>OY757913.1:99810637-99840637 GCA_963585895.1 Sepioteuthis lessoniana | reverse complement strand
TCCCTTGTTAAAGATTGAACTGTTCTATTTGACCCATAGATAGTACACTAACAGGTACAACCACTCCAGGTCAGAGTGGACTAGAGAGTCATGGTAATGAAGAAGCACTCCACATTACCCCAACTCCAGGACTGGAGCCTCACCATCAGATCTAGTTTAATATGTCATACCCAGGAAACTTTTTCAATTAATTCATAGCAGTAAGTAACACACAAAATAAAGAAGGACAAAAAGTAAAAAGTTTAACAATGTACATTTTTAGTTCTGGACTCATATCAAAAACTATTGTTGACTTAATTTTTTTTTTTTTTAAATTTGAAATCAGTCAAATCTGATATAGTTGGGCTTTTCCCTCTTCTGATTTTTAAGATGGAGTTAAAAAATGCACATTGCTGAGACTTATTCACCTACATTCCCCCTTCATCTCTCTTGTCACCTCTCCTGCTCCACCACTTCTTTATCAGTAAACATTGGTTACTATGGAAACATGAGTAGAGAAATTTGGTTTATTATGATAAAAGAATTTTCTGACTAAATTAACTTTTTTCTCTCTTTTTAAACAATTAAATCACAAATTAAAATTGAGGATAAATTGTTGGGTATGAATTATTAGAGATGAATTTTTCATGACAATGAATTGCTGATAATGTATATTTTGTAATTCACACCAACGATGTGTGAACAATGAATTGTCTGGTATTTATTCAGCCCTTCCACTGCAGATAAAATAAAATACAAGGTCAAATTTTTCATTTGTTTCTGCCTCAAACATTGTTTATGGCTATGAATTGATGACAAATAAATTTAGCATTCTTTAAAAATTAGTATTTAAAATCTTAATTTTCATGATCTTTGTGCGATTGGTAAGAAGAAAGTTTCTATATAAAAATATTTGTTATTAGATAGAACCAAAGTTTTTTTTGAAAGGGTCAGGGAACCACAAAGAGTCAGAATGCTAACACCTCAGTTTAAAGATGAAATTAAGATACATATTTTTCTGAAAATTAAAAAAAAAGATTTTAAATATGTATTTAAAAACAATATCTAAATATGACATTCAAGTTTCATTTATATTTTTACTTATAATTTTTTTTTTTTCTTTTGGAAAAAATGTTTCTCCTGCTGATAATAAAATTTTGAAAATAGAGAGAAAATCTATTGACATACAAAAAACTGAACCCGAAACTGTTAATAAACTGATAATGAAATTAAAAAAATATAGAGAAAATCTATTGATACTCAAAAAACTCACAACTGTTAATAATTGGTGACTAGTTTGGATGAGTATCCTCATCTTTCTTGTTATAGTCACAATGTTTTGTTTTATATGACTTTTCACAACATAACATTAGTGTGCTTTGCCATAGAGTAATGGTTAACAAGTGAATTGGATCCATACCAGATGCTTATAGCCTTGTGCCAGAACTAAGCTTAACTTAATATTATCTAATATCCTCCCACAACCAGCACCTAAAGACAGATGTGAGGTCAGAGGTCACTTCAATTAAAACAAACTAAGAGAAATTTTGCATTTTGGCAGTTGGATTTTCAAAGTACTACAAAGTGGATGTATTTTTTGGAGTTTGATATATTAGAACCACTCGAATTTTTTTTAAGGGCATTGATAATTTCTTTAGAAGATCCAGTAACTTTCCTCCTCTGTATAAGGGCCAGTTTGGAAACTCACAAGATGGCCAGCTTGAGGTATTAACTCATTAATAAACATCAGAACTAAACTATAAATGCATGTTTGTTCATTTCTTTCATCATTGGGATCAAGTGACAACCTTTTTTTTTGAGATTCCAGCTTTTTCAAGTCTCCCCATATTACCTTAATAACATAACTCAACTAAAGAGTTGAACTCTGTGTAAAATGTTATATAATCTGGGTTGGCTGGCATTTGGTGTGGTGCAATGGTTAGTGAACTAGACTAGCAGACCCCATTTGCAAGTAAGTTCCATTCTCACTGGCCTATTCCTCTATCTGTCTGTATCAAACTAAGCAAAGTTTAGAAAATGATTACTCTGGTTCATCGGAAGAGAAAGACAGGTGATATCTTAAGGACAAATTAACTGAAATAAGACATTCTCTCAAAATCAGTGCAGGGTTGTGCAATGAGAACAATCAACTCCTGCAGACTGAATATCAGGTTCAGGTTTAAAATTCCCTAAATGTTACTGTTAGGTTCCTGTTTGCCCCAACTTGTTTATAAACCCAACGGAACACAGCTCGTTCATAGTAAGATAGAACACAGCAAGTAAGAAATAAGATGACTTGCACTTAGCTTTGTTCAGTCATTTTGTCTGTCACAAAAATCTCCCTCCCTTCATTCAGTAGCTATTTTTGTAATCCCATACTCACTTCCCTTATCAGGCACGTCCAACGAAAAAGGAGTGATAGCCAACAAAAGTTACCAAATACAGCAAACACCTGAAGAAGGCCAGAGAGTGTAGCAACCAAAATAGTGTGACTATAACATAACAGTTGAAAATATCAAGTTTAAGTAAATCAGTGCATAATAAAAAGACAAAAAAATAATAATTCCTTGTTTCAAGGACTCAGACAAAAATAACTCAAGTCTAAAAAGAAAAAAATCAATTCATTAAGATCTTCAGTTATGAAAACACTTTCTATCGATAGAGAATTATCAGGAATTGATTTTACTAGAACTTGAATCAATTACAAAACTTGAACCCATTGTTCTTGAATAAAACACTTACAGCTGTACAGGAAACTCTCTTTGACAAGTCACCAGTAACACAGAAACCAATTATATGATAAAAACTAAAAGGAATGAAATTTATATTCTAAACTTAAATGTATAGATTATTATTTGTCAGCCAGTTCGAAATAAAATGAGTTGCACTTAGCTTCACTCAGCTTATTTGTTTCACACAAAAATCTCCCGCTTCTTAATGAATAGGTATTTTTGTAATTCTATATATTCTAAAAGGAAGTTAATGTATAGATTATAACTTTTCAACTCGCATATTAAATGTCTATATAATAATTACTGGTGTGTGTGTGTTTTCTGACACTTTTCTACAACACCACAAGATGACGAAGTAAAATAAATAATTTTACATTTGGAAAAAAAAAAAAAAAAATGTAAAAAGTAAAAAAAAAAAAAATCCAATAAAAATAACTTTGTATTAAATAGAACATTATTTTCCAAGGTCATAAATACAAATTTAAAAAAAAAAAAAAAACCAACTAAAAAAGAAAACTATTTAAACAAGGCCCAGTAGAATGATATCTAGGATTTAAAAATGCCAGCACACAGAGGCTAATTGTAGTGAGTGGGTGGGAGGTTTATCTTTTAAGCAGTCATGCCATTTCAGTTGCCATCATGGTGTGGAATGGTGAATATTGTGCGTTTGTGATAGAAACTGTCAAAAAAACCCCAAAAAAAACATGACTTGGAAGTGACATCCCGCGACCAGCTTGCTTCCTTTCTGATTACTTCCCCTGGAGTGGGATACATTAGTTTTCAAGTCTGTATACATAGGCAGAAGATAAGTGACAAACTGAAATATTTTATTCATCATAAAATCACAACTATACCAGAGGCAATGATAAGGCAAGTGCTGCAGAACTTTAGGGTAAGGCTTAAGGGTCAAGCTAGAGAAGTGTCTAACTGGTGAGAGCAAGTCTTTGGACAGTATAATCTTTAAAACAAAGTGACAGCAATTTGTTCTTTGCTATAAAATTAATTTGAATCGGAATTACGTTGTCTTTTTATATACATCTTGAACCACAGAAATAATTCTGCCAGACCCTGTATATATTATCTAGTTTCTTTTCTAATAAAAAATAAAATTATAGAATTATAGCAAGTCAAATATATCCATGAATTCTTTCATAAAATAAATGAACTACTTTAATAAAGGGAAAAAAATCTTCAGTTGCATTGGGAAGGGATTTATTTAAAATTTTGCTGACATATTCAAGAAAATCATATTGTCATGGAATTATAGTTAAATACTGTTTATTTTATGAAAAATGGTTTTCAAAAGAAAATTGGGGCAAAAAGATTTCCATAGATATATTTAGTACATCAGCTTAAAAAACGAGAAAAATGTTTTGTTTTTTTTTTTGGTTAAAAAAAAAAAAAAAAAAAAAAAAAAAAAAGAAATGTTTGAGAAAATATGAAAACATTTCCTTTATAATGAATTTTGGCATTGGATTTTGACTCAGAAAGTAAAATAAGAATTATAAATCTTTAAATGCATCAAATAAAACACACACACACACATATATATATGAATGATATGCCAACATCTCATCTTTCATTTTTATAAAACATCTTCAGTGCAATGTTTGTTAATTTTTCAGATAGGACAACATTGCATACGAATAATCAAAGCATTAAATGTTGGTGAATTAATTATATATAAATACATATATCTTCTGAAAATCTTTATATATATATATATATATATATATATATATATATATATATAATGAGGGGATACTGAAAAGATGTGGTTTTGATCCAGAAGGGAATAAGCCAAAAGCATGAATAGTTAATGCTATTAGTCATTTCTTTTCTATCTGAGCCAAGAACTTTTCAGCATTCATATATATATCTTGAAGAGTGTATATTTAGGTAGTTATTATTCAAGCAAGTTTTGTTAGAGATGATGGAACATTGCATGTTTACTATTCTTTATTTTATTTTTTTCAAGTCTCCTTGTTATTTTTCTTGTGTCAGGATCTAGATGGTAAGGGTATTCCTTTACCATCTAGATCCTGACACAAGAAAAATAACAAGGAGACTTGAAAAAATAAAATGAAAAATAATAAACAATGTTCCATTGTCTTTAACAAAACTTGCTTGAATATATATAGAGAGAAGAAAAAACAAAATAATCCAAATTTGATGAATTTATTATGGAAGTTAAATGTTTCAGTTTTAATGACCTTCTTCAGGACTTTAAAATCATGAAAAATGTTGTTTAAACAGTGATGGATGTTAGTTGAAATAACAGCAGAACAGAAAGTGTATTTCAACAAACATCCATTGTTGTTTAAACAACATTTTTCATAATTTTAAAATTCTGAAAAAGGTTATTAAAACCAAAACATTTAACGTTGACTTTCATAATGAATTCAAATTGAGATTATTTCATTTTTTCTACTTTCTTCATACTGTTGGATTTAATTTCCATATTTACTTCTCTCTCTCTTATATATATATATATATATATATATATATATATATATATATATGTGTGGTTTGATAGCATAGGAACAGAGTTATTGGTGCTTAGTGTCAGTTTTTTGTCTCTGCAATTATCAGAATAAGTGACTCTCACATAGTGGATATCCTTTCATATAGTGTTGTGCCAGGTATGATGGGAAGGGTCATCAAATTTGAGAGGCATTCTGGGAAGAGGCTGTCTTGTTTATTTATATAGTTATATTTTGTAATTTAATTCTTTTACTCTATTATGCTTAATTTATCATTTTTTTGTTTATTTTCATTTTTTTTTTAGTACTCTTTCTTTATAAATATAGGAAACCACATAACTATATTACACACACAGACATATATATATATATATATATATATATATATATATATATAATGATAATAAACAAGAGTTTCACTTCTTATATTAGTAACTAAAAATTAATCCTTTTCTTAAAAAATATTTTGACAGAGATAGTGTTTTGATGGTTGATTGAAACAAAATATTTAAAAAAAAAAAAAAAAAAAAAATGCTAATTTAGATGAGAAAAACAGAAGCAACATTAATGAGGAACTCATCTTCAAAATTTTCTGTAATACTTTTATTTTTAAGTAGCGCCCTCCCCTACACCTTGGTGTAGTAGCTATTGAAAAGGGAGCCTTCTGGTCACCCTCAACTACAGTCGTCAACAACTTTTTTTATTTTTTATGATCCAATTAAAAAATTATTTTCAGCAGCACCAAAGTTTAGAATAAAGAGTTGGGGGTAGGGAATGAAATTCAACCTCAGCAGATTTAAATAAAATATGCAAAAATAAAAACAAATAAGATACACAACTTGTAAAAAAAAATTTTTTTTTTTAAATAAAAAAATTTTTTTAAGCAAAATTTAAAAATCATGCAAAGAATGCATGTTTTTGAATCTAGTTCAACAGTAAATAATATCTTCACTCACCGGTATTTCATATTTGATTAACATGTATATATTATATAATTATTAACTAAAAATAAACTCTTAATATCAGATCACACATTAAACAATATTCATCATGGAATAGGATTTAAACCAGTGATTCTCAAAACGGATTTAGAGTTGACCCAAGGAAGATAGGTTGGCTTTGAAACTCTCTGGTTTGTTTTTTTTTTACTGGCATAAAATCAAAATCCTCCCATTCCTTGCTCTTTGAAAAGGTTGTTCCCTTCTTACTTTGTTTTTATTGCACCTGGGTTTTGAGACAGGATTTTCTGCAGGAAATGATGAACTCTCAAAGAAATATAATTCATTGCAGATTGAAAAGAGAGAAGACATGCTTGAAAATGAACCAAGGTTTGGAAGTTCAAGATGACAAGCTGATAGATAGACACCAGGAGCAGTATAGTCATTGGTCAGGATTTATATTTTTTACGACATTTTGTTTTTGTAAAGAAAGTGTATTTCCTGTTTCATGGAATTTCAAGTTGTGCTTATAAAATGTTTTGACACCGGAAATGGGCCATGAGAAAAAGGTTGAGAAACACTGGTTTAAATAACTATTGATTACATCAAATTTATATTTTGATAATATCAAATTATTTTTATAAAAAAAAAAAAAAAAAAAAATCAAAACTACTTTGTGATATAAATATTGCTATTTCCAATCTTTAAAATAAATAAGCCCTCACCTAACAAAAGCTTGTGAATATACAATCTTTATTCTCGTAACTTTATAGCATATACATTATATGCCACAAAATAGAAATATTTATTTTTCTCTCCCACATTCATAAATCTATGTAAGGGCCTTGTTGGTGGCACAGATAAGTGGATGTTTTTGGTTTGTTTTCCAGCATGTTAACCCTTGTTGGGTTATTTCATGCTGAGGTCAATGTCTTACACAGGCTGCTTACAGTACCTGTTGTGAAGTGGTCACTCATTTAAGTATTGAAATTACAAGTGTTTTTCAGATTTCTCATTTTGAAATATTTGCAGGGAATAGGGAGGAATATAATTTATAGTTTTCAGTAGGTACTAAACTTGAAAATCACTATTGATAATGGATTTATTCTGAAAAGGAATTCTTTTTTCTACACAAGACAATCACTACTGGAATATGTACATGGTAAACAATGAGGTGTGGTAAAAAAAAATGTATTTGTAATTTACCCGAGATCTGATAATGGAAGACTGAAATTACCACTGAGCTGGAGGCTGTATGCAAGCAGAAACCTGGCCTTTGCAGACAAAAAAAGTTGACATACAACCAACCTCTAGTTCAGTGGCGGCTTCAGTCTTCCATTATCTGATCTTGGGTAAATTACACTTTTTTATTTGTAACCCCTCTGATTATTTTCCAAGTGCATATTCCAGTAGTTTCTCTTCTTGTGGTCGTCCTCTGAAGAAACAAAAGAGAGAAAAGGAATTTCTTTTCAGGATAAATCCGCTATAAATAGCAATTTTCAAATATAAATAATTCAAAGTTAGCTTTTTGTCTTAGAAATCAAATAAATACAATTTATGTAATTAATCTGATTTTATATTGAATTACATAGTTAGCAATTGTTATATATCCAGAGTACTTATAAAATCCTGCCACTGTTGAAGTGTTTAAAATGTAATAATACATGTTGGTCAAAATTATAGAATCCTTTAGTAAAAACCATATCAATGTTCTAATCTTGACATAGGTTTTGATTATCACAGCTCTACATTTTAAAATTTTTTTCTTTCTGTAGTATAAAAGCTCGTATTGGGTCAAAAAAGGTGTTTTTCTTTAGTTAGTTTATTTGCAATTGGTTAGAAAAATGCACACACATACACACATATATCATGTTAATAAAGTCCAGCAGAAGGTTTAAAATTTAATAATAATTCCGGCAGTACAAATGATAAAATCCTTTAAAAAAAAAAATCATACAGAAGTTGAACTCTTAAAGTTTTATTCTTGATATACATTTTGATTATCCCACTTCAACATGCCTGCTAGCTTTATTAATACATTTCAAAACTACTGCAAGTCTTTAGGAAGACCAAGTAGTTCTGAAGCAGTTTATGAGTTTAAAATTTAATAACTCTCATTGAATAAATGATAGAATCCTTTAGTAAAAACCATATGAAAAGTTCAACTCTTGAAGTTTTATTCTTGATATACAACATGGCTGCCATCTTTTTAAATGAATTTTAAAACTGCTGTGAGACTTTTTGAAATTGCTGTAGTTTGATTTTTAGCATTAGCTTTTCAAGAAATTCATAGAATTACCTTTTTAAACAAAAAATTAAAAATTTAATACAAACAAATTAAAATTAGAGAATAAGAGTCAAAATTAATGATAATGACTGATGATCGATCAACTAGAAATTTAATGATAAATAAAATGTTATTAATGCTACAAATGTGTAAAATCAATAAACATGGCACTAACTGATTGAAGACAAAGTATAATTTAGGCTTCTGTCGTCCCAATAGCTCCCATGACTCATTTGGCAAAGCAGATGGTACAGATAACAAGGCAAAGCAAAGCAAAAGGGGTGTGAGTTCAAGTCTCACTGACAGCTTATCCCTTTTCATTATAATAAATGCTGTTCCTCACTGTCATAGAAATGACAACACGAGTGAATTACCTTAGAATAAAAAGCAACTAAAACTAAACCTTAGAACCTGAGCAGGTGGTATTTGTGCCATTAATTAGAAGTGCAATATACCCAGGCAGCCTGGATTCTGGAATTATTTCTACATTCCTATTGCCTAAAAAATGTAATTTCGTATTTTATTGATTATTTTAAACACTGTGTAATTATATATATATATATATATATATATATATATATATATATATATATAATTTGAGATGTAAATATCTGAATAACTAGGTTAATGAAACAACAAAAATGATAATTTTTCTCAAACACCCTTTATATATATATATATATATATATATATATATATATATATATATATATATTCTTTGCAGAGTTTACAGCAGATATGAAAAATTATTTTCAAGGTTCCTCTACTGGTAAAAGAGTTTAGAAAAATTGTTTAAAAAGAATTTCATATTGAGGTGTTAAAACAGATTATCTCAATCTATTCTTTAAAACTTGAATAAGCAGTTTCTACACTAAATTTAAGAAAACAGAAATCACTATAATCGGTAATGTCAGAAGCAATTTTCTTACAGAAATACCAAGAACCTTTTATAGAAGGGAAAATAATCTTTTGGTAGTTGAATATATTTCTTGTTCTCTCTTCCTCAATTAAAAAATGGATACAAAAATGAATTAATAAAAACGAGAACAATAAAAGCTTGATAAGGGACAGCAGGAAAAGTTAAAACTAGAAACAAACAGGTATATAACATGATTACTATTAGAGTTTTTATTGTTATCTATAAGTAGTAGCAGCAGCAGCTTTTAAGGCCAAGACATCAAATGTTATTTCCTCTCTGCTTTTTGAAGAAAAATGAACAATTTCGACAAATTATGAAACATTTTTTGAGTTGGTTTATTTAATGATATATCAAACCCTCATGGGTTATTTAATGCTCAAATTTGGTTGATTTGCAAATGTTTGATTATTTATATAAAATCATTATTTAAATTTAAAGGTTTTCTTTATTATTTAATTATTCATATTTTCAACATTTCATTTCAGTCATTTGTTTTAATTGTACTCCTTAATTTGTTTATAATAATCGTTTATTTGCAGTCGTACGGTATCAAGTATTCCTAATACAAATAATTTGCATACAACTATATGGTTTCTTTTATTTGAATAAAGTCGAACGGTATCAAGTATTCCTAATACAAATAATTTGCATACAACTATATGGTTTTTTTTATTTGAACAAAGTCGTACGGTATCAAGTATTCCTAATACAAATAATTTGCATACAACTATATGGTTTCTTTTATTTGAACAAAGTCGTACGGTATCAAGTATTCCTAATACAAATAATTTGCATACAACTATATGGTTTCTTTTATTTGAACAAAGTCGTACGGTATCAAGTATTCCTAATACAAATAATTTGCATACAACTATATGGTTTCTTTTATTTGAACAAAGTCGTACGGTATCAAGTATTCCTAATACAAATAATTTGCATACAACTATATGGTTTCTTTTATTTGAACAAAGTCGTACGGTATCAAGTATTCCTAATACAAATAATTTGCATACAACTATATGGTTTCTTTTATTTGAACAAAGTCGTACGGTATCAAGTATTCCTAATACAAATAATTTGCATACAACTATATGGTTTCTTTTATTTGAACAAAGTCGAACGGTATCAAGTATTCCTAATACAAATAATTTGCATACAACTATATGGTTTCTTTTATTTGAACAAAGTCGAACGGTATCAAGTATTCCTAATACAAATAATTTGCATACAACTATATGGTTTCTTTTATTTGAACAAAGTCGAACGGTATCAAGTATTCCTAATACGAATAATTTGCATACAACTATATGGTTTCTTTTATTTGAACAAAGTCGTACGGTATCAAGTATTCCTAATACGAATAATTTGCATACAACTATATGGTTTCTTTTATTTGAACAAAGTCGAACGGTATCAAGTATTCCTAATACGAATAATTTGCATACAACTATATGGTTTCTTTTATTTGAACAAAGTCGTACGGTATCAAGTATTCCTAATACAAATAATTTGCATACAACTATATGGTTTCAAGTAACTATACCTATTTAATGATAATCATTTATTTATATGGTTTCAAGTATTCCTACATAATACTAAAATTTTTCAAACTGATCTATCTGATTCATAAATTGGGACCTTAATACTACTACTCTAGGTCACAGTGGACCTTAGAGTAAAAGCAACGAAGAGGTACTATATATATATATATATATATATATATATATATATATAATGTTGAAATGATAGATTGTGACGAATCTAACTAGATGATAGAAATATGAGGAAAGTTGGATAATAAACTGGTTTTAAGTGTTTGATTTATCCAACTTTCCACATATTTTTATCATATATATATATATATATATATATATATATATATACACACAAACACACACACATACATACATATGTATGTATGTATGTGTGAGTGCATGCATATGTAGGTAATAATGAATTTATGACTTCCTGTCAAGTCAGATTTAATATAAAGTCATTTGATAGTGTGTTTGTTGCATAGCCATTTACAAGCAATGCTTGATCCCTTTGGTATTCCCCTTCAGAAATACCAAGCAATTAACTTATTCCTGTCACTTTTAGATAAGAGGGCAGATATTGCTTGAAG
The DNA here is from genome assembly GCA_963585895.1 of Sepioteuthis lessoniana. Lineage (NCBI taxonomy): Eukaryota > Metazoa > Mollusca > Cephalopoda > Myopsida > Loliginidae > Sepioteuthis > Sepioteuthis lessoniana. Next base: position 99,829,174 of record OY757913.1, on the reverse strand, counting down.
GGAAGGCTTCCTGGGTCTGACAATTAACTTTAAACCACCCAACCAGTGTGAAGACCAGATAAGTACAAGCTAGAAAAAACAGAACTTTGTATTGATATTTTTTTTTCATATCAATACACTTGAAATGTTCCAACTTAGAGACTTAAGCAATCCAGTTTACAGTGAATGATGACTTTGTTAGAGTATTCACAGTAGACATTATTTCTTTAATCATCCAAATTCTCAAAACAACAAAAATAATTATGAAATGCTAATTACAATCTTTCACTCCTTCCAAAATAGAAGCATTAATATCATCATGGACAGTGATTAACAATAAAATGCTAATTAGAGTTCTTCTCTCATTCCTAAATGGAAGCATCAATATTATCATGGACCACATATAGTTTAGAAAACTAACAGATTCACGGACTGTCTCATTTTTATCTATTTTAAAAATGTGTGTGTTTGTGTGTGTGTGTGTGTGTGAGGTGGACGTATGTATGTTTCAGTGGAAAGGTAACTGAATAAATGGGTACAAAGATAAATTTTGATTTTAAGATAAGTCTTACTGTAATCTTTGCTTATGGTTAATAAGAATTGTTGTAATTCTTTAAATTATTGTTAAATCTGAAGAATTACGTTAAAATGTAAGTTAATTTATTGTAGAAAGTGAAGTTGAACCTACATCTAGTTACTTTATTATGATTTCGACCGGTAACAAAAGAAAAACCGGAAGTGGGCGAAATGGGGAGGAAACTATTCACCCCTCTTCACCCCTCTCCCACCCTTCCCTCCTGTGTTCATTCTGGTGGTATTAATCATATCCATTGGATCTGAAGAAGTCCTGTTAAATTTGGTGTTATTGATTCATATCAGTACTCATAACAGGATGGAAATAAATTCATTATCCTAATGGGACCGGATTTTGTTTTTCTTAAAAGGTATATATATATATATATATATATATATATAACCTTCTGCTGATCAAGCTGCAGTTTTGTTTATTGACAAACTCAGCTAAGTTTTTTTTCTGCTTTTAATTTTTATTTCCTACACATAAGTAAAATAAGCTTTGTAGCTTTTCAAAAACCAAATTGGAATTCAACTTGAGATGTCGATTTGTAAAATTCCTTTAACCCTTTTAGGACAAACAGCAACACAAGTAGATCAAATATACTTAATATGTGATGGCAAGATGCAACTTCAGTCTACATTATTTAAAAATTTTGGATCTAATACGACATACCCCCAGCCAAATGTGTCATTTGTTCAGTATACCCCAGTCCTAAAATTGAAAAGAAAAATTCTTTAGTAAAACAATGAATAAAAAAATCCTCTTATAAACGCACTAGGGGGATAAACTCCTCGACACCAATAATGTACAAGATGGGCTGAAAAGTTCATATAACGTCATATCTACTGTTGGTAACTTTTTTGACCAATGGGATCCAAACACTGTAACATCAATGGAAGAAGTGTATGGATCACAGAAAGGACCATGCTAAAAAATAAAGCACATTTGGTCACATTCCATAAAAGTAATTTGGTCAGCCAATGAACTTCTCAGATGAACCTCGTACTGTAATTGTAAAACACCAATAATTTTTTTTTTTTTTTTTATTAGCAGGCTTTTTGATTTTCTGGTCAAAAGTGCATGACAGCCATTGAATTTTTTTAATCAAATGCACCACACCAAAAGGTTAAAAATAAATCAAAAAACAAAAACAATTTTCAAATATTCTTTGAGGCAAAGGATTAATGTTGAAGTGAGCCCATAAATAAGATTATATTAGGATAATCTGTATTTAGTTTGTCTAATGCTGACAGAAAAGACAAAAAATTGCTAGCCACTTTTGTTCATTGGAATCAATGTTGACATTATTACACAAAGAAAAAAAAAGTTTTGTATAGCATTTTCTCTTTTTGGTCTTCCTTATTGGACATGACAAGAAAAACATTTTTTAAGAATCAGAAAAAAACCCAAAACATTTCATCAGACCAAAAATAGTTTGAAATGGAAGTGACAAGTTCAGCAGTATTATGATAGTTCATTCAAGTTAAACGAAGGAAAAAAAAAAAGATGTTTAGGTCACTGAAGTGCAAGTGCCTGTGTCTCCTGTTTTAATTCCTTCTTCATGATTGATGGCTGCTAAATTATTTCTAAATTAATCAGATAAATCCACATTAGTTCCTGATATTACCAATTCATGTTCACCGGAAAGTATAAACTTTTGATAGTCTTTATCGGAAAACCCTGTAAAAGAGGAAGAAAGAAAAAAAACACCAGTTAGAGTTGATATAAAAACTGATTTCAATTCAAAGGTAGGCCTTTACAACAAAAAGGTTGGGAAACACTACTTTTCACCATAAACCTGATATTTTGATCTTGGATCATGCATCAGAATAATAAAACTGACCATCCAATATCTTCCTTTTGGTGGGATAGCTTCAATAAAATATGTCTGTGCACTGGAAAAAAAATTGGAACATTTTTTGTGTTGGACATTTTCTTAAAATTTTTCTGCGCTCAAGTAGATTATATTTGAGGGCCAAGACACTAAGTGTTCAAACCATTAAAGTTTGGGAGTCGGCTAGAAATATTCAGATTTTCCACTTTTAAAGGGGGTTCTGCACTCTATAACCCTGCAAATGTGGACAATCAACCATACTTCATTCTCCTTCACAACATTTTAGACTGATTTGCTCTTTACTCTTCAAATTGTGGAAATTAAAGATAAAAAATCCATCTGACTATAAGCAGCTTTAGTTTGTTTGTTTAATGGCATATCAACCTTCTGGGGTTATTTAATACCAAATCCGTCCTTCAAGAAGAAAAGTAGCGTTACTTTTTAACCCATAGCTGGTAGAATAAGAGGGTTCATACCTTTCCTAAGGGTATTTGTCCAAAAGTGAACATAATAGCAGGACTAGAGTTTAAACTCTTTACTATGATTCCACAGTCTAGCGCTTTAACCATTATACCATGAGGACAACCCCCCCACAGCTTTAGTAGCCAAGTTGTCATGACATAGCAAATCCCTATAATGTAGGACAGAAGTTCAAGTTTTGTTTGAAGTTTGCTAGTTTATTCCTAATTTCCACATCGAAAAGGAAATTTAGCTTAATTGACTTTATAAAAGAAGCAAAAAAGATATTACGTTTCTCCACTGACTTAAGAATTTCTAAGAACTTTTATAGAGTGGTCACTTTGTAGCATTATATCCAAATAGTATCAGGGTGCAAATAGATAAGTAATCAAAAAAGCCAGAGGAAAGATGAGCTGACAAAAGTCAACATCTCTTCCAGTGGGCTAGATGTAACAAGATTTGCTTGATCTAGCACCTCAGACTGAAAACAGCAGTTAACTGAGTCCTGATGATGTCACATATGTAAGGCAGAAGTGGGGATAGGGGTGTTCTGTGAGTTCCAATAAAAGATGGTGGGATTTTTTCATTTACCCTGCCCTTTGGCTCTTCCTGTACCCCAGCCACCAGTTCCAACTTGAACAAAAGAAAATTGTGGCAATATATACTTGAGATCACAAAGGGAAGAACAAGATGACAATACAGAAGATTGAATAAATCTTTTTGGAGAGAAGAAGTGTGACTCTGCACAACAAAATCCCCTAACTAAAAAAAATTTCTTAGCCTATCTACATGTCAGTCTGTCTCTGATTCCCCCCACCCATCTTTTCTTGTCTCTGTATTTTTCTTAGCATATCTCTGCCTTTGTCTCATAGCTGACTACATCTTTATGCGTCTTCACCGACTGGCATGTCTTTTCTAACTACTCTAGCAGCAGACTCACTCTCATTATATGTCCGGGGGAACATTCCTATTTCCAGATTTTCGACCACTCAACTTGGGCATAAAAAAAAATCCAAGCCTCCAAAAGATGCTTAAAGGTGTGATGATAAAATTTTTTAAGTCATTGAACCATTTTTATATGTTTTATACTAGCAAGGAAGAATTAGTGATCCCATGCAAATATGACTTGGCCCCTGTGTAGACAGGTACATATACATAGGCATACCCATGGTCAACCCACAACCATATGCATGTATAAACCCACATACATACCACACACAAGAACTCACGCTCACTCGTATAGAGCTAAGTCTGTATTACCCCATCAATAGTGTCACAAATACTTTACATGTGTCTGCCATCCATTGCCACCGACTTCCATGGCCTCAAAGACTGAATGGAAGGAATATAGCAGTAGGTTCTAATGCTTGAGGAGAGTTGTGTTTTTTTTTTTTGTTTCTCCTCCTACCATCACTGACAGAGCAATTGTCGGTGACTATGCTACAACTGCTTAGAAAGTAAGCTAGAAAGAGAGAGAGAGAGAAAAAACCTACCCAAATGCTTCCAAATGAAACCCTGCATGGCTTTCACCGTAAGTTCAACTGCAAGTTTTGGGGACAATGTGTAACGGGCTTTCATTATTCGTCCAACAAACTTGTTAAAAAGAAACTGGAAGTCTGTAGAACTTTGGTGGCAGGTGCCTCTGAAATGAAATAAAACAATCAAAATAATTACATACAAGAAAATAATCAATTTTAAAAAAGAATAAAAGAAAATCCTGCAATTAATATTATTTCAGCTCCAAATTCTTCCATTGGAAAAAGAGATATCATCATCATCATCATCAAGGTGTGCTGACAGCACAGATTTCATTGACTCTCTCTTGCCATCCATCCCTATCAGTCATCACTCTTGGCAAATCCTCTGGTCCAGTGCTTCTCAAAAGATCTGATGTAGAGTACCAACAAAATATTTTTCCAATGTGTCACAGACCAATAGCAATTGAGTATTTGCATAGCTTTCATTTCTGATCAAATTCCAAGTATTTCTATCCGTTGTATTGTATCACAGTATGTGAAAAGAACAATATTAAACTATAGAGAGACTTTATGCCTTTTCATCTATCTATCTATCTATATATATATATATATGTATATATTTACTAATCTACTATCATTCACGGTTACCAGAAAAAAAAGAAAAAAAACCCCGTCAGGAACAAGAGATAAAAATATCTTGAATCACCGCCCGGGGGAAAAAGAAAAAATATCATAGGACAAAAAGAAAGAAAAGGCCAACCCCGTCACACCAGTTGAAAAAAATCAAGAGATATGCAGTCAGTTGGTCAATTCTACAATGCTACAATTACAAGAGTGCTCAACACGAGTGGAGCCAATTACAAAATTAACTTAATTCGCGAGTCGGAATTCTCCTAGGAGAATTCCGACTCGCGATTTAAGTATATATATATATATATATACTAGCAGTACCTGGCCACGCATTGCTGTGGCTCAGATTGTTTAAATGGGAAAAAAAAAAAGAAAATGCATGTTTCTAATATGTTTAATTTTCCAATACTTGTGGATACACAATATTCTTGGTAGTTCCAGTTTCTGTGTAGATAAAGAGATTGTCTGGATTGTTGACTCTGGAACAGGCAACATATGATTGCCCATGCGAGAAGCAATCAGTGTGTAAATATAAGCCACACAATTCTAAAGATTGTCCCTGAACTTTGTTGATCGTGATTGCAAATGCCAATCGAATTGGGAATTGCTATCTCTTAAATTGAAATGACACATCTGTTGGAATCATAGGAATTCGCGGTTTGAGGACATCTTCACCTTTGAAAGGGCCTGTCAAAATTTTTGCTTCTATGATGTTGGACATTAATTTTTTTACTGAAAGACGGGTGCCATTACAAAGCTTGGGCTGGTTGATATTTCGCAACATGATAATTGGCACACCATAAAATATTTATTAAAAAACAAAATAAATGGGATATCAATAATGAAGAAAAAATTTAAGAATAAGTTTTTAGAATAAAAAGAAATTTACTTACAACTGAACCAACAAAATATGGTTTAAAGTTTAGTGTCTCTGTTTAAGTTAACCAAAAAAGAAAGAAAAGTGATAAAGCAGAAAAAAAAAATCACGTGTAAAATTCTTGGAAAACAGAAGTAATGTTTACCTTCACAATTCGCATTCGGCTTTTCTCGGAGAAAAACGACTTATTAAAAATATTTTTTTTAATTATTGTAATATTTTTGGATAATAAGTATATAAAAACACTCCTGAATTCAAATAAAATACTCTCAGAAAATGTTAAACAAATTAGTGGTATAAAACTGGAGATTATCGGTTAGTAACAAACATTTACATTTTTATTCATATAGATATATATATAAAATGATAATATGAAACTGGAAACTTGTCACGTACCAGCAGTTGATGACTTGAATACCAGCACTGGTATGCACATTACCCCTTTAAGTAGCTCTGCTCTAAACAGCACCAACTGTCTACACAGAGTAACACTGGTGTGCCCATGCGTAGAAGTCCATGAGAAAATATCGCTTATGAGTTCACCCTTTAAACTCCAATAGTGCCCAGAATGTTTTGCTTGGATGGTTTTGTAGAATGCTGATTCCTGGATTTGTTCAAAACAGCATGCAGCATCTTTGTGCAGTTCCCATTTAGTACAAGTGGTGCAACTGTACAGTAGTACTGACTCTGCTTCAAATCTGATGATATTTATATAAGTAACGCTAAAAAAAATAATTTCAGGAGGTACACTTAGAGTAACAGTTATTGGAGGAATTGTAATCGGTGAACAAGGCTATGTTTCACATCATGCTAATGCCCTTGGGAAAGGCATGAACCCCTCTGTTCTCTCCACCTCAGCAATGGGTAAATAGTGGGGCAGATTGGTCTCTTAAGCCTTGGTTAGGCAACCAGTTTTGGAGAAGGAAAACTCTGAATCCAAACCAACTTTACTCTGCTTAAAAATTGACCTTGTGTCATATCTTGCCAGTAGCAGAGAGCTTGTCTCCATCATACATTTGAATTCACCTCCATACAACTTTCTTATGATCTTAAACTAAAAATTCATTTCAAGACTAACAATGGAAGACAGTAAAAGAAATATGACAACACAGTTCACATCATATCAAAAGGGGAGTTTCAAAGGTGCTTTAACCAATGGAAAACTCACTGGAATAAGTGTTAAATGCCAAGGGAATTATTTTGAAATTAATATTTCATTCATAGTCCCATTTTCTGTAATTAACATACACACCATCGAGGTGCCCGTGGTGTAGTCGTTATCGCCGTAGGAAATGAGCACGGCGACTCGAGTTCAAATCCTGGAGGAGACTGATTGCATTTCACATAGCACTAATACCCTTGGGAAAGGTATGAATCCAATTATTCTCCCTCCAGCTATGGGTAAATAGTAGGACAGACTAGGTTCTTCAGCCTTGGTTAGGCAACTAGTCTAGGAGAAGGAAAACTCTGAATTCAAACCTGTTAAACTCCGCTTAAAAATTGACCTTGTGTCATATCCTGCCCGAGCGGAGGGGTTGGTAAATAGTAACATACACACCATGATGAATTTAGAATACAAGATGCAATGATGCTCATATTATGGGTAGATATTATGGATAACTATCAAACTATGACCTGAAGACTCCTTGGGGAGCATAGAGCTGGGTTATACAGAGTGAACTTGCTAGCTTCATGCCCAACACTTTTGTTATTTATCCCACAGCAGATGACTCCACTCAAGCTTTTAAATTCAAAGTCATCTGCATCTTAGACTGGTTGCCAACCAAGGCTGCCCTATTATTTTACCCCTAACTGGCAAAGAAGTAAGGATTATTCATTACACAAAACATTGTATCTCATTTTCCCCTTCCCCCAAGCAAAAACAAATATCAATGATAAATGTAATATAAAGAAGTGAAAAGAATCTTTTTTAATTTAGTCATGCCCAGTTGAAAGAGCTTACACTATACTAACTGCAGAAGGGTAATAGCTCCCCAAAATGGGGTTTCCAGGGTATGTTACAAAACTGCATCTGATGAAACTCCAGGTCTACAGATCTAGAGTGGTAGTACCTGTTAGGGTCCTATCTATGAGTCAAATAGATCTGGTTAAAAATTATTTGTATTCTATTAAGTAACAGCTACACAAAAAACTGTAAACATGAACATACAATCAATGCAATTCTTTAATCTTGAGGCATAAAATAACCCAAGCAGGGTTGGGATGCTATTAAGATAAATCAATCACAAATTTAGAGGCAAATACCAACCGAATGGTGATGATCACTCTTTCAATTTCTTTGGAGTCCAACTGTTTCATACTTAGAATGTTCTTCTTCCACTGGAATGTCTCTGTATTCACCATCAGAACAGGTTGGGTGACACAGGGATAGATATTGTCATCAAGGGGCAGCATCCAGCCATCGAGCACAACACCAACCCTAAAACAAAGGAACCAATCATCAGAAGCAAGAAAAACAGCAATTCCTATAACATAATTATTTGTACATTAAACACTATTTTTCCAGATTTTTCAACACAAGAGTTATGGGTGCATATTATACACAAGAACTACATAAATAACTTTTTTTCCAGTCACATATCTCACTATATTTGGGACAGGATTACTGAAAGTAAGTTATATCTATAGTACATGGAGAACTATCGATAGGCTTTCAATCATATGGAAATCAGACCTGACCAATGAAATGAAATGCAGTTTCTTCCAGGCAGCGGTTGTGTCGATACTGCTATATGGATGCACTACTTGGACGCTAACTAAACAGCTGGAGAAGAAGGTAGACGACAATTACACAAGAATGTTGTGAGCAATATTGAACAAGTCCTGGCAGCAACAACCCACAAGGCACCAACTATACGGCCACCCGCCTCCCATCACGAAAACTATCCAAGCTAGACGAACCAGACATGCAGGACACTGCTGGAGAAACAAGGACGAGCTCATAAGTGATGTACTCCTATGGACCCCCCGCATATGGCCAAGCAAAAGCAGGATGACCAGCGCGAACATACATACAGCAGCTATGTGAGGATACAGGGTGTAGCCCTGAAGACCTGTCAGATGCGATCAATGATAGGGAGAAGTGGCGAGAGAGGATCAGGGATATCCATGCTAGCGGCACAACATGATGAGGATGATGATAGTCCAAACTAAATGTGTTTTACACTGTTACAGAGAAATATCCACTGGAATGTGTGCTTGTTGATAATTTTGTGAACTTATTTTCACCAAAAGCTTGTTGTATTTTTGTGTGAACATGTCTGTGAGTTTGCCCTAAATACAATGTAATTTTTTTGTTTTCAGACAATGTAAACTATATAGTTTTTTAATTTTCAGTCAGTATAAACTGATAAGAAGTTGAACAAATGCTAAATTTATGTTAAGGATTTCTTTGTTTAATGGAATATCAGTACCATTGCCAGATACGGATATGTGTGAAATGTACATATTCATACCAGTACACAAAACGTTCATTATGTTCGTATATACATACAACATAGGAATCTCGAAACACGAAAAACACGTAACGACTTCTTAGTTCAGGTACGAAGCCTTTTATTACCTTTGAGTTAAAGGTTTTGACATAAGGAGAAAGAGATACACATTCTTTCTATTCTGGCTTTTCCATCTGCCCCCCCCCCCAACATGTGCGCACCCGTCGCAAGGCCTCCGCAAGCAAGCAAAAGTCAACCGTCTTCTCCCGAGGCAGGACTCAACTTAACTAACTGACTTTTTCAAAATCCCCAAAATCCTCCGCGTGCTTCCAGTGTGTGACGTCACCCGCACTCTGTAGCCCCCTTTCCCATCTGGGCTATTGTGACATCTCTGAGTGACACGTCCACTAATGTAGCACCTAAGTAACCCATGCACTGAGCCGAAAGGTTCTCAGCCTAACAAAACCCAAAGGCATAAAACGAAATTCCTCGGCCATTATATTACATATCAACCTTTAATACTAAAGCAATGCTGTCTGATGTTGGATCCAGCCCTAGCTGATACATCTAGCTTAGCCTGGGAATTTTCACTGATATCAAATCCCTTGGCTTTCCTTGTTAATCTGAGATAACTGCCACCATTCGCCATGTAGTGAATTTTTTTATCCAAATGGTGGCGTTTTAATTACCTCAGATCATTTCCACTGAGGGAGTCAATCTAATTTTGGCTGGAATCCACACCAAAGAAAAATTGCTGTTCATGGAGAAAATAGTTCCTGTCACGGTTCAGAAAGAAAAACAATGCTTTCGATTTTTGTATAATACAATTTTCTCAAAGCTATTGTCTTTATCTCACTATAGAAGTATTTGCATAAATGAGTAGAATACAAAAGGAAAAGGTCACACAAAACTTATCCATTCATTTGGAATGTGGCTGAGAGATCAAACTGAAGATGCAAGGGAGACAATTATTGTTTCTTGGTTATTTTAAAAAGTTTGTTTATCTCGGCTTTTGTTGACTTAACGATTGGGAATTCGCAACGTTCCTATGTTTAACTGTTGGTTATAATCGGGTCAGGCACAATTAACAGAGTCATCTGATCTTATCGAACTTTTGCTTCAAACTCTCAGTTCTGGACTATTCTTGACTTTGCCTGCAATCCTGGGACTAAGCCTCAATTCTGAACTATTCTTAACTTCTGATTTCACCCTCTCTGTCTCTTCCTTCTTCTTCTCTCCCCTTCTATTCTCTTCTGGCCTCTTGTCTCCGGTCTCCTATCTCCCCTGGTCTCTCTTCTTTTGTCTCTTCTGGCCTCTTCTGTCTCCCCTGGTCTCTGGTGAATCGGTGGTGTGCACTGCTTATATAAATTGGGGGCGGGGTCTCAACAATTTTTTTGGTATGCCCATGGATAATGATATGTCAGGCTTTTTTAAGAGGTACTAAAAATGAATTTTGGTCGCACCACTGATTTTTGCCAGACAAAAGACCCTTGAAACAGAAAAAATCCACTTATACCGTCTCGGACCCTGGCTTGAAATTTTCCTTTGGGCCACACAAGATTTCATTACCCCTTTTATCACAAGATTCAACCAACAAATCTATCTCTCCACCCCCTGAACCATTACCTTACTCACTAAAGCCTCAATTCCAGGACATCAGTCAAGAAAAAATAAAGAAATAAAATAAGATAAGAAATAAAAGGATAGATTTAAAAAAATAGGAATTTTCTCTACTTATTCCCTGTATTATGAAAAAAAAAAATTTCCAAATCCATCCTTTCATCCATTTACTTAACAAATTCATTCTAATCCCTTAGAATCGTTAATTAATTAATCCACCTGGGGTGGGGGGAGTTCTCTCTCTGTCACAGCTGGCAGAACAGCTGTGATACTATCTAACCTATAGCAGAGTGGGTTCATACTTTTTCTAAGGATATTAGTCTGAAAGTGAATGTAATAGTCCGACTGGAGTTTGAACTCACTTGCTTTGAGGCCATAGTCGAGCTCTTTATCCATTACACCATAGAGACTCTCCTAAATTTAAGTAAAATTTAGCTAATAAAAATTCCAAAAATTTGCAGGGATCCAGAGATGCAGTTGGTGTATTCTGCAGACAGAGCTGCAGAATACATCATCTGTATCTCTGCAGAGAGATAAGACCCTAATGAGTGTACTGGATATGATATTAAACAATCTGATGTTGAGACTCCAGTAATCCTGGAGATTTGAAAAATGCAGAGTACCCCTTCATTGTCATCACTTCCAAGTCCACTCTGGCCCAGAGTGGTAGCACCTGAAAAGGTCCTATCTATGGGTCAAAGAGAATTGTTTGACATTTAAAGTGAGTGCAAACAAATAACTAATGATAAATTGAATTGCTTGAAATAGAACTGGTTGATCATTTAACTGTGTGTAAACAAATGACTGATGTTAAATTGAATTGTTAGTGACAGCAATACCTGGAACCATTTAACTTTGTTGACTTATGCTACATTGAATTGTTAGAAATAGAACTGTTTGACCATTTAACTGTGTGTATCAACAAAATGTGTTTACAAATCATACATTTGATATATATGTAAAAACAGGATTTGGCATGAAATAATCAACAATGGTTGATATGCCATAAACCCAAACCGAACCAAACATATTTTTTTTTAAATTCATAGTGCAAAATTAGGGGTGGGTATTGTTAGCCAATGGTCCAGGAGACTGGGGTCCAATCCTAGGTCAAGTCATACCAAAATTTTAAAAAAATGATACTTGATGCTGTCTTGCTTAACACTCAGCATTATAAGGTAAGGATCAAGGGTAAAGTGGAGAAACCCAGAGAATGGAGTAGCACCCTCCCCTACACCTCGGTGTAGTAGCTATTGAAAAGGGAGCCTTCACATCACTCTTGACTAAGGTCGCCAACTTTATTTTTATTATACATGAATTTTTTTTTTTTTCAAATTATTGTTAAAAATGAAATAGAAAATGATAAAAAATTTGAAAAAGTTAATATAGCATAAAAACTGTGCAATTAACAAAAACCTTTATCAGATGATGACATTGGGTCAAGCATGGTTTAAAGGCCAAAGCATCATTACAACTAACCCAAAGTAATTCATGTCCTGAGTGGGGACACTGAACTGCATCTGATGGTTAGGCTCTACATCTGTAGATCTGCAAAGTGTGGAGTACCCCTTCATTACCATTCCTCCTAAGTCCACTCTGACACTGAAGGGTAATACCTGTTAGGGTCATTTCCATCTACTGGTCAAATAGATCTTTTTAAAAATTATTTGAATTTTAAAGGACAGTGCAAAAAAAACAAAACAACAACATAAAAACTCTGAAGAAACAACTACACAAAAAATGTAAATATGAATGCAATTCCCTAACCTCTCTGCATAAAATAACACTAGACGTGTTGACATGCTGTTAAAATCAATCAATCAACCAAAGAGACACAGCAGTATCTTACAATACCATTAAACTTTGTTGGTTTTCTGTTACATTGTAAGAATACTAAATTAAGATATCTCTTATTTGGTATAATCAGCCCAGTTGGTTGGGGCTGTAGAATATGCAGACTGCATCTCTGCAGGGGACTAAGGACTCAACCAAACAGTATCATGAATAAGATGATCTGATGGTGAAGCTTCAGTCTGGGAACTTTGAGAAATGTGGAGTACCCTTGATTGCCATTGCATTTTGGGCCGGGTCAAAGGTTAAAATATAACAGTGTTATATAGCAATACTTGAAACCATTTAACTGTGTGCAGACAAATATTATCTAATAGAGTTATTTATGTTAGACAATAATACTTGAAACCATTCAACTGAGTACAAACAAATGAGTTTTGGCCTATTTAAAATGTTACCTACAAACTATTTGTTTACGAATCATATGCATTTAATATATATGTATGAACAGGATTTTGCTTTAAATATCCTACAAGGGTTGATATACCATAAAACCAAAACAATATAATTTCATATAATTTCTTATATTCACAAGTTCCCATAAACAAAGCATTAATTCATTTTCATTATATCTTAATTAACTGACTAACATTTGAGCATTATATATTGGGTACATGTATTTCTAATGTCATCATCATCATGTCGTGCTGCTATCATGGATCTCCCTGACCCTCTCTTGCCAACCATCTCTATTGTCCATCATTCCTGGGAGGTCTTAGAGACTACATCCCGTATCAGCACAGAGCTGTTGTATATAGATTCTAGCTGGTTGTCCAACCTTTGCTCATCCATATGAAGGGGTCCACACGAGTATATCACTTATGAGTTCGTCCTAACTTTTTCCTGCAGTGTCTCGCATGTCTGGTTCGTCTATCTTGGATAATTTTCGTGATGGGTGATAGGTGGCCATACAGATGCTGTTTTGTAGGAGGTTGCCTCCAGGACTTGTTCAATACAGCTCACAGCATGCTTGTATAATTGCTGTCAAGCTTTTTCTCCATACATTTAGTTAGCGTCCAAGAGGTGCATCCATATAGCAGTATCGATATGACCGCTGCTTGAAAACAACTGCATTTAATTTTATTGGTCGGGTCTGATTTCCATACGACTGACAGCCTATCGATAGCAGTCCATGCGTTTGCTAGTTGCATGTTGATGTCCTACTCGGTTGATGAGACGCTGCTTCCGAGTTAGGTGAACTTATCCACTAGTTTCCGAGGACCACCCTTTAGTGTGGAGATGTCACCTCTTTGATAAAAGCACATGTATTCTGTTTTGTCTGCATTAACCTATGCTACCTGCTGCTGGTTCCAGGCTAAGAAATAAGAATTACCAATAAAAGCACTCTTTAATGAGGTAATTTTTGCTTGTGTTTAAATCATTAAAAGGTTTGCAATGTGTACTTACAACTTGCTTTTAAAAACAAAAATTCTTTAAAACTCAACACACTATATATATATAAATACTGAAAAGACTCTGACAGTACAGAGAAAAATTGAAAAACAAAGTTAAGAATTCACTGTGAAAGGAAGTCGACACTATTAAACATCCATCGTTGATCTGACTACACTCGGTATCATCTTTTCTAAAGTCCTGATCATGATTTATTAAAACTGAAACATTATAGTGTTGTCTTTCTTTCACAATGAATTCTTCACTTTGAATTATTTTTTTTCAATTTTTCCACACACACATATATATATATATATATATATATAGAGAGAGAGAGATAGATAGATAGATAGATAGATTTTCAGAATGCATGCCACAGAGTCATATAGCAGTGGGAAGCCATGAAATCAAGGTGGTAAAAGTGTATGTTTATTTAGGATGAATGATGAATATGTAACAAGACATAGATGTAAAATCTCGCAGAGAAGATTGGGATCAAAGACATTTACCATAATAAAAGATGTGATCAAGGCAAAGACCCAAGATGCTAATCTCTTAAATAGCACCATTTTGCTTGTGGTGTCTTATGCAAGCCAAACATGGGCTAACACAAAGAAGGAAGAACGGAGACTAGTTACAGCATAGAGGACTATGGAAAGATCCATGTTAGGAATATTGTTGCACAAGGACATCTGAAGCAAAGTAATTCAGGAGTGAAGTGAATGATGTGATCGAAGAGTACTGAAAACAGAAATTCTACTGGGTTGAACACATTGCAAGACTTACAGACAATAGGTGGATCAGTTCAGTTACTGAGGGGTATCTAAGAGACTCAAAACGACCACTTGGAAGGCCTATACAATGATGGGAAGATGAAATTATCAAGCAGTTTGGGCCAAAATGGAGAAAAAGAGTGAGATTAAAAATGGAATGTAAGTGCATTGTGGTCAACAATATGGAAGACATCAAACCTGGCCAATAAGGAAAAGAAAAAATATATATACATATATTTTAGAAAAAATCTGGAGAAAATTAAAAGAAAAATAATTAGACTGTGAGTAACAAGAACTGAATTTTGTAAATTGTCTCTTTTTGTCATCCACATTTTTTTTTCTGCTGCAATGTGAAACAAGAGCTGAGTAACAATTGGCTTACTCAACATGGTGGCTATTGATAATTATCAAGGGCACACAACTCCAGACGAATGAAGATTACAGAATGGAAGAATAAAATATGATATAATTAAAATCTTACTTAAATCTTTTGTCTTTAGCCAATGTAGCCACAGCTGTGGCACCTCCAAAAGAATGGCCAGCAACACAGACGCACGACATATTCAACCGGTCCTGCAAATCAAAAACACATTTCAAATTTAAAAAGAAATTTGAAAATTTATTTTTTAAAAATTACAAAAGTTAAGACATCCTTCAGATGCAGAATGAGAGCCTTAAATGTCCAAGAGAAAAATCTTTAGATTAGTCCACTAATAGAAGACCAAAACAGTACTGAAATTAGAGATAAAGGTTGATATTTATCAACTCATCCATGGGTTTACTTTCAACACATTGTCAGTTTAATGTGAACACCCACATGTATACAAAAATTACCCATTCCCTGTGACCAGTGTTCAAGTATTCTCATCTAATACAAATAATTCAGATAACTATTCCTATTTGATAATAAAAATAATCATATTTGCACAATCATATGGTTTCAAGTATTCCTATCAAATACAAATGATTTGTGCATTGTTACATGGTTTCAAATATTTAAAGTAATTATATAGTTTCAAATAACTAATAATAATTATAATTTGTACCAAGTTAAATGGTTTCAAGTATTCTTATCTAATATTAATAATTTCCCAACAGATCTATTCAAGCCTAAAAGGTGCTACCACTTGGAGTTAAATTGGGCTAAGGCTGTAGAAGACACCAACTCTGCAGAGGAGTAAGAACCCTACTAACAAATGACCTGAATATGACACTAAACTGCATCTGATGTTGAGATTCCATTTCAGGAGCTTTTGAGAATGTGGAGTACCCCTTCATTGCCATTACTCCCAGGCCCACTCTCACTTGGAGTGTTAACACCTGTTAGGGTCACATCAATAGGCCAAATAGAATTTTTTAATAATTTAAGTGTATGCAAACAAATCACTGATGTTAAATTGGATTATTAGTGATACATAGCAATACTTGAAACCATTGAATCATGTGCAAATAAAACTATTGATGTTAGATAGCAGTCATTGAAGCCATCTAAATGTAAGCAAACAAATGATTAATATTAAACAGAATTGTTCATGTTAGATAGGAATGCCTGAAACCATTTATCTGAGTGCAAAAATTAAATTATTGGTATTACATAGAAATATTTGGAATCATTTAACTGTGTCAAACAAATGATTAATATTAAGTAGAATTATTAGTGTTAGATAGCAATACTTGAAACCATTTAACTGTGTACAAACAAATGATTAATATTAAGTAGAATTATTAGTGTTAGATAGCAATACTTGAAACCATTTAACTGTGTACAAACAAATGATTAATATTAAGTAGAATTATTAATGTTAGATAGCAATACTTGAAACCATTTAACTGTGTGCAAACAATTCCAATACTTGTGTGCTAACAAATTAACTCATATATATATATATATAAAATCATATATATATATATATATATATATATATATATATATATATATATATATATATAACCATTTAACTGTGTGCCAATGAATGACTGATGTTAAATTCAAGTGTTAGTGTTACATAGCAATACTTGAAACCATTTGTGTGCAAATGAATAAGGTCTGGCTCATTAAAAAATGTTAGTTCTCAGAGTGGTCAGGAGTCAAACATCATGACAGCTATTAGTGAAATCATCCATGGCCATGGCATTGGAACCATTATGATAGCAATGAATAATTTAAACCCCAAATGAACTGATGTTCAAGTTGTGGACAGTCAACTGTGAGGCTTTGATATGCTACTTGGGATGGATATCATCAGAATGCTAGGTGGAGTCAGCATCAACCAGTTTGGTGAAGCTATTTTTAACAGAGCAGATACACCTTATGCGATCAGGATAGAAGAACTGGATTTCAGTACCAAGTTTAATGAACAGATCAAAGAGAGAAAATAGGTAGGTGATCATCCACTAAATGAACTTGCAACCAGGTTGTCTGAATATTCAGTGCCCACTTAAATCCAGCAAGACTACGGACGTGGTTGTATAACGGATAGTTGCTTCCCTATCCTGAGAAGAAAGTGCCACTCCTCAGAGGGCTTGATTCTGTTGATAGCAGTCCTTCAAAACAACAAATCCAAGGTGCACTCCATATTAGATTTCTGCAAACTGAATGGGCATGTCAATGCCTACATGGAACATGCTAATGTCGGTGCATACAAGCTCAGGGAGTCACAAAAAATGGTTCCAATGTGTCAGTGTTTGATCTTCAAAGGGCTTACTTGCAAGTGCATGTGAACCAATCCTTGTGGCTGTACCAGACTATCATCTTTGAGGGAAGAAGGTACTGCTTGAAACACATGGGTCTTGGACTCAATGTGGCACCATCTATTAATATGGGCCATCAAGGATGCTGTATTATCAAAAGACAACACTATTCAACAAGCAACATTAACATATATTGACAATGTTTTCTTTGATGAAAATAAAGTGTCTGCAGCCAGAGTGAGGTACATCCGGTCAACTTTGGGCAGGTGAGCAAGGAACCGGAACGGCTGCAGGACGGTGCACTATACACAGCTTGAAAATTTGAGTGCAGTGCAACATGCTGAAATAGGAACAAGGAAATGAGGTTCCATGTATGTTAAATATTCTCACTCAACATGCAGCATTTTCATTTTGTGGAAAGCTGGTTGGGCACTTGCCAGTGGTTAAGTGGCTTAGAGTAGTGAATGGTGGCAATATTCATAAAAAGAGGAGCAGTGGCAGTCACCAAGGGTTAGGACGACAAGTGGAACAATGTAACCCACTACCAAAACAGACACTACCTGTTGCTCATTGATAGTGGGCCTAAGTGGTTTTCTCTTTGGTATTGCCCGAGACAGCAAGATGTAGCAAGCATTGACGACCACTTGGAAGCTCTATTCTGCGAGCGCAGTTCACTACCTGAAATGCTTGACAATGATACTGCATTCCACAGTAAGGCCTTTAGAGACTTCTTAAACAAATAGGGAGTTTGATTACGATTTCGCTGTGCACCTGTCCCATCAAGTAATGGCATCACAGAATGGTGTCATTGGAATGTGAAATGGATTTCGCCGAGAAAACTGTGTTTAGTGATGGAAGTGGTTTATTGGTATGAGCTTACCCCAAAGGATGATGTGTCACCACTGACTGCTTG
This sequence comes from Sepioteuthis lessoniana, assembly GCA_963585895.1. Lineage (NCBI taxonomy): Eukaryota > Metazoa > Mollusca > Cephalopoda > Myopsida > Loliginidae > Sepioteuthis > Sepioteuthis lessoniana. The sequence goes on along the minus strand of OY757913.1, from coordinate 99,810,645 downwards.
CTGCCAAC
>OY757913.1:99408137-99805637 GCA_963585895.1 Sepioteuthis lessoniana | reverse complement strand
TAATCAATAATGTACTTATATATAAAACCAAATATTGATTTTTTAAATCAAATTTTTCAGTTCCATAAGAGGAGCAGGAGGAAAATCCATAAGAACATGATAAGATACCCAAGTAATTTGTGGTTGGTTGGTTGGTTTTATGGCTTATCAAACCCTTTTCAGGTCATTTAACATCGAATTAAGACATTTTGATAAATGAACACATGGTGTAATGGTTATAGGCGTTGGTTCCCTAAGCTTCTATGGAGACAATCATCTGGAGGTTGCAGGTTCAATCCTCACTACAGGCGAGTAACAATACAGGAATACTTAACACTTGTACTCGGTTATAGCTTACGGAATCAGAACAGGCGACCCCTGTGGATTCAATAAAGGACGTAGTTCAAAGTTCCGTGAAGGTTCCCCGAGTTCGACAAACACCTGAAGAAGGCCAGAGGACATATTGGCTGAAATATTGTGGAAATAACAATAAAGATGAAGACAATGGTCCGAAAACCCCTAATGATAAAAATCACCATGCTTCGTCTCAGAAATTTAGACAACTCATTTTGATAAAAATTTGTATGTTTGGTTTGGTTTGGTTTTATGGCACATCAACCACTATAGGTTATTCAGTGCCAAATCCCTTTTATACATATAAACAGTTCTATTTTAAACAATTCAATTTAGTGTAAGTATAGTTTTTGTTTAGACACAGTTAAATGTCAAATCAGTTCTATTTCAAGTAATTTAGTTTAGCATAAGTACAGTATAGTTATCTTTGACCTTTAGATAGAACCCTATCAAGTGCTATCACTCCAGACCAGAATAGACCTGGGAGCAATGGCAATGAAAGGGTACTCCACATTCCCCCCAATCTCCAGCATTACTGGAGCCTCACCATCAGATTGTTTAGTGTCATATTCAGGACACTTATTAGGGGACTCTTCCCCCTCTGAATAGATGCAGTCAGTGTATTCAGCAACCCCAGCTGACAGGGCTAGCCCAAGTAATCATATCTTCATTAATAAGATAGACAAATTCTGATATAAATACCAAATATGTGAGGACATTGCAATATTGTCACCAAATTTATGGTAATAAATTAGATTTATAATTAAAGTAAAATACATCTTTTTAATAATTCAGTAAAAGAAAATAAACTATAATATGCTGCAAGGCTATTAAAGAAAAAAAAAAATAAAAAAATAAAGGAAGCCTATACCCAAACGTTTCTATTTCAAGAGATCTTACCTGAGCATTTCTAACCATAAAGTCATCCCATGTCTCATATCTTTCAAAAATCTTCCATTCTTCCTCATACATCTGGGAAGTTAGTGGGGGTGGCTGGTTATCATCGGGGCTGGAATCTTCACTGCTGCTTCTGCTAGAAGTTTTCAGTGGGTCCACAGAGCTGTATCTGTTAAGGTAGTAAGTGGCAGATGCTGAACCGTCCCTGCAAAAGGAAACAAGAAACTTGTTAACTCCCATATCCATTGTTTTTATAGACATTTTGCTGAAGATGCTGAATGTCTAAAACTCCAGGCAAACATTATTGAATTGGCATGCTTAAAATATGTTCACTTACATTTATTTAATTTAGCAGTAAATAAACTGATAATAGATAAGATGCAAAACACTTTTTATTTCATAGCTAAGCATTCTGGCTTCATAAAATATACTTTGAACAATCTAGATTAAATTATCTAAATTAATGGTAGAATTTAAGGCAATATTCTTTATCCAAGCAGTTCTAACTTTCCTGAATACCAATTAATAGATCTTCTTTAATAAATGGAAACTTATCACAGACTATTTTTAAAAATTTCCACCTTATATTGTCAATTGGATATAAATCCAAACTGTTTGCAGGCTATGTCTTTGATTTTATATTTTTTTATTTGATATTTCATAAATGGAGGGAGAATAGCAGGATTCATACATTTCCAAAGAGTATTAGTGTGCCATGTGAAATGCAAACAGCCTCGTCCAGGATTTTGAACTTATGTTGTTGTGTCCGTTTCAAATGGCAATAACCATGTATTGATGTGTGTGTATGCGCTTTTTGGCAGGTTTGGTATGTATTAATGTATAATTAATGCGTGTGTGTGTGTGAGAGTGTTTTTATGAACATTCGATATCTATTGATATGCAAGTGTGATGTGTGGGTGTCTGGATGTGAGCTTTTATGACAATTTATGGAGTGTTAATGTCTGTGAGTATGGTATGAATTAGTGTGTCTATGTGTACATGTTTTCATGCAAGTTTTGTCTGTATTAATGTCTAAGAGTATAGTGTGAATTAGTCTTTCTACCTATTTACCCAACCCCTCTGCTCGGGCAGGATATGACACAAGGTCAATTTTTAAGCGGAGTTTAACAGGTTTGAATTCAGAGTTTTCCTTCTCCTAGACTAGTTGCCTCACCAAGGCTGAAGAACCTAGTCTGTCCTACTATTTACCCATAGCTGGAGGGAGAATAATTGGATTCATACCTTTCCCAAGGGTATTAGTGCTATGTGAAATGCAATGAGTTTCGTCCAGGATTTGAACTCGTGTCGCCATGTTCATTTCCTACGACGATAACCATTACACCACGTGTACATGTTTTCATGCAAGTTTTGTCTGTATTAATGCCTAAGAGTATGGAGTACATTAGTATACAAGTTTTGTATATGAATGTGATGTGCACAAGTGGGACTTAGCATGTGCTTTGTGTGGATGCAGCTTCATTCAAGTTTGTTATATTTGACTGTAGCATGTGTATACATCGTGTGTGTGTGTGAGAGAAAATATTAGTTCTGAAATTGCAGAAAATATGAACTTTAATCTTCCTAACTTCCTTACACAGAGTAAATTTGGAAATTTTATGGCAGCTTTAATTTATTTACCCAATGATGTTTAACTGAAAAATACAAGCAAAGGTTTTTTGTTTTCTTTTTTTCTCTGCTGTTTAGGAGAAACCTAACACCAAAAGCCTGACCTATCATTGCTGCCAAAAAAATACTTCCATCTACCCCAACGAACTTTTCTCTATTTTATAAACATACAGCATTCTGGAGCCACCTGTTTTTAGCAGCTTCTGTTTATCCAAAAGGACACCTGAAGGTCGACAGGAGTCAACAATTTCTATTTATGGTAAAGCTGCTAAATGCTTCACAGTAACCCCACCATTTCATATAAGTGGTTATTCCAACACTGAAATTCTAACTAGACAAACTATCAAAATCAGCAAGTAAACAACTGCTTCTGGTAAAAAGATCAGCGTCTCAGTGTATGTGTGTATTAATACATTTTCATTAGTGTATATGTATTTATGTGAATATTTATATATATTCATTAGTGTATATGTATTTATGTGAATATTTATATATATTCATTAGTGTATATGTATTTATGTGAATATTTATATATATTCATTAGTGTATATGTATTTATGTGAATATTTATATATATTCATTAGTGTATATGTATTTATGTGAATATCTATATATATTCATTAGTGTATATGTATGCGAGTGTTCATACAAGTTTAGTGTATTTTAATATGTATGTAAATATGTGTGTGTGTGTGTGTGTTCATGTAAATTTGGTGTGTTTTAATATGTGAGTGTGTTTCCATTAGCATATATATATGTATGTGTTCGTACAAGTTTGCTATGTTTTCATAAGAGTGTATATGTGCTTTTGTGTAAGTTTGGTATATGTTAATGTATGTGAGTATAATGTGCATTTTCCTGAGTGTGTATGTATGTGTTCATACATGTGTATCTGTATGTATATATATGGGTGTATGTGTGTGTGTGTGTGAATGTTTTCCTGAGTGTGTATAGATGTATGTGTTCATGCAAGTTTGATGTGTGTTTATTTGTGTATGTGTTTTATGAGTGTATATGTACGTTTGTTCACACAAGTTTGGTGTGTGTGTGTGTGTGAGAGAGAGACTGTATACGTCCATGGATGTTTTTCTTACAGGGTTTGTATTTTTAAATTGGGTTTGGTAGTACCACCCATCATAATGGATCACTTCCTGGCCATTTAGCTTAGTTATGCCTGGCATGACTTTTGGCTTAGTTATGCCTGGCACAAGTTTTAGCTGAGTTATGTATGCACTCATACAAGTCTGGTGTGTGTTAATGCGTATGAGTGTGTGATTGTGAATGTGTTTTCATGAGTGTGGGTATATGTGTGTATGTGGTTATTCCTGGCATAACACAAATAAAGTGAGCCTGATTTCTGGAAATCCATTTCCAAGGCAGCACCTCCCTATTTCACTAATAGTGTAGCGTCAGAGGTAAATCATGATGCCTGTGGCAAAAACTTGTCAGCTGCATAGTTTGGGTTTCTTGAATGTGTGTTGCGGGGCCACATAATAAACTAATCTTGTGTCATATTTGCTTTCATGCAGGGTAAAATAAATACAGACCCTGAGGGCTTGGAATCAGATTTCTTTTTGTCTTTGAGCAAAATTGAAGCAGATGTAGCAGAACCTGAGAGGTCCCTGATCTTGATATTTAGGGCAACACTTCCCACATTTTTATATATTCACCAAATTTCTATTTGTGGGGACTTCTCATTGCATAATGGCTAAATTGCTGAACTGTGGCCTCAAAGTAAGCAAGTTCTTACTCCAATTACATTATTACATTTTCTTTCGGACAAATATCCCTATTTAAGGCATAAAGCCCCTTATTCCTACACAGCTATGGGTTAAACAGTACCACTATTGTTCTTAACTGGCCCATTAGCCCATTGTCGAGTCATACCAAAGACTCAAAAAATGTTACTTAATGCCTACTTGCTGAAAACACTCAGCAATATAAGGTACGTATCGAGGGTAAAGTGGAGCAATCCAAGGAAAGGAGTAATACCCTCCCCAACACCTTGGTGAAGTAGCTATTATCGAGCACACCAGTTACAATTGGTATTACCATCACTTTCATGTTCTAACGTTTTTTCAGGTCTCTAGCAAGGTCAGATGAGACACTGCTTCTGAGTTAGGTGAACTTGTCAACTAGTTTCAGAGAGCTACCATAATCTTTAGTAAACAATTATAGCTTCAAGTCAATATAATTATGACAAATAATCAACTTAGCAATGGGTTAAATAATACCACTACTGTTCTTCTACAAGGATCAATTTGACATTGAATAACCCATAAAAGTTGATATGCCATTAAACAAAGAAATCAAACCAAATAATCAGAGACAAATTTTCATCTGCAGAGGTTCTAAGCTATAAGAAATTTGAGACTTTTCTTTAAAATTTTTTTATATTAATGTTAATGATAATGCTGGATGGTTGGTTGGTTGAGTTTTATGGCATATCCATCTTTGTAGATTATTTAATGCTGAATCCAGTTCATATATAAATATTATACATCTATTGATTTGTAAACAAATAATTTGTAGGTAACATTTTTCAAATGAGCCAGAGCTCATTTGTCTGTACACAGCTAAATGGTCCCAAGTATTGCTATTTAACATGAGTAATTCTATTAATCAAGCGTTCCTATCTAATTCAATATTAATCATTGGTTTCAAATATAATAAATAGCTAGACAGTTCTATTGGACCCATAAATGGGACCCAAACAAGTAGTAACCCCTCTGGGTCAGAGTGGACCTGAGAGTAATGGTAATGAGCTCTAGAACTGGAGCCTCACCATTAGATGCAATGTAGTGTCATGCTCAGGACAATCTTTTTGGAGGGATTGGGGGTCTGAATCCTTTGCAGGGGATCTAATCAGAATTAGGCTCTATTGATAGGATGGGGAATGATTAAAATATTTCATTACAGAACATTGCAGACAATACAAGACCAAGAAATACATTAGCTTAAATGTGTTAAAAGCAACAAAGAAGTTAATAATTGGAAAAATATATCAAATACAGAAACTAATTAAATTCAGAAGTTCAGAAAACAGTTATTGGATTGAAAACTATCAGATATTCTTAATTGATAAAAATAACATTGATTTAAAAGAAAAATGTAAAGTTTTATTAAATGCCTTTTACCTGTGTTCTAAGGCAGCGACTATGAAACCTTGGGAGGCAAGATCCAAGCATACTGTAGAGTATGTGGTGCGGATCCCTCCAAGGCCATGGGAAAACACAATGACAGGGAATTGGTTACAAATTTCATGAGACAGCAGTGGGGCATCCCAGAGAGCAGGAACATACACCTCACCTGGAAAACAGATTGAAAACAAGAAAATACAAAATTGCATTATATATTTGACTTATGGGGTTTGATCTTAGAAATTTAGGACTACATCCAAAATTGTTGGATGTAGTCAAATAAAAATACAGCATGTTGATCTGGTCCTATGGGTTTAAGTATATGTGCGACTGAATGTTTTTGATAATGAGGGAATATAAAATGTACATTTTTTAAAGATTATTTTAGGTAAAGGAATTATATTATAAATTGAATTACCATGACCAGAAAATCCAGGAACATACAAAACCACAGGACAGCTGTTTCAACCTTAAGAGGTCTCATCAGCGGTGTATACCATTATCTCTCCCACTGGAAATCAAACCAGCGACCACAGAATACAGTGATGCCAAATTAACTTGTCATGGTAAATGCGTAGCCAATTAACCTGATGTGTCTTGTAATTACATCCATACTCTTACAAATGACATGGTCACCTCCAGGGCTATGTCTTCCCATGAGGATTAAAGATACTGTGACGCGAAAGGTTTACTTTTATCCCAGAATGGGGTTTTATTTCGCACGTGTGAAGACGGGGGCAGGTTGGCACTTGATCCCCTATAGAATAAGTCCTCGTTCAGAGTTTTTCTCTCAGGCATATAAGACCTGGCATATTACGTGAGGGATTAATTTAGGGCCAGACTGACCGCCGCTGGCAAGGGGTTCCAAATTTCACACTATCACATACCCACCAGGCCGCTTTCCTTCCTTCCCCTAGATAATGGAAGATATGAGCCTATAAGTTTTAGACGTAATAATATTATATTGTAGTAGTCGGCAACTCGGGTTTCCCGTATGATATTTTAGAGGAATTAGTAGGACAATTCTAAGCAAGATAACATAAGGCGAATAGGAGCTGAAAAGGAAGCATGAAGTAACAACATAGACCACGTGGTAACATAAAAATATATGATTCCTTTACTACAGTTATATACACTTTCAAAGTGTCAAAACATATAATGATTGGACAGTCCACGAATATAAATGTCTTTTCTTGACTTTTGTTTTTCTTCAAATTGAGAGAGAGAGAGAGAGAGAGAGTGGTATACAAAATTTGGGTATAAAGGAGAAATGGCCCCAAAGTTACTTATCTTATTTTTCGACGGGGTTCCACTGGAGAATCTTTCTTCTTTCGCGGGCTAATAGACTTTAAGCTATTTTTAATACTGGCTTGAAGAACTCGGGGTCCCTCGTGTCTCAGATATTCTTTTGTCTTCAACCCGGAATACTGGCTATGGTTCATCTGCCCACTACGAACCCTGCTCAAAAACTAACATTTCTTCTCGTTTTTTTCGCCGACGGAGAGGGAGTCCCCACTTCCATTTTGGGGTCCCAGCCAATCATTTGGCTTCTCTCTCCCTCCCCTTCTGGTGTCCGGCGACCTGAGGTTACTACGTACCAACACCTGTTGATATCCCCTCTGTGACCCACATTCTCTCTTAACGGTCACTTTTTTGACGGGTTTCCACTGTTCATTCCAACGGGAGGATAGTATTAATCTTACCTCTATCATCTCCGCGGGATATCACGTGACAATACACATAACCTCATAGGTAAGAAAATAAATGTAAAATGTTATATAACAAACTGATTTTATAGATTTGGGTTTATGGCAGAAAAGTGGGTCAATATAAACTGATTAACAACTGACACTGTAAACAGCAGTGTTTGTATTTAAAAAGGATTTCAAGGCTTGCAAATAGAATTTTACATATAAATATATCCTCAGGCCAAGTCAACTAAATGGCATCATAAAAAGTGGTATTAGATATGAATAGAAGACTACAAATGTCAATCAGTATTGTCAGAGAAATTGATTGATTGATTTTAATGACATGGCAACCCATTGAGGGTTATTTTATGACAAAAGGTTAGGAAACTGTGTTCATTCTACATTTTTATTTACATTTTTTGTGTACTTTTTTCTTAAAAGTTTTTTGTACACAGTTAAATTGTCATATATATTGAACCGCTAGACAAACAATGAAGGACTCGTAGGTATATAAAAATATAATTTATACTTTTATTCTTCAAGGGTGACATTGTATGTAGTAGGAATACAGTCAGATAGAGTTCGCACATATCTTTTTTCTGTGGTGGGGGACCCTTTTTGTGAAGTAGTGTGACGGCTGGAGAACACACATGACATGTTTGCTTGAGAGACCCGCAGGTCTCTCCCTTTGCTTGAGAGACTAGTGGATCTCTCCCCTTCACTTGAGCAATCAGTAGATCTCTGCCTTCAGTCCAAAATTACAGACCTTATATTGTCTTTTCAAGTCCCATGCAGATATATGACTATCCTCTTCACCCACATATTTTTCTGTTTATGGCTGGTTATCGGAACTTACATACTTCCATTTTTTTCCGGTAATTTGTTGATCTTATCTGCAAACGGAAATATCTGTCACTCTATCCATAGGCAATAAATTATATTCTTTCCTGTGAAACAACTTTGTTATATATGACTATCCTCTTCACCCACATATTTTTCTGTTTATGGCTGGTTATCGGAACTTACATACTTCCATTTTTTTCCGGTAATTTGTTGATCTTATCTGCAAACGGAAATATCTGTCACTCTATCCATAGGCAATAAATTATATTCTTTCCTGTGAAACAACTTTGTTGATGTTATCTTGCGACCGCATTGAATCAGCTATGTTCATCGTCGCCAGCTAAGCTAGTATGTTACAAAATGATATCAAGTATTTCTATCTAATAAAAAGGATTTATACACAATTGTATAGTTTAAAGTATTCCTATCTAACACTAATGATTATATACTTTCAGGTAATTATTTCTATCTAATAATAGTCATTCATATGCACACAGTTATATGGTTTGAAGCAATTAATAATTATCTTTATTAAACAATTATAGATTCAAGTAAATATTCTTAATACAAATAATTTATTGTTACATGACATCAAATATTTCTCTCAAATATGAATCATTCTTGAACAGATATAAGACCCTAACAAGTAAAATCATTCAGAGTTAGAGTGGACATCGGTGTAATGACAGTCAAGAGGTATTCTACACTATCAAGATCTACAGAACTGGAGCCTTACCATCTAATACATTAGTTAATTTGGCATCACTCTGTATTCTGTGATCGCTGGTTTGATCTCCAGTTGGAGAGATTATGGTATAAACCACTGATGAGACCTCATAAGCTTGAAACAGTAGTCCAGTGGTTTTATATGTTGCACGCAGTGCTTGCTAGAGTTTCTGGTCATGGTAATCTATAATATAATTGCTCTACTTAAAATAATTTTTTTTTAAAAATAAATAAATGTACATACCCAGAACACACCTCTAGGGTGGGGTCTTAGCCCTCTGAAGACAGTGTATTTTAAGATCTACCAACAAGGTGGCTTAACAGTTCAGTTAAAGATGTGAACTGCAAGACTGTCTACACAGGTGATTTGTTTATAGCAGTACTAAGTTCGTGTAGAATCAGTTACTTAAACTAATTTCTATTAATTTGTAACTGGATGATAATTTTGTGGGGTTTACAAACAAACTGAACATAATTTTTTGATCATCCAAATTCTCAAAATAATATGAAATCCAAATTGAATCCTCCACTCTTTCCTAAATAGAAGCATAAATATCATCATAGACAGTGCTGTAACAGCAAGTTTATGGATTATCTTGTACTGAATTGAAAGTCTCTATCTTGTTGGGTTAGGTTGGGTTGGGTTTTATGGCATGTCAGCTATTGTAGATTATTTAATGCTAAATCCATTTTTATGCATATAAACAGTTCTATTTCAAACAATTCAGTTTAGCATAAATATACAGTTTAAATGTCAAAAACAGTTCTAATTCAAACAATTGGGTTTGACATTTACCCAGTTTAGTTTTATTTGACCCATAGATGGGAACCTATCAGGTACTACCACTCCAGGCCAGAGTGGACCTGAGAGCAATGCCAATAAAGGGGTACTCCACATTCCCCAAAGCTCCAGCATTACTGGAACTTCACCATCAGATTGTTTAGTGTCATATACAGGACACTCGCTGAAGGAGCCTTACCCCTCTGCAGAGATAAAGTTGGTGTATTCTACAGCCCCAGTCAACTGGGCTGTCTTTATCTTGTAATAACTTAAAATTTTGTGTTCTGGATTATGTTGAAAAGTTTTTTATGCGTGAGTGTGAATATATTTGAAATTTCCATTATAATTGTAAGTAAGCAGGAAAAATGGCATATCAAAATGCGATTTTTACAAATGCAATACCCTCAAAAAGCTCTAACTTAGAAAATGAAACAATTTCCAGTCCAATTTTCAACAGAATAATGATAATTCACACAAAACCTAATTTTTCAATCATCCAAGTTCTTGATGGAGAAAACTAGCAAATGTAAATTAGAATCTTTCACTCCTTCTTAAATAGAAGCATTGATATCATCATAGAAAGTACTGTTTCAGCTGGTTCATGAGTAATCTGATTATGAAATTAGAACTCTTTATCTTCTGTTTGCTTAAAATTTTTGAGAAGGATTATGCTTGAAAGATGTGTGTGTGTGATTCTGTCTATCTAAAATTCACATTGTTTTTATGTATGTAAGCAGGAAAAATGGCATATCAAAGTGTGATTTTTATCAAAGCAATACACTTTAAAAAGCTCTAACTTAGAGAATAAAGCAATTTCCAGTCCAATTTTTAATTGAATGAAAAATTATCATCATCAGAGCTGTTACAATGGGTTCACAGGTCATTTTTCAACGGCATTATCATAAACCAACAGGGCCCTGAACTTTGGCACAAATAAACTAAAGTTTTTGATATTTTTCTGCATTGTTTCGGCCATTTTTTTTATCACTGGAACAGTTGATAAGACCACAATTCAAAACATCAACCCTCTCTCTGTCTGTCTTCACCCGCCCCATAACAAAGCCTAAATTATCATAGCAAACCTCTATCTTCCAGATAATTGCATATATCACAGCAACATGATGCAATATAATGACAGAGGTTTTGGGTGACCCTATAAACTGCGCTAACAGAAGTGCATTGCTGACTAAGTGTGGATGATGGGGTGGCTAAGTGAGACATATAGTAACAAGTTGACTTGCTAAGAGCGATGGATGGTGAGAGAGAGAAAGAGAGAGAGTCAGAGAATGCTGTGTTATCAGCATGACTCGATGATGATGATGATGATAGTAGTGGAACTGGTTTGGTTAGGTATCTTTTATTTAAAGGCATATCAACCTTTGTGGGTTATTTAATGCCAAAGCCATCCTTGTAGAAGAACAGCAATGGTACAATTTAACCGATAGATGAAGTGATAAGGGGATTCATACTTTTTCCAGGGGTATTAGTCAGAAAGTGAGTGCACATATTTACTAATCCTTCCACACAAGCAGGATGTGACACAAGGTTAGATTTTTAAGCAGAGTTCATTATCAGGTTAGAATTCAGAGTTTTCCTTCTCCTAGGCCAGTTGCCGTTGCAAAGCTAAAGAGCACAGTCTGACCAACTATTTCCCCATAACGGGAATGAGAATAATTGGATTCATACCTTTCCCAAGGGTATTAGCACTATGTGAAATGCAAACAGCTTCATCCAGGACTTAAACTCTGGTCACCATGTCCATTTTTAATGATAACCATTACACCATGGGCACAACTGGAGTTTGGACTAACTTACTACAATGTAACTGTCCAGAAAGTTATCTACCATGCCACAGAGTCTTCCTAAAAGCAGAACTGACTTTTTAGCCAATGATGACATTTCTATAGGCCACACAAGAATTTCTATGATACGAGTAATAAAACAAATGAGAATTTTCATAAGAACAGATTTTCTGTCCTTGGTATGAATCCCACAGTGAGTAGATAGGGTATTAACATTGCTTTGGGGGTTTTGTTTTAATTCTTTCTGCATATATAAAGTCTTTAAATTTAAATAAGAAACAGCTAGGTAAATCTGAAATTAACCCAAATTGTTCAGTTCAATAGAAAATACTGTAAATTGCCATGTATATACTGCACAAGGGTGTATAATGCTACATCCACCCACATCACCACCACAATTTCAGACAAATATTTCAAGAAAAAATCCAGTTCTCTCGTACATTTTGCAAATTTTTTTGTCTGATTGAAAGGACAACAGATATGAGGAAAAATGAAAAAAAAAAATAGACATACTTTTGAATTTTAAAGAAAGTGCATGCTATACAAGCCAGTTTATAGTTATGATTAAGTAGTTCATTGGACATTCTCCCACTGGATGCAAAATAAGCTCCTTTATTGCTATTGGCGAGCTCATAAATGATGTACTCCTGTGGACCCCTTCACATGGACAAGCAAAGGCAGGATGACCAGCTCGAACCTACATATAGTAGCTCTGTGACAATACGGGGTATAGCCCTGAGGATCTGCCAAAAGCAATGGATGATAGGGAGGTATGGCAAAAGAGGGTCAGGAATATCTGTGCTAATAGCACAACATGATGATGATTGCTATTGGTTGGCAACACAGTTGGCTGGGGCTGTAGAATATGCTGCATCAATGCAGAGGGGTAAAATCCCCCATTGAATGTCTTAGATATGACACTAAACTGCATCTGATGGTGAGACTCCATTCTTGGATTTTTGGAAAATGTGGAGTGCCCCTTCATTGCTATTACTCCCAGCTCCACTCAGATCCAGAGTGGTTGCCCATGTTACAGTCCCATCTATAGGTCAAATAGAACTGTTTAATCATTTACTAGATGTGAAACCATTTAAATATGTGCAAACAAATGATTAATATCAAATTGAATTACTACCGTTAGATAGCAATACTTGAAACTATCTAACTGTGTGCAAACAAAACGGGCTCTGGCTCATTTGAAAAATCTTACCAACAAATTATTCACCTAAAAATCATACATATAAACAGGATTTGGCACTAAATAACCATTAAGGGTTGATATGCTATTAAACTAAATCAAACCAAAATGTTGTTGTTTTTGTAAGCAATAATATGGTTTCAAGTAACTTATAATAATCATTTGTAAAAAATTATATTTTCAAGTAACTATTCTTAAAAATAACATACAAATAATTATACAGTTTCATGTATTCCTATCCAATACTAATAATTTGCACAGATGGTTTCAAGTATTCCTATCTAATACCAATAATTTTCCAACAGATCTGTTTGACCATAATAAGTACTACCACTCCTGGTCAGAGTGGACCTGAGAGTAACGGCAATGAAGATATAATGCCACACTTTCCAGAGCACCAAAACTGGAGCTTCACCACTGGATGCAGTTTAGTTTCGTGTCACACCTACAGTTTTATTGGAGTTTTTTTTTTTATTAGTGTGAAGGGTTTATTCAGCTGAAGGGATGCAGTCAGCATATTCTTGGTAGTGCTGACAGAGTGGCTATCTTGAAAAGTACATGGTGCGTCGTAGACTCTTGAAAGTTCAGTATGTTATTGCTATACATGTTATGAGATGACAGACCAATTTTTATGATTTCAGCTTATAATGAACAGCTATAGCAGCAATTGGAATACACCCTACTAAAGCCTGATTGTCACAGCTGGTGAATTTCAAAAATGCAATCTGGACGTGAGGACACTTTAGAAGAACGATAGGCAATAAAATTCTGTTTTAAACTTGGAAAAAATGCCACAGAAATGTATGGAATGCTTCAGATTGCTTTTTGACTATCTTACATGAATCGAGCATCAGTTTTTGAGTGGCATAAGAGATTCAAGGAAGGTATGGAGTCTGTGAGGGATGATGAGAGGTGTGGGAGGAGTAAGGAAGTCAATACACCAGAGTTGATTGGCCAAAGGGTTAGGGTTAGGGTTACTATGTTGAGGTTTTAAGGGAGTTCAGAAAGAGATTCTGTCAGAAGAGGCCAGCACTCTTCAAATCAGGTCAGTGGCATTTCCCCCAGGACAATGCACCAGTCTACAACTCCATCCTTGTCACAGACTATTTGACCAAGATGGGCATCAAGACAGTTCCTCAGCCTCCCTATAGTCCAGACCTTGCTCCCTATGACTTTTGGTTATTCCCTAAGCTCAGAGGCTGTCATTATGAGACAACTGAGTAGATGAAAGAGGCTGTGATGAAGGTCAATGACACGCTCACACGAGAGGGTTTCTGCCCTCTCGTGTGAGCGTGTCAATGACCTTCCATGGGGCCTTCCAGAAGTGTGAGCGTGTGAGCGTGTCAATGACCTTCCATGGGGCCTTCCAGAAGTTATTGGAACGGTACAACAAGTGCATTGCAACCGGAGGAAATTACTTTGAAGGGGACTAGAGTTTCTTGTATGTACTATCAATAAAAGTGCCCATACGAAAAAAATCTGGAAACTTATTTAATTATCCTCGTACCATGTCCTAAGTAAAAAGTTATTCTACACATAGTTATATATGTCAAATACTGTTGTTAGCATTACTGTTATAATAGTATAATTATAATACTGTTGATAGTATTATATTATACTGGGAGGTATTACTTTTGGAACAACCTATTATACATTTAATTGAATTTTTTTAAAACTGATACAGTTTAGTTGATGGCATGGTAGTTTTTCGAAAGAAAAATTTTATTCTAAAATATTTTAAAAGATTGAGGATTTTTAAAAAGCAAATTATAAAATTGAATTAGGCTCTGAACAAAAAACCAAACACTTAGCAATTAAACATGGGAATATTACTAATACTGAAGTTCATTCTTTAAGAAATTGATAAAAAAAAAGATAAAAAAGAATAAGCCAATCATCAAAAGGAGTTTTCAAAAGAACCACTCACCTCCAAACCATTCAAAGAGGCAATTGTAAAATGTAGAATTCTCCTTTCCCAGAAAGTGCATGTAACCTTCTCGGTACCGTGGTTTGGGGAGCCATTTTGGCCACTTTGGACAGCTGGTTTCTTCCTGCCAAAGAAACAATTTCAAATTTTGATAAAAGAAAATTGAAACCAATTTACTGTTTCAGGTGAAAAAAATGCTAAAATAAGATTTGATGAATTTAAAGAAAGAAAGGATTTAAAATATGTTTGCCAATATTAACAATATTATCTAATCAATATAAACAAAATTTTAAAGGAAGAAGGAAATTAAGGTAATTTGTTAATATTAACAATATTATTTAATCAATATCAATTTTAAAGGAAGATTTTTTGATAATTTTGACAATATTGTAACCGTATAGACAACAACTATGGAAGGCAGTAATTACTGGGGATATGGTTACAAGACTCAGCATTCCTATCCGAGGTCGCAGTAAATCACCTGAAGAATGCCAGAGGTGAAATTTGGCCGAAGCGTAGTGAAAGAAGAAACAACACAAAAACTACCGAGATGAGGACAAAAAAGTCCGCAATAAATAAAAAAAATTAATCCTCAGATTATCAAAATTATCTGACCAATCTCAATAAAGTTATCATAGCCAATTAACTTGATCTGTAAAATACTTAATATATCTTCTTCTTTTTTTTATTCATTCTATTTTTTTAGCCATGCTAGTACTGAGGTGCTTTGTGATACCAAACTACTCTCAGCAACTGCTATTCCTGAAGAGAGTTCAATCCTAACTCAATGTACGAAGTTGTACAGCCTTATAGCTAAGCCAAGTTTAGTAATTATAAATAAGGAGCCTCTCTTATTTTTTGTGTCTGTGTATGTGACAGTTCAATGATGTTTATTCTAGAAGTCAGATATAAACACTGTTTAGGGCATCTATGAAATCTACTTGTATCAAAAGGTCAACGTGATCCATTTTTTTTTTTTTGGTATGAAAGGCAGCATGATTTTAATCTTTGCATTATTTACTGTCCACCACCTGATACAGAGAACAGGTGATGTCGCTAACATTAAGCTAAAGGTCATATAGCAGAGTCCTTACATAAAAGTATCATTTTTTAAAACATTATTTTGCATCAAGAATACATCATCACTATGGTACAACCAAAATGCCTGATTTGGAAAACTGAATCTTTAATACACAAACATTTTAAGGAATCACAACAAAAAGTCTTTAATTTCATAATTAGATGACCCAGGAATGAGTAGCATTCTAGTTGTAAAAATAGTCTTTGATGATATTGGTGCTTCTATTTAAGAAGGAGTAAAGGATGCTAAGTAATATTTTATAGTTATCTCCTTTAATATCAGGAATTTGGATGATTAAAAAAAAAGTATATCCAGCAAAAATGAATCCCAACAAAATTTCATTAAGTTGCAAATTAGACTAGAAATTGCTTTATTTTCATACACTTAAAATACACTTAAAATGCTGTATGAAAACAAAGCATTTTCTATATATATATATATATATATATATATATATATATAAGGAATTACAACATAAAGACTTTAATTTCTTAATTAAATAACTCGGGTTCTAGTGGTAAAAACTGTCCATTATAATACTGATACTTTGATTTAGGAAGGAATGAAGAATTCTAATAAAGATTTATCTCTAATTTATCTCAAAATGATTGATCAATTGCAAATTGATCTGGAAATTGCTTTATTCTCCATGAAAGAATATTATTAGAATATCATCTTAATAAAAACCTCACTTTGATATGCCATTTTTTCTGCTTCTATACATACAAATATAATGAAACTGTATCCTAGTAAAACATTATTCAGTTGAGAATAGGACTGGAAATTACTTTATTCTCTAAGATAAAATACTTCAAGTGTATTACTCTAATAAAAATCTCACTTTGATATACTATTTTCCTTGCTTATATATATGTGTGTGTGTGTGTGTGTGTGTGTGTGTGTGTGTGTGTGTGTGTGTAAATTTTAGTTAGATAGTCAAAATTACACAAAGAGAACTTTCCAGCATAATCCAATACACAAAATTTCTAGGCAATAAGATGAAATCTTTAATTTTATAACAAGAGATGCCATGGTTCATGATGATATTGACGCTTTCATTCAGGAAGGAGTGAAGGAATCTAATTTGCATTTTATAGTTATCTGTCATACTGAGAATTTGGATGTTTAAAATATTATGTTCAGTGCAAATACAATAATAAATCATCCAGGAAAATGCTTTAATCTCTAAATTACAGCTTTTTAAGTGTATAGCTGTAGTAAAAATCTTACCATTTTTCCTGCTTATATAGACAAAAACAATAAAGATTTTAGATTGATAGATAAAATTACACACACACACACACACTCCTATACAACTTGCCATTTTTCCTGCTTACATACATACAAATATAATGAGAAAAAGATTCCTTCTTTGTCATGAAGGAAAACATTAATATATATAAATTTAGAAAACATTAATATATATAAATTGAGAAAATACTAATATATATAAATTTAGAAAACTACATAAATATTCATTTTATATATATTATAAAAAGTGTCTACTTACTGTTACAAATCATTACCATTTATGAAAACTGTTAAGATACATATTTCAGTTATGAATGATCATTTTGTAGAGTCTGTATTTGCACTAAACATAATTTTTTTAATCACCTTTAATTAAGGTACATATTTGAAAAGTTTATCAAATGAAAATTGTTATATGTTGAAGATTATAAAAAGATTTTTTTCTGTTGAAAAAAAAAATTATTTAGGTGAATTTAACCTATTCATTGGTGTTTAACTATGAACCATGTAATGAGGATATTAGTGCATGGCTTTCTAACAGTGGGCAAACTTGTGAAATGTGTCTCTCATTTGCGACAGTGCATGATTTTCTTTTTTTCTGTCAACACAGGGAGCGATTTAACCATTTTGCAGGTAGAGTGACATTTTTGATACCAACAGTATACAAAAAGATCAACATTTTTGTCATTTTGCAGTAGCTTAATGTAAGACATTTTCTTATAGGCTGCTTGTTGACCAATTCAATGTTAATGTATGGAAATATTGCTATGAAGCCCTATTGTAGTGTAGGATTGTATAAAGGTGGTTTTATAAATAATTAAAACTGAATGCTATACTGTTTTTATGCTATTGTACAATAACAAACAATTGCTGATTAAATTATCATGATTTTTTCTGTTTTTTTATATATTGACTCATTTAAATACCCCCTCTATTTTTCAAATTTGCTGAAAATAATTTGCCCACTTTGCAAGGATTAAATAACTCATCTGCCTGCAAAAGAGTTAAGCCATAAGCTGCTTCTGTTCAATCCAGAACACTTCCCTGAACAATACCAGGTCACCTTACCAGCCAGCATGGTGACTGCAAATTGTCAGCTGCCCTAATTTTCTGAATGCTACAATGTGATTTCTGGCTGATGCAGTTCCAGGAAAGAAAATGACAGCGTGGCAGTTACTGCAAAGTGTCAACCACTCGACTCTAAAAAAAAGGAGTGATGCATGACAAGATGGGAGGTCAGAGGTTAATCTGTAAAGGTTAAGGATTTGTAAATATATGGACCAGCATAAAACGGAGGCTGGAACCAAATGATAGCAAATGTCATACAAGTAAAAATAGGCGTAGCAATTGTGGTTGATGGCACCGTGTGGGTTAAGAGTTAAAGTAGTACTTTTCGACAAGGTTGTCGCGACACCCTGGTGTGTAACAGATGTAGTAAGAGGTGTCACGAGATTTTAAAGTAAAATAACATAACTGATGAAAAAACAAAACAAAAAAGAAAAAAACAGCAAATCTCATATTCAAAAATTCTATTGAAAAATATACATCAATAAGCGTGATAAAATGCACTTAACATAAGTTTTTTTTTTCTTAGGCAGAAAATGTGTGTTACCTTATTTGCTATACAACCCAATATTATAAGAACCTGTATGCACTACCTAGCATGATTTTTTCCATTAATAACAATTAAATAGTAAACTGATTTAAATTTTATCTTATTGCATATTTTGGTGAAATATAAATATTTCTA
The DNA here is from genome assembly GCA_963585895.1 of Sepioteuthis lessoniana. Classification (NCBI taxonomy): domain Eukaryota; kingdom Metazoa; phylum Mollusca; class Cephalopoda; order Myopsida; family Loliginidae; genus Sepioteuthis; species Sepioteuthis lessoniana. Next base: position 99,786,591 of record OY757913.1, on the reverse strand, counting down.
ACTTGAAATACACTAAGTAAGTTAGTGGTTCCATTTGCCATTTTACTTAAGATCAAAGCATAGTATCTGTTTTCGATGGATTTGATGTCAACCCAATATGCCTAAAGATAAGGGAATCATGTTTATGATAAGTTTATATTTGTGTAGCTGCTTCCTAAGTGATTTTTGTAAATTGCTATATGATATTAAGTTTAGTTTAGTTTCTTTGGTTTAATGGCATATCAACCTTTGTAGTTTATTTAATGCCAAAACCATCCCTCAAAGAAGAAGAGTAATCATACTATTTATATTTAACCCATAGCTGGGAGGATAAAGGGGTTCATGTCTTTCCCAAGGGTACTATTTACCAACCCCTCCGCTCGGGCAGGATATGACACAAGGTCAATATTTAAGCGGAGTTTAACAGGTTTGAAGTCAGAGTTTTCCTTCTCCTAGACTAGTTGCCTAACCAAGGCTGAAGAACCTAGTCTGTCCTACTATTTACCCATAGCTGGAGGGAGAATAATTGGATTCATACCTTTCCCAAGGGTATTAGTGCTATGTGAAAATGCAATCAGTCTCGTCCAGGATTTGAACTCGTATCGCCGTGTTCATTTCCTACGTCGATAACGACTACACCACGGGCACCTCCATTAGGGTATTTGTCCAAAAGTGAACATAATAGCATGACTGGAGTTTGAACTCGCTTTCCACAATCCTGCAGTCCATAGCTTTAACCATTACACCACAAGGACACCCCCACCATACATGATATTAAGTATTCCTATCTAATACTAATAATTTATACACAATGATATGGTTTAAAGTAATGATTTCTGTTTAATAATAAACGTTTGTTTGGACCGTAAATTTCTTTATTCTCTAAGGTAGAACATTTGAGATGTATTATTCTAATAAAAATTTCCCTTTTATATGCTATTATCCCAGCTTGTATACAAACTAACATAAGAATGCATTATATGGTTTTAACTAATAATAATAATCCTCAGTAAACAATTACAACTCCAAGTAACAAGTCTTAATTCAAATAACTTACACAGTTATATGGTACCAAGTATTCCTATCTAATACTAATAATTCTGAAACAGATCTATTTAACCAATAGATGGGACACTAACAGGTACTACTGATATGGGTCAGGTTGGGTAATTGCAATGGAAGGCAACACCACACTCTCCAGAACGCATACTCTTTTTAGGTGGGTTCTTATTCCTTTGCAGAGGATTCAGTCAGTGTATTTTAAGCTACCCCAACAGGGTAAGTATTGTTTTCCTTATGATAATAAGATATACTATTAAAATTCAGCATAGGGAAGTAGAGTTGCAAGGTCATAGAAAGGTTGAAAACTTGAGTTGAAGAAAAAAATGATAGGATAACAAGTAATTTGATTATTGCAATATAAAAAAGTTAAGTTCAGAATAATATTACTTAAGGGAACAACTCAAAAAAATAGTATATTGTGGTTGATAATAACAAGCATAGTATATTTGGTTTGCTTGTGTTTTATGGCATAGCAACTTTGTGGGTTATTTAATACCAAATCCTGTTAATGCATATAGACAGCCACATGATTTATAAGTGAAGAGTTTGTAGGTAACATTTTTAAACAAGCCAGACCTCATTTGTTTGCACACAGTTAAAGAGTTTCAAGTATAGAAAATGATTAAATAGTTCTACTTGACCCATAGATGGGACCCGAACAGGTATAGGGTGTCTCAATATACATGAGACCCATGTGACAGCTAATAACTCCACAAATAATAATGTTGCGTTCTTTTTTGTTTCAGATTTGAAAATAGTATACTAAAACAACGATTAATCCTTAATCAGAATGCCTTGGACAAAAGAAGAAAAATATTTTGTGTCACTACTTATTTGGAGACAAAATCAAAACTGTCTCAAAATGGATGCAACCCATAAATATGATAATGGTTTATTACCGAGACAAGAAACTAAAAAAATTGCATGTCCTGGAAGCCGATATATTAAGAATTTGAAAAAACACACCGATTTAATGTCTCTAGTTCAAAGGATGCATTTTTATAGGATGTTTTCCAAATAATCACCATTGTGCTCGTCTCAGTAATAAATCATTATCATATTAATGGGTTGTATCTATTTTGAGACATACTATACAACCACTCCAGGTCAGAGTGGACGTGGTAGTAATACCAATGAAGAGTTATTCAACATTTCCCACAGCTCCAAGACTGAAGCCTCACCCTCAGATACAGTTTAGTGTCATAATCAGGACACTCATTGGAGGAGGTCTTACCTCTCTGCAGAAATGCAATCAGCATATTGTACAGCCCCAGATGACTCAACAGGCCTTAATATATTAGTTGTATGAATTGATATATCAATAGCAATTGTGGGACATAATGGTCAATAAGGAAAAAAAAAAAAAAAGCTGGATTCAAATTCTAGTCAAGGCTGTTTAAATTATGTTGATTAACAAACCATCATCACTGGCAAACATGGGGAACAAATTGGGATAGAAAATAGTCAGCAACAAGATCTGTGTATGCCACTTACATAAAGATAGATGCCAGTTTCGCTAGTGGTCTTTGCAAACTCCAACAGAACACACCCTATGCCATTACTATGTCATCAGCTAGCACAACACCCAGCAGACAGGCTGAATCTATAGTTTCATGAAGTCTGGTTCCATCCCCTCTATACTGACCTATGTGCTGACTTTGTGATCTTCTGGCAAACTGAAAGTGAAGTAGTACGGGGTATGACACTAAATTGCATCTGATGGGGCTCCAGTTCTGGGGCACTTGAGGAGTGTGGAGTAATCCTTTCATTGCCAATACTCCCAAGTCCACTCTGACCGAGTGTAGTTGCATAATTACTTAATACTAATACATTTGAGAAAGACATGAATCTATCTCTTCTTCTTTTTAGTCATAAATAGTAGGACAACCAGCTCTGTTTGCTTAGAATAAATTGACTGTATCCTCTGCAGAACGGTAAGACCTCCCCTGCCAGCATTAAAAAAGGTATTATGTGTATGACATCAAACTGTATTTGATGGTGAGGTTTCAGTTCTGGAGATCTGGGAAGTTTGGAGTGCCCCTTCCTTGCTATTATCCCAAGGTCAACTCTGAGCCACACTACCTGTTGAGGTCCCATCTATGGGTCAGATCTGCTTGAAAATTATTTTTATGGGATTGGAATATTTGATATCATATAACTGAATGCAAATTATTTGTATTAAGTTACTTGAAGCTATAATTGTTAACAAATGATTACAATTAGTTACTTGAATCTGTATAATTGGTTGCAAGTTATTTGTATTCATTAGGAATACTTGAAACCATATAACTGTGAGGAACCAAATGAGTACACAAATAAAAAAGTGAAATTTTAAAAAATGCAATGGAATACTGAAAATGAAGTTATGAATCCAATTTTAGCATTTAATGACCCATAAGGAGTTGAGATGCCACTTAACAAATAAACCAAACCAAAAGTAGGACAGACTGGGATCTCAAGTATTGGTAGGTCACCAGTCTAGGAGATGGTAGACTAAATTGCAAACCAGGTACTGGAGTTCCTAAGACTGCTTCAAGGAAAAAAGAAGAGGGTTGATTGTCAGGATAGAAATGACATGGCCATAAAATAAAAAAATTTCTGCAACCATGACACCTACAAGTGCTTATTCATGGAGATGTTGATGAGTGGTAGTACCTGTTAGAATCCAATTTATAGATCAAATAGATCTGTTTCAAAATTATTTGTATTCAATAAGAATATTTAATGCCATATAACTAAATAGTTACTTGAAGCTATAATTGCTTAAAGAGGAGGAGGAGGAGGAGGAGGAGGAGGAGGAGGATGAAGGTGATTGTTTTTGCTGATGATGATGACAATGACTACTTGAAACCATATAACTATGTGCAAACAAATGACTATAATTAAATATGAATAATTACTTGAAACATATTGTTATTTGTGTTAGATTGAAATACTTGATATTGACCCATGCAGATTTTGATGACTTTGTTTGCATGTTCAAATCAAAGATGTTTCCACAATTTTCAGTGGTAAACTTGTTCTTTTTTGTTTTTCCTTTTTTTTTTTTTTTTGCAGAAGTGGGTATTCAGATGACATTTCTTTCTGAGAAACAAAGAAAAAAATTTTTTTTTTAAAATGGCATCTGTCCAAATCTTTTGGTTAGAAGAGTTCACACCAAAATAATCCTTGCAAGCATTTATTTTTAATGTATTATAAATTAAATGGAAAAATAAATTTAAAATTGTCTCTTTTATTCTTTCCCTGCTAAATTTTTAAAAAAAGGTCAGCGTAAATGATTAGCAGACAAGACCATTGAATTTAAGAGCTTAATTACAATATCTGCAAAATCAGTCATTAGTATACAAATTGCATTTCCTGGGGGAAGATGTATATCTGTCTGTAGCATTAAAAGGTTTAACATAATTTTTTTATACATCCTCATTAAAAGATTTGATTAGAAATTGGCTAATTTCTCATGGTTCTAGACCTAATAATCCAAAACTTGGAATTGCAATTAATCAGACACATTCCTCATCATCTCCCTGGCCAGACTCTTTGAAGAAAGAAATGAGAGTTGCTCACATCAAAATGTAGAATGTTAATTAGTGGAAGCTTCCACATTGAATGTTAAGAAAAGAAAAGAAAAAAAAAAGTTATAAACAGTAACATCTTAAAGATGGCTGTCTTGTCTGAGTCTTGCACACTGACAATATAAGAAAATTCACTAGTATTTTAACCAATATTGTTCAGAGAATTGCTGATTTTAAATTTTTTTCACAAGAAGACATTTGCCGACTGGATTATTGAATTTGATAGGTTAGTTAGAATAGCTTCAAAATTAGTCATTAGTTAACAAATGACATTTTCTGGGTGGAGAGTACATGTGGGTGAATTACTAAGTCTGTAACTCAACACATTATTAGCTGAATAAATATTCGATCTATTTAATCATTGCATTTTGATGAATTGGGACTAATTTCCTCATTTTAGTAGCCATTTTGAAGGCAGGGCTCAAAATACTCAAAGTATATCCCCTGCAGAAGGATAAACTGTGTCTGATAGTGAGGCTACAGTTCTGGAAACCTAAAGAGGGTGGAGTACCCTTCATTGCTATTACTCCGAGGTCCATTCTGATCCAGATTAGCGGTATCTGTTAAAGTCCCATCTATGGTTCAAAAAGATTAGTTTAAAAAGGATTTGTATTTGATAGGAACACTTGATATTATATAAGTGTAAATTATTTGTATTAAAAATAGTTATTTGCAGCAATAATTAGACAATCTAGAATTGCCTGGCAAACAATAAACGAAGTGAGCAGAAGAAAGAACACAGCCAAAGCAAAACTTAAAGCAGCAAACCAACAAGAAAGAATAAAACTGTGGAAACAGCACTTCGAAAACTTACTTGGAAACCCACCAAAAATAACGCATGAACCAATCACCAGAATAATTAGCAAACAATTAGACATTAAACTTGGACCGTTCACACAAGAAGAACTCAACTTGGTTCTCAGAAAAATTAAAAATAGGAAAGCTGCAGGGCTGGACGAAATTCCCCCGGAAGTATGGAAGACCAGAGAATTCGACGACATACTGCTCCGACACTGCAACGCAGTATACAATCAAAATCTGATAGATAGATGGACGAAGGGATGCATACTCCCCTTCCCTAAAAAGGGGGACCTCAGATTAGCCAAAAACTACCGAGGCATAACACTTACATCCATAGCTGCCAAAATCTACAATGCCCTACTACGAAACCGAATAGAACCCAAAATCGACAACATACTTAGAAAAAACCAAAATGGCTTCCGAAGAAATAGATCCACGACCTCACAAATATTAACCATCCGCAGAATCCTTGAAGGTGTACGGGCAAAGAACCTACAAGCGACATTAATATTTGTCGACTTTACCAAGGCTTTCGACTCCATTCACAGAGGAAAGATGGAACAAATCCTACTAGCGTACGGCATACCTAAAGAAACCGTAGCGGCAATAACGATTCTCTATAGAAACACTAAAGTAAAAGTACGATCACCAGATGGAGACACAGAATACTTCGACATTGTAGCAGGAGTACTACAAGGGGACACGCTGGCTCCGTATCTCTTTATCATTTGTCTAGACTACGTACTTAGAACATCGATTGACAAAATCAAAGAGAATGGCTTCGAACTGACGAAGAAAAGAAGCAGAAGATACCCCGCAACAACAATTACCGACGCCGACTACGCCGATGACATAGCAATACTGGCAAATACACCTGACCAAGCCGAAACACTTCTGCATAGTTTGGAACGAGCAGCAGCAAGCATAGGCCTCCATGTTAATGCACACAAAACGGAATATATGTGCTATAACCAAACGGGGGACATCTCCACTCTAGAAGGAACCCCACTTAAACTAGTAGACAAATTCACGTACCTAGGAAGCAGCGTCGAATCAACCGAAAAGGACATCGAAACGAGGTTAACGAAAGCATGGACAGCTATCAATAGGCTATCGACTATATGGAAATCAGACCTAACCGATAAAATGAAACGCAGTTTCTTCCAGGCAGCGGTCACATCGATACTGCTATATGGATGCACTACATGGACGCTAACAAAACGGCTGGAGAAGAAACTAGATGGCAATTACACAAGAATGCTGCGTGCAATCCTGAACAAGTCCTGGCAGCAACACCCCACAAGACACCAACTGTACGGCCACCTGCCCCCTATCACGAAAACTATTCAAGTTAGGCGAACCAGACATGCAGGACATTGCTGGAGAAGCAGAGATGAACTCATAACAGATGTACTCTTATGGATCCCCACACATGGCCGCGCAAAAGCAGGACGACCAGCACGAACGTACATTCAGCAGCTATGTGAGGATACAGGTTGTTGTCCTGAAGACCTGCCTAGGGCGATGAACGATAGGGAGGAGTGGCGAGAGAGGGTCAGGGATATCCGTGCTGCCAGCACGATATGATGATGATGATGATGAAGGATTATTATTATTAGTTACTTGAAACCATACAACAATTGTTGCATATTGACCGCCAACCCAGCCAAGCTGTCAAAAGAAGAAATGCACCTGTGTAAATAACAGGTGTATCCGGTTGAAGATATCAGGAGATCAGAGGCGACCTTGACTGTCAAGGGGTTGAATTGAGTGCGAAATTGTGACGCTCGCAGGAAGTAGGTGGGTGTCAAATTATTATATAACCCCGGCGACAGGAAGTTCAAGTCAGTTGAAGAGAAGATGCTGGAATGAGTACCATGTTCCAGCAGAGGCTGTGCCCCTAGGCCCCCAGTTGAGCAGCCCAGGAGAACGGGAAAGAAAGGCTGTGATAGCCAGAAGAGTTGGGGGGTCAATATGTTGCAATTTTTGTTCGGTCTCCAACTCCCTCTCACACAACCCTTTCAAGAAAGTGAGATGTATATTTTTCTAAAGAACTGTGTCCGCTCGTCTTTATTGTGTTGAATATGATTCTGCATGCATATGTGTATGTATAGTGGTCATGGCTATACAACACAGTGTGCAAACAGATGATTTTCATTAAAAAGAAAGAATTACTTGAAAGATAATCATTAGTATTAGATTAGAATACTTACAACGATACAAATATGTAAACTATTTGTATTAGATAGTAATGATTGATATCATACAACAATGTGCAAAAAAAACTCTTTAAAAAACTACACAAAAAAATGTAAATACTCATGTACAATGAATATGAATTTCCGAACGTCTAGGCATAAAATAACCCTTGGTGGGTTGACATGCTGTTAAAATCAATCCATCAATAAAACCAATTATGATTCCCTGTAAAACGTTATTCTTCTTATATATAAGATATAACTTAGCTCTCTCTGTCCAGAGTTTTTAGTCTTTATCACTTTTTTTATTGCAAAAAAGATTAGCCCAATCCCAACTTGAGGCCTGGGATGGTTAAAACCTTTGTGACTTTTAAAGATTTACGTAATTCATTGCCTAATCATAATGAAAGCTCTTTCTTTTCGCTGTTTTAGCTGGCATTAAAAGGCCAGCAATTCTTGAAATTTGTCTGATCTGTCATTACAAATTACTCAATTACACTAGGGTAGATTGCAGTATTTAAAGTCTTTAAGGTTAACTATGGGTAACAAGGTGGAGGCAGGTAGGGAGATGAAAAATGCTGGGAGAAAAAGAATATACAGTGAGAAAAGTAAGTGGCCAGAACTAACCAATAAAATGATGAGGCATTTTTTTTGAATGACAAAGAAACTAAACAAAACAAAAAATATCTGCTTTCAAAGTTAATTTAAGAAGTTCAACATTCTTTGTACTATTTCCCTATCTATATATCAGTAGCTATGTATCTCATTTTTCCTTTGGATTTGGTGTATATCACACTAGGGTGAGGTGGTTAGATAGACTGAGTTAAGTGAAACGTAAATGGTCATACCAACTCATATATGTTTTTACTACATGGGTCAGCAGATGGACAGTTTGCAAAATGATTGCTTAGCACACCAGCTCTCTCACTATGACTTTCAAGAAATGTCAGTTCCAACTGCTCTCCACCACACGTTTTTACATTTTACAAAAATACTACAGAAATATTGGTATTGTAGCAAACAATTTCTTTATATAAGACACAGACTTCTTCAATATTGCTGCTGGAGTTTTGCAAGGAGCAATATTAGCACCATATTTGCTTATACTCTGCCTATATTATGTACTTTGAATATTCTTAGATTTAACAAAAGAAAATGGTTTCACATTGAAAAAGGCAAGAAGCGAACAATATTTCACGAAAACTATAACAGACACAGACTACGCAGATGACCTAGCACTTCTTGTAAATACATCAGCCCAAGTAGAATCCCAACTGCATAGCCAAGAGCAGGTAGCAGGAAGCATTAGCATTCCCAATAAAACAGAGTTCATGTGTTTTAAACAAAAAGGAGCCATCTCTACACTAAGTAGCAAACCTCTAAAATCAGTGGACAAGTTCACATACTTCGGCAGCAACATCTCATCTACTGAAAGTGATATTAATACACACTTAGCAAAGGCATGGAATACTGCTGAAAGATTATTGATCATATGGAAATCTGAACTATCCAATAAAATAAAACGAGATTTCTTCCAAACTGAGGCTGTGTCAAAACTACTATATGGATGCACCACATGGACACTAACAAAATGCAGAGAGAAAAACCTAGATGGGAACTAGACAAGAATGCTACATGCTATCTAGAACAAATCCTAGAAGCAGCACCCCAGCTGTATGGCCACCTGCCTTCCATCTCATAAACCATTCAAGAAAGATAAACAAGGCATCTGGGGTACTGCTGGAGAAGCAAGAAGGAACTCATAAGTGATGTTCACTTAAGAACTACTTCAGATGGATGTGACAGTGTTGGTCAACCAGCAAAGACTTACATCAGCTCTGTGCAGACACAGGATGCAACCTAGAAGACCTGACAAGAGTGATGGATGATAGGGACAGATTGAGAGAGAGAGAGAGAGAGAGGAAAATCCATACTGTCAGCGTAACTTGATGATGATGATGATATCTTCATTATATATATATGTGCATGTATGTGCCATATGATATCAAGTATTTCTATCAAATACAAATAATTTTTAAACAGATCTATTTGATCCTTAGATGGGTTGGTTGGTTGGTTGGTTGGTTTTATGACATATCAACCCTTTTCAGGTCATTAATGCCAAATTAAATCTTAAACAATTCAGTTTAGTATAAGAATAGTTTTTCTTTACAAACAGTTAAATGTCAAAACAGTTCTATGCAGTTTAAATATCAAAACAGTCCTATTTCAAGAAATTCAGTTTAGCAAAAGTTCAGTTGGGTTCTATTTGACCCATAGATAGGACCCTATCAGGTGCTACCACTCCGAGCCAGAGTGGACCAGGGAGTGATAGAAATGAAGGGGTACTCCACATTCTCCAAACTTCCAGCATTACTAGAACCTCATTATCAGATTGTTTAGTGTCATATCCAAACACTTGTTGGAGACATCTTACCCCTCTGCAGTGAAGCAGTCGGTGTATTCTACAGCCCCATCCAACTGGGCAACCTTAGATGGAACCTTAATAGATAGTACCACTCTTGATCAGAGAAGACCTTGGAGAAATGCAATGAAGGGACACTCCACATCCCTCAGATATCAGGGCACCTCGGATGGTGTAATGGTTAGCAAGGTAGACTAGTAAACCTACACGAGTGAGTTCGATTCTCATTGGGTGCCCCATTCATGTGGCCTTGTGCTACATCTAAGCAAAAAGCTTAGTAAATTAACACATCCCTCAGATATCAGGAACTAAAGCTTCACTATCTGATGCAGTTTAATGTCATACGCAAGATACTTGGTGAGTGGGGTCTTACACCTCTGCAAAGGATACAACCTCCATATTCTAAGCCCTGCCAACAGAATCAATTTTCAGGGACTCATAATTATTTTTAATATATGTACCCAACCCCTCCACTACAGGCAAGAGGGGACACAAGGTCAATCTCTAAACAGAGTAAAGCTGGTTTGAATTCAGAGTTTTCTTTCACTTAGTCTGGTTGCCTAACCAAATTTAAAGAACTCATAGCTGGGGGAAAGAACAGATGGATTCATGCCTTCTCCGAGGGTATTAGAGCAAAGTGAAACATCAACAGCCTCATCTAGGATTTGAACTTGGACTGTCAATTCCATTTCCTATGATGATAACTAGTATACTGCCACCATAATTGTTTTGAATATAACAGAAATGTTAAAAATTTTAAGAAATACATAATACCAGCAGAAGAAGCAATTGTTGCCTGAGATAAAAAATAATACACAGAAGCACAAACAAATAATGTTTAAAAATGATGTTACCTATAAACTATTTGTTTACAAATCATATATATAAAAAGTAAAAAGTAAAGTTGGCGACCTTAGTCGAGGGTGACCCAAAGGCTCCCTTTTCAATAGCTACTACACTGAGGTGTAGGGGAGGGCACTACTCCATTCCCTGGATTGCTCTACTTTACCCTTGATACATACCTTATAATGCTGAACATTAAGCAAGGCAGCATCAAGTACCATTTTTTGAGTCTTTGGTATGACTCAACTTGGGATTGGACCCCAGTCTCCTGGACCATTGGTGAACACACTACTTATTAGGCCAATGGCCCGATAATCATATATATATATATAACAGACATGTGAATCACTGCTGGAGAAGCATGAACTCATAGTGATGTTCTTCTATGAACTCCTACAGATCGACACACCAGTGGATATAGTTTGGAGGGCCTGCTGAGAAGGATGGTGAGTGAGCGGCAGGGAAATCCATACTGACAGCGTGACTTGATGATGATGATGTATAAACAGAATTTAGCATAAAATAACCTACAAAGGTTGATATACCATAAAACCCAACCAACCAAAACACTCCTTGAGGTAAAGGGAGTTTACATGCCTAGTTTCATCATGATTATCCCATTAGTTTAGTAGTCTATTGGTAAGAAGTAAGGAAATTACATGTACAAGTAGATCCCTAATTCAGTAGCCTGGCATAATTCAAATGGGATTTTCTGATTAAATGGAATTAGATAAAAGTTTTGATATAAAGTATAAAATATTTTTTTATTTCATAAATGTTCAGATGTCAGATAGATGAGGTCAGTTCCATGCTTTTTCCATGGACAACTATAAGTTGGATGTTCACAAATAAGTAGTGAAAAAGGATAATGACAAAAGAAAGAGAGCACCCCCCCCCCCGCGAAAAAACCCCCAGAATTTTTCATCATGTTTAAAACATTTTTTTGGTGTATTTATATCATTTTCATATTTCTATATTCACAGAACCTTGCTAAAATAGGTACATTTTGTCACTTGTCCCGAGCAACAGCAGGTAACACTGCTAATTATGAAAAAAATTAAAATGCTAAGAGCTTGAGAAGTAATACAATGACTTGCGAGAATTCAGAGAAAAACTTTTAGTAGTTATCTTTCAATATCTTTCATGTTATCAGGTCAAAAAGTAGAACAGATACCTTTAGCCTATCAACGAGTTTCTTTCCTTGCTCAACCAACTCTTGAGAAAAAGACGTTGACAACAACATTACTTTTGGTGTTTGTTTGTTTGTTTGGGTTTTATGGTATGTCAACCTCTATAGGTTATTTAATGCCAAATCCATCTTTATATAAATAAACAGTTCTATTTCAAACAATTCAGTTTAACATACAAAAACATTTCCATTTCAGTCTAGCATAAGTACATAGTTTAAATGTCAAAACAGTTCTATTTCAAGCACTTTGGTTTAGGATTAGTATGCAGTTTGAAATGTCAAAAACACTTCTATTTCAAGCAATTCAGTTTAGCATAAGTATGCAGTTTAAATGTCAAAACAGTTCTATTTCAAGCAATGCAGTTTAGCATAAGCACACAGCCTAGTTCTATTTGACCCAAAGATAGGACCCTATCAGGTGCAAACACTCTGGGCTAGTGTGGACCAAGGAGCGATAGCGATGAAGGGGTACTCTGCATTCCCCAAAGCTCCAGCATTACAAGACACTTGTTGGGGGAGGGGGTCTTACCCCTCTGCAGAGAAGCAATCAGAGTATTCTATAGCCCCAGCCGACAGGGCAATATTTTTGATGAGTGCCAGGTCCCTGTCCACCATTTCCTAAAATTTTATTAAACAATATAATTTACATAGACACCTCATATGATGTTTTATTTGGTTTATTTATTTAATGCCATATTAACAGCTTATGGGTTATTTAATGCTGAAATTTGATTTATTCGTAGATGTTAGATTAAAATCATATCTATTTAAATTTTCAATGTTCCATAGTAACCATTTTTTTAAAGGCACTTTTTCTTTGTCTATGATATTAATCATGTTTGCACATCTTTATATGGTATTAAGTATTCCTATCAAATACTAATAATTTATCCAAAAATTATATGGTTTCGAGTATTCCTATCTAATATAATTAATTTATTAACAATTATATGGTTTCAAGTAAGTATTCCTATTTCATAATAATCATTTGTTTGCACATAGTCATATGATTTTAAGCATCCCTATTCAATACTAATAATTTTCAAACAGAACTAGTTGACTCAAAGATAGGACCCTAACAGAACCTCCAAACCATAGTGGACCCAAGAATGATAGCAATAAAGAGGTACTCCACACACCCGAGAACTCCAGAAGAGACAGTTTAGTGTTCAATTCAGGACCCTCCCCTTTTTTGGAGGGTGGGGCGGGCTTCCTCCTCTGCAGAGGATGCAATAAGCATATTCTAAGCTCCACCAGCACAGTAGCTCTCATGATGTAATGGTTAGCAAGCTAAGCTAGCAAACCACTGTTAATGAGTTTGATTCTCACTGGGAGCTATATGCATCTGACCTTGTGCTTAACTAAGCTAAGCTTAGTAAATATTAACAATAAAATTTACACACTCAATCATCATTCAGAATATACAAGAAAGATGAATTATGCAAGCTAGTCTCACAGCCTACAAGTAAATACTAACTAGTTGGCTGGGCTACCCTTGGTATGTCTATGAATTTGATTTGAAAAGGTCTTTATATTAACCCTTACTAGCTATGGTTTAGTTTCTTTTAATTCCATAGCAACCTTCATGGGTTATCTAATGCCAAAACCGTCATTGTAGAAGAACAGCTGTGATACTATTTAACCCAGAGGTGAGGGATGACAGAGTTCATGCCTTTCCTAAAAGTGAATGTAATAGTGTAACCGGAGTTTGAACTCATTTACTTTCAGGCTGCAGTCCAGCACTTTAGCTACAGAGACTCCCTCATTGATTCTTAGGACTGGCTACCTAGAGGTACATACACATAAAAGTTAATGTGAATTTTGTCAAGGGAAAACTTTATTTCTACATCGCTATCACCAATAAAATATTATAATCTTATATTCAGAAGCCTGTAAAATTTTGATATATAGATTATATTTGCATTTCACATAGCACAAATACATCTGGGAAAGGTATGAATCCAACGGTTCTCCCTCGAGCTATGAGTAAATAGTAGGGCAGAGTGGGCTTTTTGACCTTGGTATGGCAACTGGTCTAAAAGAAAACCCCTAAATTCAAACCTGTTGAACTTCACTTAAAAGTTGACCTTGTTTCACATCCTGTTTGTGAGGAGGGGTTGGGTGAATACATACAGAAAGACATCAATTTACAACTAGGTTAGGTACCACTTCTATTGTACTAGTACACACCGTTTAGTTGTTTTTTAGTTTAAATACCATGTCCTGTTTTTATATATAGTGTTCACCAATGGCCCAAGAGACCCGGGTTCAATCCCAGGTCAAGTCATAACAATAACTAATGAAAAGGGAGCCTTCAGGATGCCCTCAACTATGGTCACCAACTTTACTTGCATATATATATATATAAGTAAGTAAAGTTAGCAACCATAGTCAGGGAAGACGCAAAGGCTCCTTTTCAAATAGCTACTACACCAAGGTGTAGGGAAGGGTGCTACTCCTTTCCCTGGATTGCTCCACACTCTATAATGATGAGTGTTAAGCAAGGAGACATCTAATATCATTTTTTGAGTCTTTGGTATGACTAGACCTGGGATTGAACCCTGGTCTCCCAGGCCCTAGGCAAACACTCTAACCGCTAGGCCAATGGATATATATATATATATATATATATATATATATATATCTCTTGTAAGCAAATGTAGGTAACGTTATTTTTAAATGAGTTAGAGCTAATTTTCTTTTGCACACAGTTAAATAAATGGTTTCAAGTATTGCAGACACTAATAATTCTACCCAATATTAATCATTTGTATGTACACAGTTTAAAGTATTGCTATCTCAGCACAATTGACCCTTAGCCACCACCTTCTAGTATCTTTGATAAAATAAGGTTGGGTACTTGTTTGCCACATGAGCAATTTGAAGAATACAATCAGGGTAACCATATAGGTGCAAGGGCTGAACACTGCCAACTGATTGATTGGTTTAGGCAAAGTGGAATGTTACAAGTCATGTGACCACTGCAATTTCCAGGTTATGAACTATTTAGTCACCTGTATCCCAACCTCAAGCATTACAGGTTGTCACCTAGAGCCAATAGGTGGTTTGGTTGATTATTTTTTTAACCCTCTGTAGAGGTGTAGTCAGCTTATTCTACAGCCTCATCCAACAGGGCAGTGTTTTAAGTTGATTCTAAATTGGTTATCACTTTTATCAATGTTATCACAACCTGCTGTGCAACATTTTTTTTGTCAGCCCTGCCTTTTGGTTGTGTTCATAATGTTGGTCATTGTAAATCATTTTGGTCTAAGTCGATGATTATCAAATATTATTTTGATGCTAAAAAATATTTACTATTCTTTACAAATAGTTATCAACTTATGACCAGGTTAGGTTCCTACTGACAGGTAATAAATCAGTCTATGCATCTTCTATACTTTATACATGAAGTCAAACATGCTTTTCTCCTTATATAAGAAAAACCTTCTATAGTGCAAACAATATGAAGGAACTGTTCCAAAATACTGAAATAAATAAGGCGATATAATTTCTAAAAACAGTGAAGTTATACACAAAAATCTAAAGAAATTTACAATAAGACCAAATTACTTTTATAAACCCTTTCTTTACAAGATATATTCTAACAAACTGATCCCTTCCTTCCCCAAACTGTTTTGCTGGGGTTTTTAGGGGGTTTTTTTCATGATCATGATTCCCTACAAATAAACTCCTAATAAAAAAAACAAATAACCAACTAATTATCTAAAGTTTATCATTAATTCCTAAGACCTCTCTTTTGAATTTCTTTTCAGACTTATTTTCTTTAACTTGATTCGGCATTAAATGACCGATGAGGTTGATATGCAGTAAAACAAAACAAAAAACTTTTATTTACATTGGGACAGTTTGAATGGCTTAATGGCTAAAGTGCTGGACTGTAGCCTCAAAGTAAGCGAATTCAAACTCGAGTTGCATTATTACATTCACTTTCTGACTAATGCCCTTGAGAAAAGTATGCACCCCCTTATACTCACAGCTAAGGGTTAAATAGTGTCATTGCTGTTCTATAAGGAGAGCTTTTGATATTAGATAATTCACAAAGGTTGATATGCCATTAAACAAAGAAACCAAATCAATCCTTTTATTTACCCACTTCTGTACAGGCTGTTTAGTTTTTTTTCAGTTGATTGTAAATTGGTTGTCAGGGAAAATCCTTGGCGCAATAGCTATAGTGCTGGACAAACATTATAATAAGTGATTTTGAACTCCAGTCACAGTATAACTGTCACTTTTGGACTAATACTCTTGGAAAAGTTATGAATCCCCTTATCCTGCCCAACTTTGGGTTGAATAGTACTGCTACTGTTATTCTACCAGAATGGCTTTGCCATTAAATATCCCACAAAGGTCGATATGATATTAAACAAAGAGACCAAACATAAATTGGTTATCAATTTTTATCATTTTGCTAGTATATTCTATAATCTTTCCATAATCATTTTCAACATTTCATGTCACCTTTATATTATAATTTCGAAACCATAAGTTAAACTGTAGCTGAATTTGTGTGAAAGAGGGAAAGGGATGTGTACATGAATGAGTATCCGCAGGCCTATGACCAGCACTTCTTTACATTTCCTGCAACAAAAAATTTCTTACGAGGGTTTTTTTTTATTTTATGTTTTCAGTTACACTTTTTGGTAGCTGTCATTAGTGAAAACCATTGTTAGTCACATAGGTTGGAATTCAATTATTCCCAAGGGTGTTAATGCAACGTGAAATGCAAATAGTCTTGACCAGAATTTGAACTTGGGTTGCAAAATCCATTTCCTACAATGATAATCATTTTACTAAGTGTGCTTCCCAAGTACGAAAAAAACAAAAAAAAACAACATATCTAACAATAAAAAAAGAAGAGTATTAATTCTTTTCTTTATACAATATAGACAAATTCCCATGCCATATGCAACTGTTGTCAGATTTTGTACAATGTTCTGTTTACTGGTCTGAATTTTTTAACAATTTTGCAAAGAAGTCTCCCAATATTTTGACACTAAATTTGTACATTATTTTCATGTTCCAAATACAAACTCACTATCAGTCACTTCATACAGACTCAAGGACAATTTTTGAATGGAGTACAACTGGTTTGAATTCAAATTTTTCCTTCTCCAAGATTGGTTGCTGTGCCAAGACTAAAGAGTCCAGAGAAATGCAAATAACCTTGAGTTACTGAATTCATTTCTTACAATAATCATTACAACAAAGGCTCAAAGAATATTTTCTTAATTATGTATGAATAGTGACTTTTAGACACATTGGTAAAAAAAATCTCACCAGTCTGCAGAATCAGATAATCTGATTGACCTGCATGACATATACATTCATATACACAAACATACATAGAAATTGTCAAGCATACAAGTGTGTGTGTCTGTATGCACAAATGAATGAGAAACACAGAGAAATTCATGCAGATAGAACAGACGTAATATTTCCTTGCATATAAGCACGAACCTTAGCAGACCTGAATCACAGATATGGCTAACCTATCTGAGAATGCCAACAATCTAGATGTGCAGTATTTTTATCAAATTCATGAGCCAAGCCCTAAAAGTGAAATTCTTTTAATATAAGTAACACATTAGCGTGAGAGAGTCAGAAAGTAATATATGTATCACTGCTTTCATCTTAGATTCAGCATTAAAATGGCTACTTTAATTGCTTATCCATCATTTTTCTTTTTCCCCTCACACAGTAAGTAATATATAACGGTTGGCTTCTTTGGTTTAACAGCATGTCAATCCTTGTTAGGTTATTTAATGCCGAGCCAGTCTTTTTACTTTTTTTTTTTTTTTTTTTTACAAGCAATATAGTTTCCAGTAACTATTGATGATAATTTGTAAACAAATACAGCTTCAAGTAATAATTCCAAATAGAAATAACATGCACACAGTTATATAGTTTCAATCATTCCTGCCTAAACGCTACATTTCAGAAAAAGAGGAAACTATGGATTTAAACTAACTTAAATAGCTCAAAAGCATAGCTTGATTATATAGTCATAAACAAAAAGTGAATAAACAGGACTAAAAACTGCAAAGAATACACCCCTTTTGAAGGACTATCTTCTGATCACAGAATTGTTACAATAAAGATTTGCTTGAGTCTATGAATAAAAAGGAAACAGATAAGACTTTAAGAGATGACTGTTCAACATTTACCAAAAATATATGCAATCACTATTCCTTAACTGTAAGAAACAAGTTTGATACTCCTCAAGAGAGATTTGAAAGATGTACTCCAAATGACAAATATGAAAACTTTGTTACTGCCCATCTAGAAGCATCAGAATGCATACCAACCAAACCAAAAGATAAATATAGAGTTCTTTGAGAATCATACACATTCATAGAAAAACAGGATAACCTAAAAAAAAAAAAAAAAAAAAAAAGCATCATTACTTAAAAGAAGAAACCCAACAAACATTGTGCGGAAATTTAAGAAAGCTCAGAAAGAGTTAACTAAAATATTCCAATAAAGAACAACTAGAATACATTCACTGTCAAATCAACAAAATTAGAAAATTTGGAGAAGATAAATACTCTTAATTAGCATAGAAAACAGAAAATAAAGATTTTGCAAAGAAAAGCACCTCAAGATCCAAACTAAAAGTTGCCAGTCAAGAAAAAAAAACTTCAGAAATGGAAAGATTTTAAGAATCTGCTAGGAAATCATCTAGAAATCACAGACAAACTAACTGAAGAAATCCATGATCAACTAGACATTAAGCTAAGATAGTTCACAAGGGATGAATGTGACACAGTTCTATGACTAATTAAAAGCAGAAAAGCAGCAGACCCCAATGAAATACTGTCAAAAGGATGAAAGACAAAAGAAATTTGATGGCATTTTTCTTTTTTTATGCAACACCATATATAACCAAAACACAATTGAGAAATGGACAAAAGAGTGCATTCTTCCCATTCTGAAGAAAGACAACTTTAGAATCGCCAAAAACTACAGAGGTATAATTCTGACTTTTATAGCTGCTACGATTTATATGCTCTGATTTTCAATTATATCTGACCTGAAGTTGAGAAAGTTTTGAGGAAAAATCAAAATAGTTTTCAAAGAAATCAATCCACAACTTCTCAGGTTCTGACTATTCATCAAAATCATTGAAGGAATACAAGCAAAAAATCTTAAGGTAACACTCTTGTTTATAGATTTCTCCAAGTCTTTGATTCTATACACACAAGAAAGATAGAGTAAATACTTCTAGTATATGATTTTCCAAAAGAAACTGTTGCAGCTGATGCTTGATATCATTGAGGTCATGGTCAGCTCATCTGATGGTGACACTGACTTCTTTGACATTGTCACTGGAGTCTTGCAAAGAGATAAACTAGTACTATTTCTATTCATAACCTGCCTAGATTGTATACTACAAACATCAATAGATCTAATAAAAGAAAATGGTCTCATGTTAAAAACAGCAAGAAGCAAACAGCAGAAACTACCACTGATGTAGACTACACAGATGACCAGCACTTCTTGCAAATACACCTGCTCAAACCAAATGTCTGCAGCAAGGTCTGGAGCAGGCAACATGAGAAACTAGTCTCTATATGAACTTGGATAAAACTGAGTTTATGTGTTTTAAGCAAAATAGTTTCATCTTTTCATTAAATAGTAAACCCTGATATTAATTCATATACCTCAGTAGCAATATCTCATCTACCAAAAGCAATATCAACATATGCATAGGCAAAGGATGGACCACTATTGATGGGTCATCAACCATATAGAAAACTGATCTCTTTGATAAAATCAAATTGGAATTCTTCCAAGCTATATCTGTATGGCTGCACCTGTTGGACTCAAACAAAAGTTAGCTGGGAACTACAACACAAAACAAAAGTTGTATGACCACTTAGCTCCTATCTCACAAGTAAGGCAAACATGACATGCTGGGCACTGCTGGAGAAGGAAGGATGAAATCATAAGTGATGTTCTCCAATAGACTCCTCCACAATAACAAACCAGTGTTGGCCAATCAGCAAAAACTTCAACTCCATGCGAACAATAGATGCAGTTTAGAGGACTTTATCAAGAGTGAAAGCTAATAGGGATGGATAGTGAGAAAAGGGCAGGAGAACCCATGCTATCACCATGACCAGATAAGGATTTGGTTTAAAGTGATATATAAGTCTAAAACACATGTAAAGCACAAGTATATGAAATAAAAACCAAACTATGAAATTTGAAATCATTTGTGAATATATTTATTTTAAAATATTTACTTTTCTTGGTTTGGTTTGGTTTGGTTTGGTGCCATATCGACCATTGTAGATATACAGATATGTATATTAGGTATATGATTTCTAAACACATTTTGTTGATAACATTTTTAAACATACCCAAGTTCATTTATTTTTTTTAACACAAATGGTTTCACTTAATTTCAAACAATTCAGTTTAGCTTAAGTACAGTTTTTTGTTTACACAAAATTAAACATGAAAACAGTTCTATTTCAAACAATTCTCTTAAGCATAAATACACAGTTTAAATGTTAAAAACTTCTATTTGACCCATAGATAGGACCCTATCAGGTGCTACCACTTTGGGCCGGAATGGACCTGGAAGCGATGGCAATGAAGGGGTACTTTGCTTTCCCCAAAACTCTAGCCTCACCATAAGATTGTTTAGTGTCATATCCACGACACTTATTGGAGGGAATTTTACCCATCTGCAGAGATGCAATTGGTGTATTCGGCAGCCCCGGATGATTGGGCTATTTACTTTTCTCTTGATGGACCAACCACAGTCTTTTTATATATCCACTACAAGGAATGAATGTCACAAAAGGAAAAACTAATCACAGAAGAAATACTCAAAACCTTAAAAAAAAAAATTAAAAAAAAAAAAAAACTTCTTGAAGAGGAAAGAAAAAAACTAAATACAAAAATAGATACCATTACTGATCACCTAACACCCCAACTTGGAAGGAGGATGAATCGCATCACAATGTTTCTTTTGTTTGTCTGAGATGGGTAGAGTGAAGACAGTAACTTTTGTTAGTAATCACTGGAAACACTTTCCAACTAGTTCATGCACAGTAACCAGTCTAGGAGAAGAAAAATTCTGAATTCACATCAGCTCACATCTGCTAAATTGATTTTGTGTCACATCCTGCTCACAATGGAAGGGTTGTGTAAATACAAACTTAAAAGATAATATCTTATTTAAAAAAGAAAAAAAAAACTCTGACAGATGTTTAATTACAAATAACTTATTTTAAAATAACCAACACCCTATAAATTCACGAGTAGGCATTTAGTCCCTCAGTGCTACTGGCATTCCCCTTTTGGCCAGAAACCAGCCCTTACCCCTTTAGATGAGGAGACAAGTGCTAACTAGGGGGAGGGGCATTCCTCTTTCTGGGCATCACAGCTGCTAGGCAATGAACACAGGACTTACCTCTTTAGAGGAGGAGGAGGAGGAGGAAGAGGACAGGTATTGACTAGGGGAGAGGTTAGATCTCCTCAAGCTGAGGTGATTTATTTTACTTCACCAAAATTCATGAATAAAAACATAATGGCCAATCAAATGGGCTGAATAATCAGTTGTAGATACAAAAACTGAAGCAAATGTTTGTGCCAGCTACTACTGATTCAGTTTCTTTTCAAGTGTGTTGGGGGGGGGGGGTTCTCTTGCAAAAGTTCATTATGAAATGTCAGTTGTTCACTTATTTTGGAAAAGAAAGGTGGAGATGTTCATTGTTAACATGCGATTCACTTAAGGAATCCAAATGCCAAAGATCTTCTCGAAAATGAAAATTAGGTTTTCTTTGTATTATCTTTTTTTTTTTTTTTTAAATCCCAAAGATCTATCCTTAAACTGTTTAGAGTTTGAATCCTATTCAAAATTGAAAGCTATCAGGTTTATGTAATGAGTAGATATATCGAAATAATTACTTTGTGTTTGTAAGTGTATGTTTATACAGTTTTGGGGAGACTAAAATGTATGCCAAGGAACATGCTTGCAGAGAATTTTTATCATTAGACATTGTAAAATGTATGTTTATCTACTGATGTTTGTATATCTAAACTTGCTCTCTTCTGTCTATTCTTATTCATGGTCACATCCACATTCACACCTAAACTTGTTGGCTAATAATGATTATACATTAGCACTATTAGCTCTTATCATAAGGGGTATCCTTGTGGTGTAAGGGTAAAAGCACTGGACTGTGGAATCATAGTTCAAACCCCAGTCATGCTATTAAATTCACTTTCGGACAAATACCATTGGGAAAGGTATGAACCCCTTTATCCTCCCAGCTAAAGGTTAAATAATACCACTATTGTTCTTATCATCATCATCATCATCATGTTGCGCCGCCAGCGCGGATATCCCTGACCCTCTCTCGCCATTTCTCCCTATTATTCATCGCCTCCGGCAGGTCTTCAAGGTTACATCCTGTGTCCTCACATAGTTGCTGTATGTAAGTTCGTGCTGGTCGTCCTACTTTTGCACATCCATATGTGGGGGTCCACAGGAGTACATCGCTTATGAGCTCGTCCTTGCTTCTCCAACAGTGTCCCGCGTGTCTGGTTCGTCTGACTTGTATAGTTTTCATGATGGGGGGGCAAGTGTCCGTATAGTTGGAGTCTCGTGGGGTGTTGTCGCCAGGACTTGTTTAATACTGCTCTCAACATTCTTGTTTGGCATAGAATAACCAAAGAAGGTTGACATGCCATTAAACAACAAACAAAATCTTATCATATTTTGTGTATATATATATATATATATATATATATATATATAAATTTTCTATATATACAAGAAACCATTTATTTACATATGTATATATATATATATATATATGTACGATAGTGAGCATAAAGATCAGAACAATGTTAAGAAAAAGTCTAAATGTGAAAAAACTTTTTATTTTAAAGCTTCATTGAACATCTTATCAAGGAAAATAAGTGTAACATATTGACCCTCGACTGAGCCGTCAATCAAGAGATGCACCTGTGTAAATAAGCGGAAGAACAGCGGAAGCAGGTGGGCATCAAACAAAAATATAACCAGGACACAGACGGCTTGAGCCAGTTGGAGACAAGATGCCGAATTGAGAGCCAGCAGCAGACAGAGTGCTTTGGGCCCTCAGTGGCCCACAGTTGAGCAACCCCAGACAAGATGAGGAAGAAGTGCTGCTATGGTCAGAAGAACTTTGGGTCAAAATAACAGTCTGTCCTTGTCTACACTCACCTCTCACACACAAGAAACATCACCCTTTCGAGAATAAAGTGTGAGAAATATATTTCTATAAAGAAGTGTAATCGTTCGTTCATTGAAGTTCATCATTATTGTTGACTATGTTTCCGCTTATATTTGTACATGTATTACGGCTATACAACATAAGGACATAAAGGTAAATTATATAATTCCAAAGTATAAAGCTCAATAAACTAATTTTGATTAAGTTATAAGAATAATTATATAGGATTTGAAAAAATAGATGATCAAAAACATCAGAACAATTAACAAAATCACACTATTGTAATGGATACATCATATCCAAATGAAAATAACATTCATAATTCATTAGTACTTGATGTGTAGACCTTTACTTTCAATAACAACTTGACATCTTTTGCTACACAAGCGAATTAATGTCTTGCATTCATCAACAGATATTTTTTCCCATTCTCCTTTCAAATTAGCTCTTCAATGTTTCTTGTATTCTTTTTCTTAGGATTTTGGTTTAGTAACTTCCAAACATTTTCAATAGGGTTCATGTCTGGGCTTTGAGCAGTAACATCCTCCTTAGAAATTAATGTCTTAACAGACTTTGCTGTATGACACAGAACATTATCTTGCATAAACACAGCTAGTTGATTAATTGCAGTCCTCAAATTAGGTACAACATGTTTCTACAGTATCTCTTTGTATACAATTATGTTAATTGTACCATGTAGCCAGACAAGAGGTCCTGTACCAGCAGCAGAAATAATGCCAAATACCATCACATTTCCTCCTCCAAATTTAATGCTGCTTTTAGTGCACTGAGGTGAATATCGTTCCTTAGGACTGCATTGAACAAACCTTCTCCCATCATAACCAAACAGTTTAAACTTTGACTCATTACTAAAAGAAACACAATCCCACTATTCTTCAATCCATATGATTTGTTCAATGGCAAATTTCAGTCGGCTCATTTTTTTTTCTTTTTAGAAATGTAAGGCTTTGTACAAGCTACTTGACTGTTAAAATTTATTTCATTAAGTCTTCAGGAAATATTTTTATGCCAACGTTAGCATTAGCTCTTTTAGAGATAGCGGTCGCTGTTGAAAATCTAATTAACCCATAGATAGGAGGATAAGGGGGTTCATAACTGGAGTTCGAACTGTGTACCACAATTCCGTAATCCAGCACTTTAACCATTATACCACGGGGGCACCCCCAATCTTTTTTTATTCATTACCAATCCATCTGTCTTCCCTGGCAGTAGTTTTCCCTAGCCTGCCAGGTGATTTCTTGGCTTCACATGACCCAGTTTTCTTAAAATACTGTGAATAACACTGATTTCTCCTCAGTCTTTGAAATATCCCCAATCAAGAGTTTATCTTCATTACGTAAATTGACTATCAGTTTTCTAAGTTCCAATGATGTCACAGATTTTTTCACCATGTTTACAATGCAAGAGCCGGTGTAATTTAATCAAATACCCTATTTCATATTCTTACCCTGAGAATTTTTTTTAATAATACAAAATAATTATTAAATTTTACGGATTTATTTAATTGTTCTGATGTTTTTGATCATCTATTTTTTTTTTTTAATGTTGTATAATTATTCTAATAACCTTATCAAAATAAGATTATTCAGCTTTATATTTTGAAATTATATAATTTACATTTATATCCTTATTTTTCCTTGATAAAATGTTCCAGGAAGCTTAAAATAAAAAAGTTATTTCATATTTAGACTTTTAACATTGTTCTGATCTTTATGCTCACTACTGTATATACACACATATAAAAAAATTGATACATTTACATAATATGTATAAATAATTTCTTATATATATTAATTTCCTATATATACAAGAAATAATTAATGTACATATTTTGATCATTTCTTGGATGTATAATGCATACATACACAAGAAATTATGTGAATTACTAATTATATATATATATATATATATATATATATATAAGAAATCATTACTACACACACACACACACACAAGAAGTTATTGATACATATACATTCAACAACAAAATTATTTATACACCCATGAATATTGAATATTTTTACCCATTTCTTAGAATTTAATATTCATATGATGCTAGACTTTTTAATATGTTATTTAGTGCAAAAAATGAATATAAAACTCAATTTTGTGAAGGGTAGGGTAAATTTACTAAATATGAGGAGAAAAATAGACAAAAGAGGAAAAGACAAAATTATCTGTACAGTATAAAAAGTTGAAAAAAATTGAACAATTTTCTTATCAAATAGTCAATATTATGGCCTGTCATCTTTATAACTTGCTGTAATTGTTTTATAAAGTTTTTGATGAGATTTAAACAAGTTTTTTCTGGTATCTTCTTCAATTCTTCAATGGTTACATGTTCTAAATTCTAAAGGTTTTTTGGTGACTGATGATTAATTTGAACTTTCAATTCTTGCCATAGATTTTCAATAAGTTTCAAGTCAGGACTCATTGAAGGCCATGGCAGAACTGTAATCTTTTTCTGAAGCCACACAGTCACTGAATTAGACATATGTTTAAGATGATTTTATTGCTGAAAAGTGAATCGCTGACCTAGATGGAGATTTTCCACTGATAGTTGTAGATTTTTATTCTGAATTTCAATATAGTCTTCAGTTTTCATTATTCCTCTTATAGCAGTAAATTATCCAGTCCCCCTCGAGCTAAAACAATCTGAAAACATCATCGAGCCACCTCCATGTTTTAATGTTGGTGCTGTGTTCTTTGGGAGAAAAGCCTCACCTTTCTTGCGCCAAATCTTCTGTACATCATTTTGTCCAAAAAGCTCAATTTTTCTTTCATCAATCCATAGTACTTGTTCTCAAAAGCAATCTTCTTTGTCCAAGAATGTTTGGCAAAATTGAACCGAGCAACAATGTGACATGGTTTGTGAAGAGGGGTTTGTCATGTTCAGTTTCCATCCAACCTATTTCTATTCAAACAACATCATAGTGTACTTACCCTGATACCCATTGTATTGAAACTTTTGGCAATGTCTTTCAAAACAACTCTTGGGTTTATATTAACCTTATAACACAGTGTTCCTGATGACTCAACCTGAGATAGAACCCAGGTCTCCCGGGCCATTAGCGAAAACTCAAACCATTATGCCAATGTCTGGTAGGCTCATTGGCTTAGTGGGTAGAGTGTTCACCAATGATCCGGGAGACAGGGGTTCAAATCCCAGGTCGCGTCATACCAAAGACTTTAAAAATAGTACTTGATACTGCCTTGCTTAACACTAAGCAATATAAGGTATGTATCAAGGATAAAGTGGAGCAATCCAGGGAAAGGAGTAGCGCCCTCCCCTACATCTCGGTGTAGTAGCTATTGAAAAGGGAGCCTTCTGGTTGCCTTCGACTACGGTCACCATCTTTACTCAAGTATAATAAATGATTAAATAGTTCTATTTCACCCACAGACAAGACCCTAACAGATACTAGCACTGTAGGTCAGAGTGAACCTAGGAGTAATAGTTAGGAAGGGGTACTTCACATTCCCCAAAGCTCCAGGATTGGAGTCTCACCATCAGATGGTTTAGTGTCAAACCAAGGAACACGTTAAGGGGGTCTTACCCCTCTGTAGAGGGCAGGCTGCTTATGGTAGGATCTTTATAGTAGATGAGTAATTTACACCAATATTTTGCCCAACGACTGTCCTGGATATGACACTAAACAATCTGATGGTGAGTTTCCAGTGATGCTGGAGCTTTGGGGAATGCAGATAACCCCTTCATTGCTATCACTCCCAGGTCCACTCTGGCCTGGATTGGTAGTACCTGATAAGGGTCCTATCTATGGGTTAAATAGAACTAAACTGTGTACTTATGCTAAACTGAATTGTTTGAATTAGAACTGTTTAACTAAACTGAATAGCTTGAAATAGAAATGTTTTTGACAAACTGTACTTACATTTAAACTGTGTGCTTATGCTAACCTGAATTGTTCGAAATGAATTGCTTTTGACATTGAAACTGTACTTACACTAAACTGAATTGTTTAATATAGAACTGTTTTGACATTTAACTGTGTGTAAACAAAATTAGCTGAATTAAAATTGTTTGAATAAACTGAATAGTTTGAAATAGAAATATTTTTGACAATTAAACTGTGTACTCATGCTAAACTGAATTGTTTGAAATAGAACTGACTATTTGCATAAAAATGGATTTGGCGTTAAATAACCTACAAAGGTTGATATGCCATAAAAACCAACCAACCAACCAATATTTTGCAACCTAAAATATTTTTCATTAATAGTTTTTTTTATTTAAGTTTTGGCTTTTTTTAAATGAAGATGTCTCCCACTCCTGATTAAAGTGATCAGTGTATTTATCTCCTTTTTGATAGTAAGAGAATACATGATACGAGTGGCAGGGAAAATCCTTGAACTGACTGTACACTTCATTATCAAAAGATTCATTGATGAAATATGGTACAGTCAGGTGAATTCATTTACCTGTACAGTGGCTGCACATGGCCCCAGCCAGAAATATTTTTCCATGTAAATAACATTGATGCAAACCTCTGTTTATATTTGAAGTAATAAGATATAGTCTAGGCTTCTGAGATAAATTCTGCAAGGTGTTACAAGACTATTTTCAGTTTTATTCCAGAATGATTGCATAACTATATACTTTATACTAGATGTCTCCAACCTTTTCAGTTCAAGGGCCACAAAGCATAACTAAAGAGATTAGGGGCTATGATCTTAAAAAGACAGGAAAAAAAAACAGCTAAAGTAACAATCATAATTTATTGAGATATATGACATTGTTTGCAATCATGAAAAGATATAGCCGAGTTGGCTGGGGCTGTAGAATACACTGAGTGCATCTTTGTAAACGGGTAAGACCCAAACCCCAACAAGTGTCCTAGATATGACATTAAAACCATCAAATGGTGAGGCTCCAGCCCTGGAGCTTTGGGGAATATGGAATACTCCTTCATTGCCATTGCTCCCAGGTCCACTCTGGCCCAGAGTGGTAGCACCCAATAGGGTACTATCGATGAGTCAAATAGAACTGTTTGACCATTTAACTATATGCAAACAAATAACTTACATTAAATTGATTTGTTAGAAGTAGAACTGTCAGAACATTTTACCGTGTAAACAAATGACTGATGTTTAATTGAATTGTTAATGATACATAGCAATACTTGAAACTCTTTAACTGTGCCCTAACTGAATTTTTAGTGTTACATAGCGATGCCTGAAACCATTTAAGTGAATGCAAACAAATGATTAATACTAAACAGAACTATTTGTGTTAAAATATTTGGAATGATTTAATTGTGAGTAAACAATAGTAATACTTATGCGCAAACTAATTAGCTCTGACTCGTTTAAAAATAAAATTACCTACAAGCTACTGACTTACAAATCATATATATAACCATTTAACAGTATGCAAACAAATGAGCTCTGGCTTATTTAAAAACGTTACCTACAAACTATGTGTTTACAAATCATATATAATATGTATAAAGAAGATTTGGCATTAAATAACCTACAATGGCTGATATGCCATAAATCCAACCCAACCAAACCAAACAGATGAAATATCAGGGTTAAATAAAGAGGTTGACAGATTGAGCACAGAGAAGTGATGATTTGACAGTTGCAAATGCTGCAAACTCTTGGCATACTTTATTTTTGAGAATAACTGTTCACAGCTGTATGTAATGCTAAATATGCTCACAACTTGTTGGATGTGACCGACAAGGTTGGGGAATCATCGAGACGGAAGCATGTGGTTCTTATTGAAACTGAGGATGTAGCAAGCAAGAAATTTGGAGTTTAAATCTTCAGAACACTGAAGATGAAAGAGTTCAATCAGTAATTGTGATGGCACTTCTTCAATTAACAGTAAAAGGTGAAGAGAAAATTTTAAAGGTTAGTTAAACAGCCACACAGATGGGTCTTGAGGGCCATAGGTTAAGGAACTCAGTGAGATATAAATCACAACCAATAAAAAGTTTTTTGTTTTATGCTACAAGAAATTCACAGGTTTCTCACCTATGTACAGGGTGAACACCCTTCTCACAGGCCCTGGACATAATTATCCAGGTTCATAAAGATACATGTTGCACTAGGATGCATCATCAGAGGTTGCAGTTCTTTCAACATTAGACTCCTTTACCCAAAAGACCCAGCTGGTATTGCTCCCTTCCCAACTTGCATCCCAGAACTACCCATGGATTCTCCCTCTTTATTCAAAGCCACTAAGTGGCTTTTTTTTTCTTTTTTGCAGACTCCACAGTGGTTCTGATAAACCCCTTTTATCAGATCCTGTTATAACAGTTTTAGTTAATGTTTTGCAGAGCAAGTGCCCTGCAAACCCCCTGGCTGCCCTCTTCTATTGGCAAACAAAGGGCTTGGCAATCCTGACTTATACACTGTTCTACCAACTCCTGATATTTGGTGAATATCTATTGGCACCAGACACACAAAAATGCTCTCTTGTACAAACTGAGCTCATTAATGATTTTTAATTATGATTATATTTTTAAATCAGTCAAACCAAATAATTTCTATTGGACTTCAATATATTGATTAAAGGGATCACCAACAGCTCATAGCAACTTGATAAACAACTTGGGCCTCAATAGATGAATTATTTCACATTAAGTCAAATGAAAGGATCTTAATTTCTTTTGATTTACATATATCTTATGGGATGTTCTTATTTATTCTATGAAATATAAAAATTATATAATAAGGGCTGCTTATTTTGAAGGGTCGGCAAACATACATTTGTCCCATGGCCTAGCATTGGAATAAGGGTGAGTCCTCTTTTATGACACTGAAAATTTAATTTGGTGGAAGTGAAAATATGGAAATTTTTTTAATTCAATTTTATTATTTTATTTTTTTTATTTCTGTATTTCATAATTCAAATAAATTATGAAATACAGAAATGAAAAAAAAATTTTTATTAATTTAAAAAATTTTATCAATTTATAACCAGGCCATAGGCCTAATGGGTAGAATGTTTACCAATGGTCCAGGAGACCGGCGTTCAATCCCAGGTGGAGTCATACCAAAGACTAAAAAAAATGGTATTTGATGCTGCCTTGCTTAACACTCAGCATTATAAGGTATGGATCAAGGGTAAAGTGGAGCAATCCAAGGAATGAAGTAGCGCCCTTCCCTATATCTTGGTGTAGTAGCAATTCAAAAGGAAGCCTTCGGGTCACCCTTGACTATGGTCACCAACTTTATTTACTTTTATTAATCAATACAATCCATAGAAAAATGAGTTAGCTATGTAAATGAAACTATATCATCTCATATCTTATCAAAACAAACATTTAGGAACTTTTCAAGTTAAAATGATAAATTGATGAATGTTGGAAACCTGAAATAAACTAATATCTTTGGATGATATCATCCAAAAGCATTTTAAGAACAGATTTTGTTAATATCAAGCTTTTTAATGCTTACATTGAAAAATTTTATATCATGGGCTTCAATTGTGGAATTTTTTTTTTATCAAGCTCATGAATTGATATCATAAAGTCATATAGCCTAGACTGCACATTTCAAGAAGTTTGCAAAAAAAAAAAGTATTTAGGAACTTTTCAATTTAAAATAATATATAGTTTTATAAATTTGTACTTGTCTTTAATTGGAGTCATTTTGAGATGAGGCTTCTTAATTTGAGAGTTAATTTTTATTTATTGCAGACTTTTTGTCCTCATCTTGGTAGTTTTTTGTGTTGTTTCTTCTTTCACAACGTTTCAGCCAAATTTCACCTCTGGCCTTTTTCAGGTGATTTACCGCGACCTCGGATAGGAATGCTGAGTCTTGTAACCGTATCCTCAGTAATTACTGCCTTCCATAGTTGTTGTCTATCGCACCACGTTTTTGACCAAGTAAACCTCTGGCCGGCTTGGGTAGGATTTGAAACCGCTATCTTCTGACAATGCTCACCTGGAACCGTCGAGACTCAATGCCTCTATCAGCTGCGCAAAAAAAAAAATTAACTCTCAGTTTTATAAATAAACTAATACCTTTGAAAGTCAAAGTATGGACTGCTTGTTTTGAGAGATCAGGAATACACATGTATCCAGCGAGCTAGCAAGAAACTGAAAGAGATTGGTTTCTTCCTTTTTAGCATTGAAAGTTTAACTTTAGGTGGAAGTGAAATTGAGGGATATCTTATTTTATTTTCCTATTTCAATATTTATTTTTCATTTTTGTATTTTATTATTGGTTTAATTTTTTAATGTATTTTATTAACTGATTTTATTAATTCTATCAATTTCTTAATCCATACCATCTAAAAAAAAAAAATCAAATGGAAAGAAAAACTTAAAATTTTTTTTAATAATTTTTTCTAACTTTTAACACCTCCATGAATGAGTCAAAAGTTTTGCAATATTTCGGTATATGCTAGTTTGTGGCACATATATCATGTGACCAAAGTAGTTCAAGCTATGGAAGGTAGCTATTGTTTGGTTTGTTTTATGGCATATCAACCTACTAGGGTTATCTAATGCCAAATCTATCATTCAAGAAGAACAGCAGTGGTACTATTTAACCCATAGCAGGGAGGATAAGGTGGTTCATACTTTTCCGAAGGGTATTTGTCTGAAAATGATCATAATAGTGCAACTGGAGTTCGAACTCGCTTACTATGATTCCGCAGTCCAGCACTTTAACCATCACACCACGAGGACACCCCCAGCATTGTGGGTGATAGTATTGTGGTAGTTGATATGTTGTACACGGCTTCACTCCATTTGAAAGCTTCACAGTTTTGCATATGTGCTTGTGTGCTTTGCATATATCATGAGACTGAAGCAATTAAAAACATGGAAAGTTGGTAGCATTATGGTAGTTAGTGTGCCGACACGTTGTGTATTGCTTCATTCCATGTGTGATTTGAAAGGTGCACATATGAACATGCAAGATAGTTTAATTCGGCAACATTTACTTTAAGTTTAAATGAACCATAATGGCATGGAAGCAACCAAAAACATTTATTGTGCAAAAGATGAAGATGCGGTTAATCACAGTACAGTTCAAGAGATTTCACTCAGGCTGCAAGAACCTTGGTAGGCTTAAAACCTTGGATTTCCAGGCTATACTTTAAGCCATAGAGGCAAATCCAGCAAGTAGCATTCAGAGAATATCAGGCGAGCTTGGCAACTCACAGTCTAATGTGATTAGTCACTTTCATGACTTT
Source organism: Sepioteuthis lessoniana (assembly GCA_963585895.1). Lineage (NCBI taxonomy): Eukaryota > Metazoa > Mollusca > Cephalopoda > Myopsida > Loliginidae > Sepioteuthis > Sepioteuthis lessoniana. Next base: position 99,754,071 of record OY757913.1, on the reverse strand, counting down.
GGCAGAGCTGCTGAATTGTGCTACACGTGACCCAAATATTGCAAAACTTTTGACTCAACCTAGAACTAAATCCTGCCATTTTCAAAAACTGCTATTTCTGTACTGTTGAATTTGAAACCTTACTATTGAAGTTTTACAGTTAGTATTTGCTGATAGCACAAATAATATTCATTAACTTTTATGAGACACAATATTGAAAATATAATCTTACTATATAGTCTTTTGAATGTTTCAAAGAGATTCTTTCTCTTCAAAAATGGTTCATTTTGTGGTCAGTCCATTGGCAAAACAAAACAAAAAAAGACAGCATTATATAAGGGTGTAACCAATCATAGCAACAGTTTTTGAAAAAGTATCTGGGTCATCAAATTCCTCCTGGGAAAGCAGCTCAGAACATTTTTGGTACAGACAACTCTTTACCCCAAAACCTTGCCAGGGACACTCCTAAAAAAAAAACCAAAAAAAAAAAAACCTACCAACCCAACAGAGATTTAGAAGAGTAGAAAGAAAACATCACTGACATTTCAGTAACATAATATCAATATAATAAAATTCGTAAATATAAGAATAATAATTTTAGTAGAAGAGAAAGTTTGTTTTTGTTTTTAATATACAAGATTTCTATTGGGTACCTTGCAATGTGACAGTGGTTTGGTTTGGTTGATTTAATGGCATATCAACTGTTTATGGGTTATTTAATGCCAAAATTTGATTCACTTCTAAATGTTTGATTATGATTATAACTTTATATTTTCCAAGTTCCATTAAAATTTAAAAAAAAACAAAAAAAAAAACACTCTTTTATTTGACCCTGACAAGCATTTGTTTGCTTAGTTATATAGTACGTATTTATGTGTCTCTTCTGCTACAAGCAGGTCAAGGTCAATTTTTAAGTGGTTAGGATTCAGAGTTTTCCTTCTTCCAGACTGATTGCTATACCATGGTTAAAGAGCTCAGTCTGACCTACCATTTACCTATAGCGGGAGGGAATAATTGGATTCATACCTTTCCAAAGTGTATTAGCACTATGTGAAAGGCAAATAGTCTTGTTGAGGATCTGAACTGGGATCATTGAGTCCATTTCCTATAATGATAACCATTATACCACAACTGCCTTCATAATTAAATGGTATCAATTATTCCTAATCTTAATAATTTCAAGTATTCCTATCTAATACTAATAATTTATACACAGTGATATTGTTTAAAATAACTATTCCTATTTAGTAATAATCATCTATTTGCACACAGTTATTTAATACTAACGATCTATACACAATTATATGGTTTTATGGCCACCTACTACCCATCACAAAAACTATCAAAGTTAGACGAACCAGACACGTGAGACACTGCTGGAGAAGTAAGGACAAACTCATACGCGATATACTCCTGTGGATCCCTTCACGACCAGCTAGAACCTATATACAAGTTCTGTGCTGATACAGGATGTAGCCTAGAAGACCTCCCAGGAGCAAGTTTGTGCATTTCATTTTTCAGGATGGATTCTGGGTTATGCATATACCATTTGTTCATACAGTCAAATTTCAATTTCTTGCACAATTACCAATGGATCACCTAACCCACCCAGTCATATCCAGTTTTATACTCTTTCTGTGCTAGTTTGCTTATTATATGATTGATCATTTCATCTCTATCACCACATAACCTATATCTACTGTTTTGTTGCATCTTATCGATTCTTGCTTTGATATAGTAGGTCCTTATGGCATTGTTTTGAGCTGCCATTAGAAGATATTCAGTTTCTCTCTAAAGGTCTCCCTTTCTTAGCCATGTCCAAGTTTTCTTGTGTGGGATGTCACTTGCTTGTTGCTTAAAATATCCACAGAATTGTTTTCCTTGCTATTTTTGTTTTCTGGTTATTTCTGTTCTGTTGGTGCTTGTGTTGTCTGTATTTCTGGTGGCTGTAATCAGTTTTCCTCTGCACTTTTCTATGTAGTCTCCAAGCCGTTGTATAGATTCATCAATGCTATCTTCAGTGCTAGCAAGTCCTCTTCCTTCTTTTCTTGACACTATATATCTGTCAACATCATCTCTGAGATATAAGGCCTTATGCATTGTTATTAGTTTTAACTCTCAAAAGAGTAATAATAATAATAAGACTAGAGGTGACTGGGTAGGAAAAGCGATCCACTGGGAATTATGCTAAAAGTTTCAATTTGATCATATGAACAAATGGTACATGCATAGAAAATGAGATACACAAAATTGATAGTCCTAAAAAGAAAAAAGAAAAAAAAAAGAAGAAGAAGAAGAAGGAAGAGAGAGAGAAATTGCTGAATATTGGACTGTCAAAAAGGAAGAAGGAGAGAGAGAGAGAGAGAGAGAGAGAGAGAGAGAGAGAGAGAGAGAGAGAGATCGCTGAATATTGGACTTTGTCATTCCAGCTGATCACTGAAGGAAAGGGAAAAGAGCAATAAGTACCTGGACCTTGCTTGAGAACGAAAAAAACTTTGGAACATGAAAGTAATGGTAACACCAATTTTAATTGGTGTGCTCGGTATAGGAACTGGAGGACTAGAAAATAAGAGGATGAGTGGAGACCATCCAAACTACAGTATTATAGAGATCAGCCAAAATACTAAGAAGAGTCCAGGAGACTTGAGGAGATTTGCAATCACTCAGACTCCAATGAGAAACCATCAGATAATGCTGGTAAGAAAAACTCTCTAATGAGTAAAATAATAATGATAATCATGGATTTTGCTGTCCCAATGAACCACAGAGAAAAATTTAAAAAAAAACAAAAAGATAGATATTTAGACCTTGCCAGTAAACTCAAAAAAATAGTGGAACTATCCCTGAAAGGTTTAGGAAAAAGACTAGAAGAACTAGAAATCAGTGGAAAAATTGAGACGATCAGACCACAACATTGTTAAGATTAGTTAGAATACTCAAAAGAGTTTTGAAGACCTGTAGAGACTTGCTGTCACTCCAGTGAAAGACAACCAGCTGATGCTAGTGGGAAAACAGCTGTAAAAAACACTGACTGCATCTCTGCAGAGGGATAAAACCCATGCCACAAGTGTCCCAGATAAGACACTAAATTATCTGATAGTGAGGTTCCAGTCCTGGAGCTTTGGAGAATGTGAAGTACCCCTACATTGCTATTACTCCCAGGTCCACTCTGACCAGGAATAGTTGTTCCTGCTCGAGTTCCATTTATGAGTCCAATAAAAATGATTTTCTATACTTGAAACCATTTAACTGTGCAGGAACAAATGACTGGTGTTAAAAGGAATTATTAATATTACATAGCTATACTTGAAACCATTTAATTGTGTGCAAATAGAATTATTAGCGTTAGAAATACTTGAAACCATTTAACTATGTACAAACAAATAAGCTCTGTCTTGTTTGAAATTTGTTGCCTACAAACTGTTTGTTTACAAATCATATATACTTAATAATGGACATAATGGTGACTCACCGAAGGCCAAACGTATACACTGTCTTGCTTATCCATATTTACCCAAACCGTCCGCTCAGGCAGGGTATGACACAAGGTCAATTTTTAAGTGGAGATTAACAGGTTGGAATTCAGAGTTTTCCTTCTCCTAGACTAGTTGCCTCACCAAGGCTGAAGAACCCAGTCTGCCCTACTATTTACCCATAGCTGGAGGGAGAATAATTGGATTCATACCTTTCCCAAAGGTATAAGTGCTATGTGAAATTCAATCAGTCTTGTCTAGGATTTGAACTAGTGTCGCTGTGTCCATTTCCTACGACGATAACCACGGGCACCTCCACACTGTCTTGCTTATAAAGTCACTATTTGTGGAGAGTCCGGTATGAATTCATGAAACGGCCTATTTACTACAGCAAGCTCATTTGCATGACAGGGTAAATGTGCATTTTAAAAAACTGGTGAGTAGACGTGGGAGAACAGTATGGGGGGGGGGATTCTATGAGCGAGAATGTTGGAGTATGAATTCTACACAGCAATTGTGAGCATTAAAAAACAAGCATGAATTACAACTCCAACTGAAATCTACATATGTGTATAAAAATGATGTGGCATTAAATAATCCAAAAAGGCTGATAAGCCATAAAATACAACAACCAACCAACCACCATATGGGAACCATTTTGTCAGTTACTAGCTTATGTGATCATCAGTGTCATCAAACACCATTAATTGGTTTGGTTTGATTCTTTGTTTTAATGGCATATCAACCTTTGTAGGTTATTTAATGCCAAAGCTATTCTCCTAGAAGAACAGTAGTGGTACTAACCCATAGCTGGGAGGATAAGGGGGTTCGTACCTTACCCAAGGGTATTTGCCCAAAAGTGAATGTAATAGCGCAACTGGAGTACAAACTCGCTTACTATGATTCCACAGTCCATCATTTAACCATTACACCACGAGGACACCCCCAAACACCATTGACTCTGTGTCTACTTTATTTATCTCTTCTATATATTAACATATTGTTTCTGGTTGAGGAAGTTTGCTGAGGAAGTATATTGTGTTTTTTGTTTTAAATTTTATTAGATATTTCTAATTAGGTTTATAGTTTTTCAAGCTGGAAATGTAAAAATTACTTAGCATTATCACTTAGTGAAGAGTAACAATCCGAATAAAGATTAGAGAAAACTTATTCAAATATTAATAGCAGAAAATTAATACAAAATAATCAAGAAAAAATATCTCTAAACAAAGTCAACAGAAGCAGTACAATTAAAATAAATGACAAAATAGATGTTATGACCATTATGAATTATATATTAATATATAAAGTCAGTTTTATTTCCTATCCAATAGGGAATATGTTTTGAGTGACAAGCAATAGAGATAATTAATAAATGACATTTTCAGATAATAAATGATTAAAAACTCAGAGGAGAATAGAGTCCCAGACAATTAACCCAACAAATGAATTATGTTAAAATAACCTTCTCTTTGGAGTTAATACTTAAAAGATATCATTTGGCAATTTCAACATTTTATAAAAATAATTAAATTTCAAGAAAATTTGTTAAATCTCACTGCAACCCAATAAAATGAATAAGTAACTAATAGTCCTTAGTAAAAAAATCCTTCCTAAGTAATAATCCCTAATAAACAATCATAATAAAGTTGGCAACCTGAGTGGAGGGTGACTGAAAGGCTCCCTTTTCAATAGCTACTACACCAAAGTGTAGGGGAGGGTGTTACTCCATTCCCTGGATTGCTCCACTTTACCCTTGATCCTTACCTTATAATGCTGAGTGTTAAGCAAGGCGGCATCATGTACCATTTTTAAGTCTTTGGTATGATTCGACCTGGGATTGAACCCCGGCCTCCCAGACCATTGGCGAACACTACTCATTATGCCAATAAGTAACAACTCTTAAATCAAATAATTTGCAAACAGACAGTATCAAATAATCCCATATAATATAAATAGCTTGTACAGTTGTATAGTTTCAAGTATTCCTATCTGATACAAATAATTTATACAATTATATAGTTTCAAGTTGTAATATAATGGCCGAGGGATTTCGGTTTATGCTTTTGGGTTTAGTTAGGCTGAGAACCTTTCGGCTCAGCACATGGGTTAGTTAGGTGCACATTAAAATAGGTGTTCACATGCGTGCACTAAGTGGACGTGTCACTCAGAGAAGTCACAATAGCCCGAGATGGGAAACAGGGTTACACAGTGTGAATGACATCACACACCGGAAGCGCGCGGAGGATTTTGGGAGATTTTGAAAAAGTCAGTTAGTTGAGAACTGGATACCAAACGAGACGGTTGACTTTCGCTTGCTCGCGGAGACCTTTGTGGCGGGTGCGGGCAGATGAAAAAGCCAGAATAGAAAGATTGTGCCTCTCTCCTTATGTCGAAGAATCTTTAAACTCAAAGGTAATAAAAAGGTTTGTACCTGAACTGAGAAGTCGTTAGGTGTTTTTCGAATTTCGAGATCCTATGTTCTATGTATATATGTAATGAACGTCCCATGTACATTTCGCATATTCGTGTATATGGCTATGGTACAAAGTAACTATTTCTGCTTTATAGCATTAGATATCCCACAAGGTTTGATTCGCCATTAAACACTAACCAATGAACCTATTTAATAATTATCATTTCTTTGCACACATTTTTATAGTTTCAAGTAACTATGCTTAATACACACAAATATTTCTATCTCAGCCAAATAACCCTAATTATTATTATTAGTAATAGAAATAAAAATGATACTAAAATAAGCATTTAAGTAAAAACGTTAACAGTCGCATAACTTATTTTTTCGATTCTTTGAAAAGCTTTCATAGTCAATTGTCACAGCAAAAAACATTATTTGATTATCTGAAAAGCTGCCATCCTTATTGGTTATTTTCAAAGCATGCTGGCATTTTCCCCTTGAAAGACTGGCACAACTTTTTTGATGCTTAGCTTGATAAATGTCAAAAGATGAGGTTTTGAAAATTTTAGATTCACGATTATTTTGATTCTAACGTAACTCCAGGAATAAATGAAAGAACTTCTATTTGTTGACAGGTTTGTGGAAAACACCTTCTAAAAATGACAAATCCCAAAACCAGTTACACATAGAAATTATGAAGTATCATCATCAGCTGTATTGTAATATGATTTTTGTATTTATGGGGATGGGCTGAAAAGTTCTTAGGATGACATTATATCTTTTGTTGCTGAACTTTTTTGACCAGTGGGATCTAAGTGCTTCAACACCGATGGAAGAATTGTGTGATCTACAAGGAAGACTATGTTGAAAAATAAACTTCATTTGATCACACTATCTTGGTTAACCAATGAACTTTTCAGCTGACACTCATACATTTGTATAATACAGCAAAAATGGCACAGCATAGCAAGATCTTTATTAGGGCAATAGAATTAAAATGCTAACATAAAAAATAAAGCAATTTTCAACCCACTTTGCAACTTAATAGTGTGAGATTTAGTTTACACTCACCTATTTGTTGTAATTCATCAGTAGAGATAACTTACAAATACTAATAACAGATTACTTCCCCTTATTTATTTGTAATTATAATATAAATAACACAGACGGAAAGATTACTTGGGTTTGGTTTGATTTGATATGTTTTTATATTAAACATCAATCATTTGTTTACACACAGTTAAATGATCAAACCATACTATTTCAAATAATTCAGTTTAACATAAGTTCCAAGTATTGCTATCTATTACAAACAATTCAGTTAAACATCAGTTGTTTGTTTACACTCAATTTAAAAGTCAAAGTTACACAGTTTAAATGTTAAACAGTTTTATTTAGCCCATAGATAAGACCCTATCAGGTGCTACCACTCCAGGCCAAAGTGGACCTGGGAGCGATGGCAATGAAGGGGTATTCTGAATTCCCCAAAGCTCCAGCATTACTAGAGCCTCACCATCAGATTGTTTAGTGACATATCCAGGACGCCCAGAGGAGTCTTACCCCTCTGCAGAGATGCAGTTGGTGTATTCTACAGTCCCAGCCAACTTGAGGAGGGAAAAAAAATGACTGCAACTTTTAGAATATCATTTCATTTTCAAAGTGAACCAGTCAGACAACTGAATTAAACTCTATTTCTTTCTTTTATCTTTTTAATCTTAAATCCACCCATATATCTTCGACGCTAAGGGATTGGTTCATAAAGCTTAGGATTATCAGTCCAATACTCTATCTACAAAGATATTCCTTGGTGTAAAGTTGAGTTCATTTGATGTGCTTTTTTCAAACACAACAACAGACAAGAAAAATAACATTTAGATGGGTGTGTAACTGTTTACAAAAAAAAAAAAAAAAAAAAAAAAAAACCTTTCTCTTCTTGCATAGTAATAATAATAATGAAATAAAAAAAAATTAAAAAAAAGAAAGTGTAGATAAATAGTAAAGATTACTATTTATCTACACTTTCTTCTTCTGTTGTTATCTACAAAATGAATAGCTACGATATACATGATACAGTGGTTAGTTTTAGTAAAGGTAGTTATTTGTTTTATCACCTTTGATCCTAACCAGAGGTCATAAAACAGAAAATAACTATCAATAGAAGAAAAAGAAACCATAAGGTTAGAGCTGATTATAGATATTCACTAAACTTCACTTGGTCTGGCACAAGGTTGCAATAGTAGGGTACCTAAATGTGAATAAAAACTCTTTACCCTAACAATGATCTGCAAGCCTTTTTAACCATGATTCTATTTCTGACTCTATCATTGCATCTTTAATATGAAAAAAAAAAAAAAAAAAAAAAAAATTAAATAGGGACTAGGTTTTTGATGGCAAAAGTGCATAGAAAGTTCACTGATCCATGAAACTACTATTACAATTAGGTTTCTTCGACATATCCCCTGTCGTTACCAAAATTAATAATCAAGGAATATAAAATACACTAAGACATAAACAACAAAAAACCAAGTGAAACAACTCATGTAATAAGATCCAAAACTTAATCAAAACAAAATATGGATGATAATTAGAAAAAAAAAAAAAAAAAAAAAAAAAAAAAAATGAGGCTTCTCTCCCCGCCAATTCACGTGTAGATTTGGTTTTTATAAAAGAATATTTTATTTCTGTTATTAGGGGAAATTCTTGCAGCATAGAGGCGAACATGTTCGACTGTGACATCATAGTAAGCAAATTTGAAGACCAGTTGTGCTTTGTTTAATGCCATATCAACCTTTGTGGGTTATTTAATGCCAAAGCCACCTTTGAAGATGGAGGGTAGTGGTACTATTTAACCCACAGCTCAGTAGATAAAGGGGTTCATACTTTCCCAAGGGTATTAGTCAGAAAGTGAACATAATACCATGACTGGAGGTTAAACTTGCTTATTACAATGCCGCTGTTCAGCACGTAAGCCACTAAATCATGGGGACTTCTTCCCTGAGAAAATGGATGGAGTTCCTAATCTGTTGATATCTTAACATATTTAACACAACAACACTTAGTTCTGAGATGTCCAATTTCATAGTTCCAGATGATTTGGTCTAGCGGTTAGAGTGTTCGCCAATGGCCTGGGAGACCGGGGTTCAATCCCAGGTTGAGTCATACCAAAGACTAAAAATAATGGTATTTGATGCCTCCTTGCTTAACACTCAGCATTATAAGGTATGGATCAAAGGTAAAGTGGAGCAATCCAGGAAAAGGAGTAGTGCCCTTCCCTACACCTCGGTGTAGTAGCTATTGAAAAGGGAGCCTTCGAGTCACCCTCGACTATGGTCGCCAACTTTTCTTAATACTTTTAGAAGTTAAGATTAATAAAGAAACAGTCACACAGTTCATTCATTTTCTTTTTTTTTAAATATGATTGTCTTGTTTTGTTTTAGTTGTCTTTTATGGCATATCAACCCTTGTGGGTTATTTAATGCCAAATCCTCTTTATACACATATCATATATGATTTGTAAGTGAATTTGTAAGTAACAATATTTTTAAATGAACTAGAGCTCATTTGCTTGCACACAATTAAATGGTTCCAAGTATTGATATTTATTGCTTGCACACAGTTAAATGTTTTCAAGTATTGCTATGCAGCACTGATAATTCTAGTCAACATTATTCATTCATTTGCACACAGTTAAATTAAATTATCAGTATTAGACAGTAATGATTAAAACCATTTGATATCAGTCATTTGTTTGCACACAGTTAAATGGTTTCAAGTATAGAAAATAATTAAACAATTCTCATTGCCCCATAAATGGGATGATAACAGGTACTAACAGTCTGGGTCAGAGTGGACCTGGGAGTAATATCAATAAAGGGGTACACTTACGTAGTGAAGTGGGACTGTGTGGTCCAAACTTACCCAATGCTAAATGTCCTCAATGTGTGATTTGATCTCTCACAGCTGCCACTTGCAATTCCATCACTGCGCATGAGCAGAACAAGATCTTTTAAGACCATCACAGATTTGCATGGATGAGAAAGTTTCTCAATAAAAAGCAAGCCAGATTAATGGAGGGCAGTACATATTTTGAAGCAAGACGAGCAAGACGGTGGATTTGTTGGTGAAGTCAAATGCTGTAACTTACATCCATATTCAGGGAAGCTCCAGAACTGGATTCCCACCCTCAAATGAGTAAGTATCATATCTAGGAAACTTGTCAGGGGTGAAGGTCTTATCTCTCTAAAGAAATCCAGTCAATATATTCTATAGCCAAGCTTACTGGGCTAGGTTTTCTTGTGTTAAGAAAGAAACACAATGAAGATGCTATCATCATATAATTCGCTTTCATTCAGTGAATGTTGATAGCTTAAATCTACTGAATAATACATCATTACTATAAGCGTAAATATAATTCCTATATCAGAGGATGATCAAGAGCATTTTGATCACCCAGTCAGCAGGACTCGAAACACACAACTTTTCATAATAAACAGTTGAATTCTATCTGAAGTGGTACATGCAAGTTAGGCTGGTTATTTTGTTTAATGGCATATTAACCCTTGTGGACTATTGTTATGGTAATTTACCCACGCATGTATGAACTCTCCCAGCTATAAATAGCAGCAGATACTGCTCTGAGGTAGAAGTCAATATTCCAGCAGACAGCCCTGACAGTCGGACTGAAACAGTCTCGCTGGTAACCCTCTCATTTGTATATGTTTGTACTACTGTTTTGTAAATATATTTGTTTAACTCAATTCCTCTCATGTCTTTATTTTCGGCCCCTAACAAGGCCACAACAGCTGTTTAATAGCAAATCTTGTTTTTTTAATAGATATATGATTTCATGTTTATTAATAAATTAGTCCCAATAATTTTCATGAAATGTTCGCAAATGAATGAATTGGTAGAAATGATTATCATTAATTTCATGTGTATTAATAAACTGGTAAAAATAATTTTGATAAACTCTTTTTCTCAACGCGGCTGACTCTCTGTGAAGCAGCCCTCATGCTAACGCGCGACGAAAAAAGATAAGGGTCGCACTGTGCGTTGTCTGTCAGAGAGAGACTCGGAATTGAACTGGAAACAGATGACTTATGGAAGAGGAAGCGAGCGTCCATTCTTTTCCACCCCCACTTTTGATTGGTTCTGGCATTATGTCACTAAGTGCCTGGATGGTGTCAATAAATAGGAAAAGAAATTCAGCAGATCTGTGAGGAGGCAGTTTGTCCAAGTTGCGAGACAGACAGATGGACAAAGCGAAGAAAGAAAGAAGTGGGAGAAGGAAGAGGAGAGGAGGAGAAGAAAGATTACTCTGCCAGTAAGCGTCAGACTTGATCATCAACTCCACTCAACTAAGAATTTGTTTTTTTACTTCACTATGACACAAACTTCAAGCACCTTTAAAAAGAAAAAGGTTGGGTATTTGTTTGTCATAAGAGCAATTTGAAGACTATAGTCAGGACTTAAATATATATGTGCTAGGATGACATAACCGGCTGACTGATCAGATCAGGTCTCTCTAACTGTCTTGAAGGATCAAAGTGGAGATCATGTGACTACTTAGTACCCACATCACAGATGGCTCAGCCACCAGGATTGCATCCTCAGGCATTACAGGTTGCTACCTATGGTCAACAGGTGGCCCTATTGTTTGGGGGGTTGGTTTGGTTTGGTTTCTTTGTTTGATGGCATATCAACCTTCATAGGTTATTTAACGCCAAAGCCTCCTTGTAGAAGAACAGTAATGGTACTATTTAACCCATAGATGGGAGGACAATAGGGTTCATACCTTTCCCAAGGGTATTTGTCTGAAAGTGAACGTAATAGTGCAACTGGAGTTTGAACTCGCTTACTATGATTCCACAGTCCAACGTTTTAACCATTACACCACAAGGACACTCCCTGGCCAGGAGGTCTTAACCTTCTGCAGAAGTGCATTTGGCATATTCTACAGGGTGGTGCAGGTTTAGAAGAGTGGGTGAAAATGAATTAGTGTTTAATCAGTAAACCAGATATGTTTGAGATTTGTCTTCACAGGTGTAGCTGTTGCCCTAAGTGCGCCAGAGTTTAGACATGTATCCTTTCCTCCTTCCAAGTAGATTAACGTAGACAACATAAGGGAAACAATTATATAAGGACCCATATCTGCTAGAAATCCCAGAATGCAAAGTGACTTCCACCCAGGCTAGGACCAGTTGTAAGATTCGGAGGAAATTTTATTTAATAATAGGATCTTCTTAGTTCTTTGATACTGGTTATAGTGCACAGGTAAATTTATTTTCCCAACTTTCCTGTGGAATTTCTCTATTTCATAAGACCCCTTAGTGTAAGAATATTGACTATTAATTGTTGTTTAAACCCTTTATATTTCAGTATTTCACAGTGTCTTGAATTGAAGCAGAATAAAACTAACATTCAGTCAAACATCACTCAAGACTTGTGTTTTAATTTTCAATCAAAAAAAAAAAAAAAAAAAAAAAAAAAAAAAAAAGCATCAAGGAGCTACTATAACATGTACACACACACAAGCATACATACAAATTGTATTTTATAGTCCTACTGCTGGACAAAGAAAATCACTTGTCAAGAAATCAATAAAGTAATAATTTCACTTTGATATGACAGTAATGCAATATTGTTACAAGATATACGCAGATTTAAACACATACACAGACATTCAAACGAGATATTAATTGGCTTGCATGATTTATATATATGTATATATATATATATATGATGTGGTTTTAAACAGGAAAACATAAGAGAGTGACTAACTAGCCACAGTGAAAGCACAAGCTAAAACATGGCTTGAATATAATACATATACAATGTTGAATATACTGGGTGTATGAGATTTTTTAATGAGTTAAAAAAATATCAGTAAAATATCTTAAACTATCAAAAAAAATTAATACCTTCTATACTAAGAGTAGCCAAAAACCATTGAGAGAATAGACAAGGTTCTGATTCTAATCAATTCACATCACATGTTCACACTCACCCATTTATTATATTTTATCACTGGAAATAACAATCAAATACTAATTACAAAATACTTTCCCTTATTTATCTGCAATTATAATATAAATAATAATATGAATAAAATGAGACTAAACTCCATCAAGAAAATGGATGTTTGGTCAGGTTTAATAGCATATCAACCCTTCCAGGTTATCTAATGGCAAATTCTGTTTTTATATATATATATATATATATATATATATATATATATATAGGGTCACAGTCTAAATTCCATGAATTAAATACATATATCTAATATATATTTATTTATTATTATTATTATATAATAGCTCTATCCTAGATATTAAGCACTCTCCATATTATATTACACTTGGTTCAAAACAAACCCACAAAGTGATTTAGCAACAACCAACACTGTTATAATATATATATATATATATATATATATATATAATGATTTATAAATGAATAGTTTGTAGGTAATATTATTTTTAAATGAGCCAAAGGTCATTTCTTTGCACATTTAATGGTTTCAAGTATTGCCATTTATTGCTTCCATACACTTAAATGATTTCAAGTATTGCTATCTAACACTAATAGTTTTATCTGCACACAGTTAAATGGTTTCAAGTATTTCTATCTAAAATTAGTAATTCTAGGCATCAACTATTCCTAATTAATTTAGTACTAATCATTTGTTTGCACACAGTTAAACGGTTTCAAGTATTACTATCTAACACTAATTCTATACAATATTATTCATTTATTTGCACACATTTGAATGATTTTAAATGTTACTATGTTATACAAATAGTTCAATTTAACATTAGTAATTTTTTTGGCACACAATTAAATGATTTCAAGTATGGAAAATGATTGAATATTTTTATTTGACCTCTAAATGCTACAGGTGCTACCACTCTGGATGAGTTAACCTGAAAGTAATGGCAATGAAGGGGTACTCTACATTCCCCAAAGCTGTAGGACTGGAGCCTCACCATCAGATAACTTAGCGTCATAATCAGGACACTCATTGAGGTCTTAGCCCTCTGCAGAAATGCAGTCGGTATATTCTACATAATGGTTTGGATTGGGTTTATGCCATATCAACCCATGGTTATTTAATGCCAAATTCTCTTAACACACATTAATTATAAGATTTGTAAACACATTTTGTAGATACACACAGTTAAATGATCAAACAGTTCTATTTCTAACAATTTAATTTCACATAAGTCATTTGTTTGCACTCAGTTTAAATGTCAAACAGTTCTAATTGACCCATAGATAGGACCCTTTCAGATACCACCACTATGAACTAGTTTGGACCTTGGAGCAATGGCAATGAAGGGGTACTCCACATTCCTCAAAGTTCCAGCATTACTGAAGCCTCACCATCAGATTATTTAGTGTCATAAAGAGGACACTCATTGGGGTAGGGGGTCACATCCCTCTGCAGAGATGCAGTCAGTGTATTTTACAACCCCAGCCGACTGGACTATATATTCTACAGCCACAGCCAAATAGACTGGAAAATCAGATGGATTTTTCATTCATATTTTAACACATACAACAGAACAACACTCAGCTATGAGTCTTTCTTGCTTCTTGATTATTATTTTTATTGATTAATTGATTTTAATGTCATGTCAACATGTGTATGGTTATTTTATACCTAAAGATTAGGAAATGACATTCATCGTACATTCATATTTACATTTTTTGTGTAGTTAGTTCTTAACCCATTTAGGATGTTACATTGGTATATGAGAGATACTCTTATTTTTCCAAACACTGTAGCACTGGTTTACCAGGGTAGAAATCATGCTCAAATGGCAGAAGGTAAATATAGGCTTTAGGAGCTCAAGGCTCAAAAGAGTTAAGAGTTTATTTTTTCATACAGTCCCATCAAATACAGTTTTGAAACAGATCAATTGGACTCGACATGAAATAATATATTTAGAAAAAAGAGACTTTGGTATAAAATAACCCAACAAGGATTGACATGCCATAAAACCAGCCAACCAACTATCCATTTCAATTCTAGCTGTTTGTAAAATAGAAATACAATAGAAGTGATCTTGATTGTCATAAACTGGGAATTATTAGGAAAAAGTCTTTATTATACTTTAATAGATTTGAAAAGACATATTTTCTAATGAATCGTAATATTAAGGCTGATTTTAAGAGTCTTAAGATGTTCTACTTTTCTAACAATGCCACATACTGAGCTTTATTGCTTTGTTGTTATTTCGTTGTTTTTCAGGTTTTCATTTTTTTTTTTTGCTGATATTGATGCTTCTATTTAGGAAAGTGTGGAGGATTCTAATAAGTATCTTATTGGAAACAGTAGTCCATGATTATAGTAATGATTCTATTTAGAAAGGTGTGGAGGATTCTAATAAGTATCTTATTGTTAACAGTAGTCCATGATTATAGTGATGCTTCTATTTAGGAAAGTGTGGAGGATGCTAATAAGTATCTTATTGTTAATAGTAGTCCATGATTATAGTGATGCTTCTATTTAGAAAGGTGTGGAGGATTCTAATAAGTATTTTATTGTTAACAGTAGTCCATGATTATAGTGATGCTTCTATTTAGAAAGGTGTGGAGGATTCTAATAAGTATCTTATTGTTAACAGTAGTCCATGATTATAGTGATGCTTCTATTTAGGAAAGTGTGGAAGATTCTAATAAGTATCTTATTGTTAACAGTAGTCCATGATTATAGTCATGCTTCTATTTAGGAAAGTGTGGAAGATTCTAATAAGTATCTTATTGTTAACAGTAGTCCATGATTATAGTGATGCTTCTATTTAGGAAAGTGTGGAGGATGCTAATAAGTATCTTATTGTAAACAGTAGTCCATGATTATAGTGATGCTTCTATTTAGAAAGGTGTGGAGGATTCTAATAAGTATCTTATTGTTAACAGTAGTCCATGATTATAGTGATGCTTCTATTTAGGAAAGTGTGGAGGATTCTAATAAGTATCTTATAGTTAATAGTAGTCCATGATTATAGTGATGCTTTTATTTAGAAAGGTGTGGAGGATTCTAATAAGTATCTTATTGTTAACAGTAGTCCATGATTATAGTGATGCTTCTTTTTAGGAAAGTGTGGAGGATTCTAATAAGTATCTTATTGTTAATAGTAGTCCATGATTATAGTGATGCTTCAATTCGGGAAGGTGTTGAGGTTGTTAATTAGCATTTTATAGTTATCTGTTTCATCAACAACTTGGATGATTAAAAAATTATTATCACAAACAAAATCATATACTTACAAATTGAAATAAAATTTATTTTATTTTCCCTGTAAAATATTTTTAGTGTATTGCCAAGTTCTAAGTTTTTTTATTAATTATACTTCATGAACACACACACACACACACACACACACACACACACACACACACACACACACTTCGTAGGTGAAATTTTTTTTGAGTATTGCCTAGTTATCAGGAAATTAAAAACAAATTCAAGTTCAATTAGCAAATATATATATATATATATGCACACACATAACCCCAAACTGGTTCCTTACATATATTTGGTCACACAAGACAAGTTTTGTGTATACATAATACTTCGAATAAGTTATATGGTTGGCTGCAACCTAATGGAGACCTTACTTAAGATGTTGCTATTTCAGTGTGCAGTTTTACTGCTTATATTCATTGTCACAACCCCCTACAGGATCGAGGTCAGACTCCAAAGAAAGCACTCGCCTCAAATAAATAGACTAGACCAAATAGGTAGACTCGACTAGTCCAGATAGAGTAGTTAGAAGAAAAGAAATAAGTTCATCACGGAGGCCTCGTGTCTATTGAATTAAAAACAAAATGTGAATGAAAATCTTTTTTTTCTCTATTGTTTTTTAATGAATATTAAAATAGTAAAATCCCAGATCTCAGTGATGTAAATTCAATTTACTAGAAAAATAATTTTGGGATAACCACCCAAACTGGCAACTATCAAAATATTTTGTTTGATATTTTGGTAAAAATCTCTTTAGATTATTAGATAACAAACCAAGAAGATTCAGATTCTATCATCTTTTCCTTAAAAGATATTTTATCAAGTTCTAAGAGGAGAGTTCAGTTTGTAATATATATTCATGTTAAAATAGCCTTTGACAGTGTCAAGTGTCAGACTGTAGTATTTTCTTTCAAATCACATCAAAACATATGACTGTAAAATTGTTATGTGAAATTTAATTTCTTATTCCTAGCCTGCTTAGTTACATGATGGGGAGCATATTTTTCAAAGGGAATGCTTAAGTCTCACACCGGATTCAAAGTCAGGGTTCATTTTTGCATGAATATACATTGTAAATTGAAACTCATCCTCATTAAAGTTAATAAAATTACCTTTTGATATCTTTTTTTATAATCTGAATTTGGGCTGTTTAAAAAAGGATAATTCAAAAAGATTTATGCAAAAAATAGAATAAAGAATTTAGAAGGTGGGTATTCTTAAATTGCCTGTTTTTGTTTTTGTTTTTCTTTTGTTTTTCCTGTGATTTTAAATAGATTACCATAATTTTTTTACATGATAATCTAAGATTTAAAAACTTGAACAGTTTTTCTTTCTTTTTTTTCAGAATTTTTCAATTTTTGTATTCCTCTTTAAAACAAACGACAAATCAGAGAACCGAGTTATTTATATTTTGCATCAAAGTTCCAAATACAAGTTTTAATGGCATTAAAATCCCATTAATAAAAAAATTTTCCCTAACTAATTAAAGCAAAAAAGATGAGTAAATTGTTTTAACTTACATTGTCAGATGAGAGGTGGGGGCCATATTTTTCAAAGGGAATGCTAATATCTGAGACCCGACTCAAAGTCAGGATTTATTTTTGCATGAACATATATTGTAAATTGAACACTACTTTCTCTCATGAAAGTTCAAATCGCTTTTCAATTTATTTTATTTTTCATAATCTAAATCTCTATTGTTTAAAGAAGAATTATTCAAAACAATTTATGCAAAATAAGATAAAAAATTAGTCCAGGGATGTTCTAAAACCAATATCATTTTTTTTTGTTTTTCAAGAGCTTTTTAATAAATGCCATAATTTTAACACATAATAAACTAATGTTTAAAAAATTGAACGAGCAATGTTTTTTTCTTTTGCTTTTTTTGTAAAATTTCTCAATTTCTGTATTTTTAGAACCAAGTTATATTTTGTTTGTTTGTTTGTTTGTGTTTTATGGCATGCCAACCTTTGTAGGTTATTTAATGCCAAATCCATTTTTATACAAATAAACAGTTCTATTTCAAACAATTCAGTTTAGCTTAAGTACATAGTTTAATTGTCAAAAACATTTCTATTTCAAGCTATTCAGTTTATCAAACAGTTCTAATTCAAACAATTCAGTTTAGTATAAGTATAGTTTTAGTTCATACACTGTTAAATGTCAAAACAGTTCTATTTCAAACAGTTCAATTTAGCATAAGTACAGTTTCAATGTCAAAAACAGTTCTATTTCAAACAATTCAGTTTAGTATAAGTACACAGTTTAGTTCTATTTGACCTGTAGATAGGACCCTATCAGGTGCTACCTCTCTGGGCCAGAGTGTACCTGGGAGCAATGGCAATGAAAGGGTACTCCACATTCCCCAAAGCTCGAGCATTACTGGAACTTCACCATCAGACTGTTTAGTGTCATATCCAGGACACTCATTGGGAGGGTCTAACCAACTGGGCAAAACCAAGTTATATATATTTACCAACCCCTCCGCTCAGGCAGGATATGACACAAGGTCAATTTTTGAAGTGGAGTTTAACAGGTTTGAATTCAGAGTTTTTCTTCTCCTAGACTAGTTGCCTCACCAAGGCTGAAGAACCTAGTCTGCCCTACTATTTACCCATAGCTGGAGAGAGAATAATTGGATTCATACCTTTCCCAGGGGTATAAGTACTATGTGAAATGCAATCAGTCTCATCCAGTATTTGAACTCGTGTCGCCGTGTCCATTTCCTACGACGATAACCATTACACCACGGGCAAAACCAAGTTATATTTTGTATGAAGTGAAGTTGTAAACATTAGTTTTAATGGTATGTAATATCCCATTATTTTTTTAATTATCATAACTAAAACTAAAAAGAGAATTAAATTATTCCAACTTACATTATTTTTATTATTCATTTTATGGAGTTGTTCCTGTAGGTTGTTGGTCTCAGAGATTGGTGAAGGAGTGGCAGAAGATGGGGTTGACAATGATCCAACATCCTTATTATTGGTAGAATTCTTTGTAGCCAAACCAGTGGGATAATAGAGCCGGAAAAAAGAACCATTTTTATCCTGGCCATTCCTTTCAGTCATGATGTCCAGACAGCCAACAAGGTATGGACCGCTGCCTTCAGGCAGATGTTTCACACCTTTCATTTTCTTGGGGTTGTTAATCTTTATCCCAGAATCACAATCACACCGAATCTTTGTCTTAGAGGAGGAGGAGGAAGTCTTTTTACGATTCATTAATTGTATGTTTTGTCTTTTTCTTTTGAGTTTAGGTTGAAGTTGTTTTTTAAAGTTTGTTTTTTTCTAATGTTGCTTTTCCCTTTTCTTTTCTTTTTTTTTATATCACAGAGAATGGAAAAGAAGAAAGAAATTGGTGACCACCAAACTGTTAAAAACAAAAAAGAAAAGAAAAAATAAATCACTTAGAAAGGTAAGTAAAAAAGATAAAATAAAAGCATGTTTAAAGAAATACAAAGTAACATAGTTTGGTTTCTTTGATTAATGGTATATCAACTACTGAATGAAAAAAAGGGTGTCAGAACTCCTTCTCGCCAACTCTGCTACTTGCACTAACTCTCAGAATAACACAGCTCTGTAACTCGCACCAACTCCTCTTAGCTCAAAGTCTGCTCTCCGCTCGCAGAATAACACTACCCCTGTCCAAGCCAATTTGGTCTTTTTATAGCCTCTTTTTCTCCTCATATGCAAATTAACGCTATTCATATATAAGGAGTCCACAAACTCACATTCCTCTTTTTTCTTTTCCCGATGGTCAAATGCAGACGCAATGTGAGTAATTTATCCTATTACATTTTAGACCACAACTACTATGGGTTATTTAATGCCAACGTCATCCTTGGAGAAGAACAGTAGTGGTACAATTTAACCATAGCTGAAAGTTCTTGCAATCAAACCTTTATTGGTGTTCATTCAGTTTACCTGCAGATGCTATTATCTTATAGCTGGAAATCCATTGAGAATCAAATTCACTAGTAACGGTCTACTTCCCTAGCTTGCTTGTGAACGACAACGGAAAAAAAGTTTAGATCTGATAAGAAGTGGTAAATATGGGATACTTAGGAAGGTTTGGTTTGGTTTCTTTGTTTAATGGTATATCAACCTTTGCAGGTTATTTAATGTCAAAGCCATCCTTGTAGAAGAATAGTGGCAATACTATTTAACCATGCAGGCGAGGAGTAAGGGGATTAATACCTTTACCAAGTCTGAAAGTGAAAATAATAGCAAGTATAGCATTTGAACTCTCTTAATTGAAGCCAGTAGTCCAGCACTTTAGCCATTATACCGTGGAGTCTCCCACCAGAGTAAGATAAAAAGTTTGTAAATAAATCTTTTTTGAAATATAAATGTATTCACTTACAAGCTTCCTTAAGTAGCCATTAACTTTGATATCAAATTATATCTTGTAGAATTTATGTTATAACTGCAAATAAATATAGGAAAATACAGTTAATAGTTATTTCTCTAAATATAGGAAAAGTCATTTCTCTTAAAAAATTACAATGATCAGAATAAACACATATGCATAACCATATTATTATTACTAAGTTACAAATTAAATTGTAAATCAGTTTATTCTATAAATTGGCCTATTTTAATACTATTAGACTAATAAAATAGAGATAAGAATGGTGTATTAGTTATCATCATAAAGAAAGAACTTGACAGACCAAGTTCAAATTCTAGAGTAGGCTGTTTGCATTTCACTGTGAATCCATCTCTTCTCCCCCAGCTCAGCACTTGGACTCATATGTCAGTCCGACATTGTGATCAACCTCATTCAATGTTTTAATACTCTTAGAGAAGGCATAAATCCATCTCTTCTCTTCCCAGCTCAGAGCTTGGACTCATATGTCAGTCCGACTTAGTGTTCAACCTCATTCAATGTTCTAATAACATAAATCCATCTCTTCTCCTCCCAGCTCAGGGTACATAGCTAGGTAAACTGGGCTCACTGTCATTGATAAGAGCAACCAGTCTAGATAGAAAACTCTGTGCTCAGTCTTCTTAATCTTTAGAACTCTGAGCCCCCAATGTCAATATAGCCCCATGCAGGGCTCTTGGCTCAAAAAATTGCTGAAGATGGAAAATGCTGTAGTCAGTTATTTAACAGCTGATTGTCTGTATTATTGTCTGAGAATAGCAATGTGGAAATAAAGATTCCACGACTTGAGTTGAGGCCACCTGTGCATAGATATGTATTTAGCTAATCATTGTGCAATGGGGAGGATGTGACACAAGGTCAATTTTTAAGCTGGTTTGAATTTAAAGTTTTCCATTACCCATAACTGAGAGAAGATAGATTTATGCTTTTTCTTTGGGTCTGAGTGCAAAGTGAAATGCTACAAGCCTTGTTCAGGATTTGTACTTGGGTCACTAAGTCCATTTCGAAGGATGATATCCATTACCCTATGTACCCTATATTTACTTCTTAGTAGTAGGACAAACATGACTTTGCAGACTCTAAGAGTTAAGTTTACTTGGGTAACAAATATCACCACCTGTAAACATGAATTTTAAAAATCAAATAACTCCATTTCTATACAATATAAGTATTAGGGGTGTGGGGGGGTGAAGTCGGGTATTTTTGTTTTTCTAAATATCATGAAGAAGCAGGGACAAGCTCATAAGTGATGTACTCCTATGGACCCCCACATATGGCCAAGCAAAAGCAGGACGACCAGCTCGAACATACATACAGCAGCTATGTGAGGATACGGGATGTAGCCCAGAAGACCTGTCAGAGGCGATGAATGATAGGGAGAAGTGGCGAGAGAGGGTCAGGGATATCCGTGCTAGCGACACGACATGATGATGATGAAATATCATGAAAACAGACCTTTTTTTTTCTAATTCAATTACTGAGTCAGTGAATTAATTTGAACTGATATAGTTCATATATGCATTCTTTTAACTGCTGAGAACTAAGTTTGATCTTTACAAAATGCATGTATGCATTTACCCAACCCCTCCATCATGGCAGGATGTAACACAAGGTCAATTTTTAAGCGGTATAAAGCTAGTTTGAATTCAGGCCTTTTCCTTCTCTTTGACTGGTTACCAAACCAAGACAAAAGAACCCAGCCTGCCCTACAATTTTACCCATAGCTGGGAGAGAAAAGATGGATTCATGCCTATCCCCAGAGCATTAGTGCAAAATGAAACTCAAACAGCCAGGAGCTCAGTTGGCTGAGGCTGTAGAATACACCAGACCGCATCTCTGCAGAAGGGTAAGACTCCCACAATGAGTGTCCTGGATATGACATTAAGCAATCTGATGGTGAGGCTTCAGTAATAAGGGAGCTTTGGGAAATGCAAAGTACCCTTTCATTGCCACCTTAGTGCACTCTCGCCAGGAGTGGTAGCACCTGATAAGGTCCTATCTATGAGTCAAATAGAACTGTTTGACATTTAAACAGAGTGCAAACAAATGATTTATGCTAAATTGAATAGTTAGTAATAGAACTGTTTGGTCATTTAACTGTGTATAAACAAATAACTGATGTTTAATTGAATTGATAGTGATACATAGCAATACTTGGAACCATTTAATTTTGTTGACTTATGTTTACAAAACATATGTATCTAATATATATGTATAAATCAAATTTGGTATTAAATAAGCTACAATAGTTGACATGCCATGAAACCAAACCAAACCAAACCGAATCAAACTATTCCAGGATTTGAACTCGGGTTCCCTATTCCATTTTCTACTACACTGTTACAGTAAGCATCCATAAGTCTGTTAAGATACACTGACATTTTGCTTGAGCTTTTTTGCGAAGAAGGGATTGCTGTGGACCTTCCTCAAAAAAAAAAAAAAAAAAAAAAAAAAAACCTCCTAAGTTGATCAAAACCTACCAATCAAATTTCTAATTCAATTTTTTACTGTTTTCCTGTCCGGTTGGTGATTATTATGGAGGAATAGAATTTCCCAAGGATCAGTGAAAAGTAAAATTTCGGATGTTAGTTCCACAATAATACAACACAAATTTACACAAGCAACATAGACACGAGAAATTCGACAAAAAATAAGAACCTTAAAGAAAAACAATTTTATACTTTCTATCAACTCAACGATAGCAATGATTATATGAAAGGTGTTCATGTGTGTGTAAAACACAAATGTTCACAGTCAAATTGAATGTGAGTATATGTGTGAATATGTCTGAAATAAAAGGAGAAGATAGGCTTGTAATTACATACAACTGTATATGTTTGTCTATGCATGTGTTCTGGTATGGATGAGTTTTTCGGCCAACTCTCCTAACTGTCGTGTATATTAGCGGATCGTTTGGCGTCAATCTATCATGTTGTGATGTGCCTGTCAGCTGATCTGTCGATCTGTCTGTTTTGAACCAAAAAAAACTTCACTAATTATACTTTTGGGTAAAATAAAAGTGGATCAAAGTAAAATATTTAAGTTTATTACAGGTCAAATAAAGTTCAAATGTGCGGACGTTGGTGAAGACACAACTCGTGACCTGTCTTAACCAATCAGATTCACAGAAATTACATATTTATTTTCGAACCTAACTATTTTTGTTTCTGTGACAAGTTTTTCTACAAGTTAGTTTTTGATCTGCTTTTTCTAGAATATTCAATTCTATGTGTCCTTCACTGATTGATTTAAAAATATAAGAGTATAAATACTATGTAAGTGAGATTTTGATCCTTTTTTTTCTGGAATATTCCTATCTACGTGTTCTGAATTGATTTATCTAAAACTAAATAAATGTGTATCTTATAGAATACATCGACTGTATCGTCTACGGTGAGGTAAGACCCCCACCACACTCCAAAAAGGGGGGGGGGTTCTAGGTTTGACTAAAACAGTATAGATAGTGAGGTTCGAGTCATGGAGATTTGGGGAATCTGGAGTATCCCTTCATTGCCATCACTCCCAAATCCCTTCTGACACCGAGTCGAAGTATGTGTTCGTTAAGATCTTTTTAAAAATAATTCGTATTCGATAAAACCGAGTGCAAAATAAATAAATAAATAAATAAATAAAAGTGCAAATATGAACCTACAATAAACGGGATTTCTGAACCTTTAGGAATAAAATGACCCTAAACGGTTAAAACATGCCGTGAAAATCAATCAATCAATTTTTTACGTAAAAATAATCCTGAGAGTGCAAAAACTTTTTGCTTACAATATCTTTTAGATATTTCCCATCCTAACCCTATCACAACTCCCACACTAACTTGCTTCCCATTAATTAAGGAAGGGTTCAAAAATTTTAATTAATTAATTGATTAGATTTGTTTAGCTTCATTAAACTTTCAATAATACATTCAAATTTCTTTAATTTACTCCCCATACGAAATAAAATTACCCCGAACGTCAGTTTGAAAATAAATAAAAACAACTTTTTTACCTGTTTATTATTAAGCATAAAAAAGGTTACATTTTACGGAAATTTGATAAAATTCTGGGATTTTTTAAGATTAATTAAGAAATTTGTATTCCAATTTAAATACCACTTTTTAAAAAAACGATAGTGAAATGAGATGCAGCTAATTAAAACTAAATCATCAATTAAATTGGATTCTTCACTCAGTGAAAACATAATTTTATTAATTCTTAATTTTGAGTAATTTTAACAAAAGAAACTTCAGTTTGTCAAAAAATAAATAAATAAATAAATACAAACTAATGGTTTGATATTGTTCTTTATGAAAATGGAACAGAAAAGTATAAAAGACAATGGTAACTTTCGCCATAAACAATGACAAACTAAAACAAAAAAAAAGATGTGTTCCTATTTCTTATAAGTTGGATGTAAATGGATATAAATCAAGGATGTATGTAATTTTTAGATCATAAAAATGATAAATATAATTAATTCAAAAATTAAAAAAAAACATGCACGTACACATTTTTTTCAAGAATATTTTTATTTAAACTTAAAAAAAAAAAAAAAAAAAAACCCTCTGTAAATCGACCAAAAACTATTATTTAAAGCCCGTTTTATAATAGAATCAGCGATGTAGAATTTGATTTCTTTTCTAGTTTGTCTTCTTTCAAAAACTACGTTTAAAATAAATTTTTAAACATTTCGATCTTTTAACAAACATGCAAGAAATATTTATACTGTCAAAAGTTTTAAATGAGACGTTTTACGTAGTACAAGATGAGTCTGCAAGAGGAAAAGAAATCAACATCATTTCATTTTGGCGTTTCGTTTACAATAATATAAAATAAACAATAAAAATTGTCTATCATTCGCACAAAAAAAAAATGTAGGTTAGATTTTTTTTTAATCACTTATGTAAGGATTTTCAAAAGAAAAACTATTTTTAAAGCGATAATTCAGCTTTTATTTATTTATTTTTTACATTTAAAAGTTGTACGGTAGAGTAAATCATAATCGAGTCATTTTTAAAGGTGCCGCTCCTAAGCTGAAAAAGAATTCTCGACTTTAGTCTTCAATGCTCTGATTCCATATATATATATATATATATATATATATATATATCCTTATGGAATCAAAGCCTTGAAGACTTAAGTCTAGAATATATATATATATATATATATATATATATATATATTGCTAGATTTTATAAGCATAGTGACGCAATTAAGAATATAGCAATAAACAAGGACCCAGAATTTTTTTTTTAAATCCTAAACTTTAATCTATTTTTTAAATAGGCGTTTGTAAAATTATAGAAAAATTATAGAAGAAATAAAAAAAAATAGAAAAGAAATATCTTAATAATTTAATATATCTTATTTAAACGAAAAAAAATTTTTTTAATTATATTAATCTTCAAATATTTTAGGGCTCACTCTAAAATGCGTGTTGTCAAAAAAATGCTTGATCGATATTTTAGATGAAACAGATAAAAGTTTAAACTTTTTTAATACTTTTTTTTTTTTTACCTAATTGATTTATGAATTAAAATCGAAAAGCTATTAATTATCACTATTATTATTACTGGATTTGAAAACTATATTCAATTTGTCACACCTTTCTGACATCAAGAAAGATCGCTCGCTAAAGAAGAGAAGATCTCAATTCATTTACCGTTTCAAAATGTTTAATTTACATACCAATAGAGATAGATGAATAGTGTCGTCGTCGCTGTCCTCCTCCTGCCGAGACATCAGCCCCGACCACTGACTGGTCCTCAAGTGCTGTCACTTGCTCTTCTGATTTATTTAGGTGCGAGCAAAAGAGAGAGAAAGAGATAGAAAGTTGTAATGGTCATTATTACTTCTGTTGTTGCTGTTGCTGTGGTTATAACAGCAGTAGTAGTAATTCCAGTAAGAGACTGAGAGAGAGATATTAATAGTGTCAGGGTGTAAGTAAGAGATTAATCTAGAAGTGAGTAGTAGCCGCCATGTTGATTGTGGCAATGAATGAACGAATGAATGAATGAAATAAGCTACATTCTATTAAGTTTTATTATTTGTTATGTCTTTTGGCTTTATTTGTTTTTGTTTTTATTTTGTTTTTATTTGTTTCCAAGGATTTTTTTTTCGCATGACGTGATTAAACAAAAGGAAAACTAATTTGGAGAAGGAACTTTATGATTAAAAGAAAATCTATAGGAATGCATTTAAGAGACATTTTTTTTAATATGATTTTTTAAAAGACTTTTTCGTCAACCATTAATTTTGACACATAATTTTAACTTTGCTACTTTATTTATTTATCTATTTATTTATGTAATTATTTATTTATTTACTTATATCGCAATTCACTCGGCTCGTCGATACAATCTTTGACAATGAGAATACCTCGAGTCAGAAATAAAACCCACGGTCACCGAGTAAACCAAAAAAAAAAGAAAGAAAGAAATGAAAATTTTGGCTATTTAATTTACTTCATTCATTTATTTACAATTTCCAAAGATCAAAATTTAATAAATAAATCTTCGAAATAAAGTCAATGATTATCTATTATTTGTTTCCATGATTTCCTTTTGGTTGCCGAGATCAAAGAGAAGGAAAATTGATTTGGAGGACTTTATGATTAAAACATAATCTATAGGAATGTATTTAAGATTGATTGATTTTAATGGCTTATCAACTCGTCTAAGGTTATTTTATACCTAGAGATGAAGGCATCGCGTTCATTGTAAGTTTATATCAACATTCTTTATAGTTGTTACGTAAGAGTTTTTTTTTTACAGTTGTATCATATCAAGTATTCCTATCTAATACAAATAATTTGTACACAGTTGTATGGTTTCAAGTATTTCTATCTAATACTAATAATTATATGATTTCAAGTAATTATTTATATTTAAGAATAGTTATTTTTTTTGTACACAGTTATATGGTTTCAAGTAACAAATGATAATCCTTAGAAAACAATCATAGCTTCAAGTAACGATTCTTTATACAAATAATTTACCGATATGGAAAATACATATAATTTACACAAATGGAAAAATGGTAGATTTTGGTGAATCTGACAAGATGATAAAAATAAGTGGAAAAATGGGTAAATCAAACACAAGGGTTTTAATGGCAATATTTTGTTTTTATTAACAGAAGAACTTCGTCAGACAAAACATTTTTTGCGTTTTTCTACATGATAGCAATTGAGGAAATGAATGAACTGGGGAGAATATTTATATGGTATCAAGTATTCTTATTTAATTCTTATTGATTTTTAAACAGATCCATTTGACAAACAAGTCTTACCACTTCAATTCAGAATAGACCTGGGAATAATAGCAATGAAGGGTACTCCATACTCCCCAGATTTTCAGAACTGAAGCCTTACCATCAAATGCAGTTTAGTATCATACCGGGACACTCGGGGGGGGGGGCTTATCTCCCTGTTTGAAATACAATCAGTGAATTCTACACACACCGTCGACAAGAAACGATTAGATTATTTTTTAAATAAACCATTATTTTTTAATAGTAATTTTAACTTAACTACTCAAATTATTTTTTTTATCCCAATTTACTCAAATCGTCAACCCTCGATCAATAAGTTAAGTTAAAAAGAATGTAATTTGGTTAATTTATTCATCTATTATTTTTATTTATTTATTGACTAATTTTAACAATGCGAAAACGTTTCTTCTCGACATTTGCCAGTGAAATCCCACGGCGTTCGGGCTGGGATTAAAGAGAGGTATCTGTTCATCTCCCAGTCGGTCATGTTTTTGTCTTAGACTGGGACACCCAAGATAAATAAGCAAATTAATAAAATAATATAAAATAAAAACAGGTCTACCTTATACTGGGGAACCCGACCATTGAGCAGCACCACCTCATTTCACAAAAAAAGAGGATTTGATTTGTGTGACGCCTTTGTTACAGTGAAAATATTTAATTTATCAAACCCATTTATGCTTTAACTTTAAGAAATCATCAAAAATATTTCATATTCAATTTTGATATTAAAAAAAAATAGAAAAAAGCTAATTGTCCAGAATATTCCCTTGCAGTTATATACTAAAAAGTTAAATGTAATACTTACATTCACCATCCAAAGAAGCGTGAATTTCAGTCATTTTGGTTTTAGGTTTGTGAAAGTTGCGTATTCCTTGTCGACGTCAGTATTCGAACCCAAATTTAATAAAGATATCAAGTCCTGGATGCTGATTTTCGAAGAAGAAGCCTTTTTTTTCCACTTGCAACACCATAGTCCTTATTCTCATTATTGGCCTTGTGCCATACAAAGTTTGGAAAATAATTGAAAGTCAACAAACCTGTGGTAAGAATTCACATTGATTGACAAATAAGACACGTGGGTTCAGTATATTTTTTTATCATTTACTTTTTATTGATTAGAATCTATATCCTGTCATTTTCGTTCACAAAAAGTGTTAATAATCAAACTTTTTTTGTTTTGTTGGTTTTCTTGTATCAGATTATGAACGGCTTTTTTATGACCAAATCATTAATGAAATGAAATTCGATAAATAATTAAATATTCGAGATAAAACCAAAGTATCAGTAAAAAAAATAAAATGAAATAAAAATAAAATAAGAATAAGATTTTTTTTTAAATTAATAAATTGATTTTAAAAAAATTCTTCATATTTATCCGGCTTCGGAGAAATCCGTGCCGGCTGGTGAGAAAGACATATTAGCTTGATTCCTGGGGATCTACCGCCAGGCAATACCAGCTTGACTGCTAGGCAGGGCTGACTTTATCGCTTGGTGCATAAGAGAAGAAAAAAAAAAAAAGAAAAAAATGGGAATGCCGACTGAACCAGACATTTTTTTGTAATGGCTACGAATGTCGATTCGTGTGTGGCTCCTCACTTTTATGGAGAACAAGAAGGTTTATTCGTGGTAGTAGTTATCGATGAACTGTTGGATTCTGTTGGGATGATTCTGAGTTTCGTATCTGACTCTTTTTTTTCTTCTTACCACATTCACTTGTTGCCTTCTTTTGTCTGTGGACAGCTGCAAGAGAATTAAGGACGGGAAAAAATAGACAAGGATACCTTTAAATTCAAACTTTATTTTAGGGCCTACTACTATTCTGTGGTGAAATGTTTTCCTGAACCAGTAGAAGTAGTCGCGTTTCCCAGAAAAGGTGTTAAAATACATTTTCGGTGAGTTAAAAATTTGAAATTCATCGAGTGTCTGGTAAGTATGTTCAATAAGATGTGTTCAATAGAAGTAGCTACTAAGAGGGGACACAACCTCCTGCTAAGGCGAGCACGTGGGCTACCTTACTAGCAGCCGAGAGAAAAGAAAAGGATATGTCCACGGGAAGTGATAACAGCTTAACAGAGAATTTCTCTTCGGCGCCAGGAAGTCCCTCTTTTTAAGTATACGCCGATTTTGCTTCTTGTCAGAGGCCCCCTGAGAAACTGCAATTTTTTAATCTATTTCATTTTTTATTTAAATATTTTTTAATTCCTATGCTTTGAAATGACTTCATGTCAAATCTGACCGTGGGAAGTTGAATAATTAAATTCTTAGCTGGCGTTCGTGCCTGGTGAGTGATTTGCGGTTGGTCACATGGTTCCAGGAAACCTTCACCCCAGACGGCACCAGCCCCCTTTTAAAAAAATGGGTTGAGCAAAGTTTATTACTCGGGGTCTCTGAAAGGGAATACCAAGAGAACCAAGCATTTTTGTGACGACAACATATAACTCTCGATTCATACGTGGACCAACCACCCCCATCAACCACTATAAAAGGACTCCATATCAATTCTGACTCGGTGGGTTGGCGGGAAATAAATCAAGCTCAAGTTAACCCAGACCTATGCCAATTTTGCTTTATCATTATTTATACAAATTTATTTTATTTACTCGGGTTGTTATTGCTGGGTTTTTTTCACTACAAAATTCACCAATGTTACCCAGGATGCATAGTCCGAATATTTCGTTTAAGAATATCCTGACGCAGATTTTGGTTGTTTTTCATCTTGTTCATCTCTAACATAATTTAATTAATTAATAGGTGAGCCTTCTTTTTCGATTTTCATATTTCTCAAATTATGAGTACAAAATTGGCACAGTGGTAGAGTGTTCGCCAATGGCCCTGGAGACCGGAGTTCAATCACTGGTCGAGTCATACTAAAAACTCAAAAAATGATACTTGATGCCTCCTTGCTTTAAACTGTGACGCGGTATGAAATATTATTCCCAAGACGGGAGTTTATTTTTCGCACTTATGAAGATGGGACAGCCTGGCACTTGACCTCTCGCAGAATAAGTCCTAGTTAAGAGTTCTTTCTCGAGCATATAGGAACTGGCAGATAATGTGGGGGTTAATTTGGGGCTAGACTGACCGCCGCTGGCAAGGGGTTTCCAAATTTCACGTTACACACACACACACACCAGACCACTACATCTTCCTACCCCAAGGATAATGGAAGATATGGGCCTCTAAGTTTAGATATAATAATATTAATAATCGTAATCGACAATTCCAGTTTCCCGTGTAATATTTTTAAAGGCGAGTAGGACATTTAGCGACAATAACATGAGGCGAATGAAGCTGAAAAGGAACATGCAATAGACAACTTGATAGGCAGACAACACAATGAATAAATTTTAACACGAGGAGAGATAAAATATAACAAGGTTTTTAATACATGCGGACACACATATTTAACGTGTCGGCTATATTATCAGCGGATAATGCATAAATACAAATGTCTTTTTTCCTTATTCTTTTCTTTCTTCCTTCTTGAAATTGAGAGAGCGAGAGTATGTAATTGCAGTACTTAGGAAGGGTGGAGGGAGAAACAGTCTTAATGTTTACTTAGCTTTTTGACGGGTTCCTTCTGAGGGTATTTTCTCTTTTACGGGCTAGCGGGATTTTTTTACAGCTTTGGCTTGAATGCATCAGTTATCTTCATGTCCAAGATTCTTTCCGCTTTTCCCCCGGAGTTTTGTCCACAGTGTCCACACATCCTGTCACACCAACTGCTGTCCTAAAACTGATTTCCTTATTCCTATTTCTGTTGACGAAAAGGGGGTTACTTCCGCTTTAGGGTTCTGGCCAATCATTTAGCCTCTTTCTTCTTCCCTCGCCCTGTCAGGTGATTCGTTCGGATTACTATCTCTTCCACCCGAGTGAGGTTACGGGGTTCAGATAGCTTGACCCACATTCTTTTCTTCCTTCAACAGGCCGGCCGAAGTTGACCTACATTCCTTATTCTTCCTTTTAACGGTTAGTCTTTGGCGGTTTGTTAATTCAAACACGGAGGGGTTTGGGAAATTCCTTATATCTCTCCTCTCAGTGGTAGACCACGAGACAAAACTCAGTATTATAAGGTAAGGATCAAGGGTAAGTGGAGCAATCCAGGGAAAGGAGTAGCACCGTCCCCTACACCTCGATGTATAGCTATTAAAAAGGGAGCCCTCGGTTCGACCTCGACTATGGTCGACCAACCAATATACATATATATAAAAATTAAAATTTAAAATTAAAAGTATTTTTCATCAATAAAATCTTTAGTATTCAATACACAACAATTATACAACTACTGCAATATTTCAACTATAAAATAAAATAATAAAATAAATAAATAAATCAACACGATGAAAACTCGCGACTCTGAGTTTCACGTTGCCAATCGCCAGGTGAGTTAGTATCGATACGCCTCAGGTGAGCTTGTATTCAAAGTGATGTGTGAGTTTTTATGCTGATTTTTTTTAATTTTATACTTGAAAATATATACTTTCTCAGCTAAGCTTGATCTGACACAAGGCCTTATAAATTGGGAGGGGTGTGTTTTGTGTAATCTTCCGAGTTTTACCGAAATTATTAGATCAATTTTATCTTACATCTTTTTAATTTTTTTGATTTGGCATTTGGATTGGTAAGTCAATGGTAGTGTTTCGGCTCTTCATTCTCTGGTTGCTGGTTCGATCTTCAGTCGGGGAGATCGCGGTATACACAGCTGATAAGACCTAATAAGGTCGAAACAGCTGTCCAGTGGTTCCTCATGTCACGTGCAGTGCTTTCCAGATTTTCAGATCATCGTAATTCGAATTTGACAGTCATAAAGTTTTCCGGATTTCTTATATATATATACATATATATATAGCCAAGTGAAATACGGAAAAAAATATGTTCTTGCTGGGAGGTGAGGTTATTATATTTCAAAGAAAGGCGGTTGAGACAAGAGA
Source organism: Sepioteuthis lessoniana (assembly GCA_963585895.1). Classification (NCBI taxonomy): domain Eukaryota; kingdom Metazoa; phylum Mollusca; class Cephalopoda; order Myopsida; family Loliginidae; genus Sepioteuthis; species Sepioteuthis lessoniana. The sequence goes on along the minus strand of OY757913.1, from coordinate 99,721,360 downwards.
GAACTGTGTTCCGAGCTTTCATTTTCTTCAGTCTGCTGGTTAAACCACATGCAAAAAGATAAGGCGTTAAACACCTTTTGATTTAACGAGTTATTTTATAAAGAAAATTTACTTTTCTTTTTCTTTTTTTTTTTTTTTGCTTAAGATCTTATTCTTTCTTTGATTTTTTTTCTTTTCTTTTTTAACGAAAATATAATGAGTCATTTGGTATTAGCCCAAAAACAAAAACAAAAAATTAGCATATTTTTATGTGAGTCATTGTTTTTAATACATGATAATATATTTAAGAGTGGTGTAATTCGTATGCCGTTTTTAGTGACCTTGTTTTCTCCATTTCTATTAACGTCTGTAAATCGGTCCCCGGAAAGTAGATATTTATCCGAAATTCCTACCAGGTACACTTTGACACAAGGTCATTTTGAAAGTGGGGACCAGGAAAGGGGTAGGTCGCACACAAGCCGAAATTCGCACACAGCTTGGTCTTAGATTCACCAAGCCCGAAGACCAGGTGCAAGTGGACCATTGCTTCTCATCGATTACTAAATTCAATGTGAATCGATGCTTGTCAATACTTATCAGTGTTTGTCAATGATTCATCAGGCCAAAAGACCAACTGCAATGTGAATCTTTGCCTGCTATTGATTCCCACACGGCATAAATGTCAGGAGAAGCTATCGGCCTGGCCAAAAGGCCGAGAAACCCAGAAAGTAGTTAAAAATTTGGAGAGAATAGATTTTATTTGGTTGAATGCTAAATTTGACTTGCTGAGAAGGATATAATGTTCATTTCTATTTTATTTCAATTTTATATCTTGTATTAATTTAGAACCAATCCCAGTTTATCTAAATCTACTTGTCATGTTTTTTCCTTTTTTTCCCCTTTGACTTTTTAGAGTTCCGAAGTAGATATTTCCGTGTGTCTTCATACAAGTAATGAGTGAATATCAATATTCAAAACTTTGGATTTACAATGGGAAATTTAACGACACTCCCGTATGGGTTCTAAGAAAGAATAAGCAACGCGGTGAGACGTTTAAATACGTTTATATAAAAAGTGTGAAAGAGTTGTTTGCGGTAAATAGTCTTTAAGAGAACAAAGTTAGATTATAATACACTTATCTGTGGTTGGTGAATGTCCTATTGTCTTCCTGTATATTTTCTGGTTGTGTTTAAGACTGTTAAAGGATTGCTTCTTACGAAAAAATAACAAAAGAAACAAGCCCTTCAACGTAAAAGAAAAAAAAGAAAAAGAAAACAACCACACTGTAAGGGTGATAACTATAGGACTTACACTCCTATAGTTTAAATTGGGCGGTGTGCCACTTGTTCCGACAACAAAGATGGCGGACGCAAGTAAATATTCAGTCTCGAGAAACCATTGGCCAGGAAAACCACGTGATCACTGCTTAAAACTACGTCCTCATTTGAATTTCGTCCCGCGTTTTTGGAGCCAATTCCAAGACACGTATTTTCTATAAGTACTTCGTCTTCAAACACTCTTTCTCTTTTTCACAATTTCACTTGCAGGTTCTAACACACTCTCTCCAGTGTGACTCTCTTATTCACCAACAGACGTCAAACGCCACAAAATGGATAAGCCACGCAAACATTCCTTTCCTCAGTATACTTTGTCTATGAGACTTTTTCTAGCCTCGGAAACAGCAATTGCGTCTAACCACAGAAAGAAACGAACATTTAGAAATACGTAGTCAATATGAATAGGACGCTTTTATTATTTAACCCTTTCTGTAGTTTTAGTTGTGTTAGTCACACACATACACACAGGACTATTTTACGAACAATAATAGAACCATAGTAATATTTAAAATGTATCATTGCATGTTTTGTTATGAGTATAAATTTGTTTTGTTTGTCGCCTCGTTTTGAATGTTCCTTTTGTGCGCGCCGTTTCATATCTTTACTCATTTACTTTATTTACTACATTTGTCTCCATGTGCCTATTGTGCCTTTTTCCATGTGCCTATTGTGCCTTTTCCATGTGCCTATTGTGCCTTTTTCAATGTGACTATTGTGCCTTTTTCCATGTGTAGGAGAATGGACCTGTATTTAGTATTTGAGTTCCCGACAATTTAACGTTAATTTTGATATTTAAAATAGGGGTTTAATATTTAGCGTTTAAAGGTTTAATGTAGGCACATGGATAAAGTGGTAAATGAAGGAGTAAAGAATATGCAACGGCGTGGACAAAATGAACATTTAAAACAAAGCGACGAACAAAAACAAATTTACACACTATAATAACAAAACTTACATTAATACATAAAAGAAATTACTAACTCTACTAACAAAATAATAGTGTGTGTATATGTGTGAGCTCGTGTGTGTGTGTGTGTGTGTGTGTGTGTGTGTGTAACACAACTAAGCTATAAAAGAATTACAAGTTTAAAATGTCCTTTTTTTATGATTAGAAACGAGCAGTTTCTCAGACACTGGAAAGCGTCTCATAGTCATTGTATATGAATGTCTGCGAGGCCCATCCATGGTGTTGCTTTTCTCTCCTGTTGGTTCACGCTGAAGGGAGTGTGTTGCTGCTGCGAAGAAATTTGGTAAAAAAGCGTGTTGCCGCTGCGAAGAAATTTGGTAAACGAGAACAAGGGTGTTTGAAGACGACGTATTTATAGAAAATACGCGTCTTGTAGGTGGCTCAAAAACGCAGGACTTGAATTTACGCGCCGACGTAGTTTTAACCATGTCACGTGGTCCTCCTGGCCAATGTTTTCCTGAGACTGAATATTGAGCGTCCGCCATCTTTGTGGGAACAAGTGGCATACCGCCCAAAATAATTTATAGGAGTGTAAAGTCCTATACATGTACCTTTATCCAAACATAACATACCACTAAACTAAACATATATAAAAATACATTAAATTTTGGGGGACCAAACATATCTACCAAATAACATGTCCCCCTATATAACTCATGGCCTTCTTTAATCACAAGATAACCACGAAACGTGTCGATTTAAATTCCAATATTAAACCAAGAATAAAAGTAACACATGCGTCCAATAAACTGTCTATTTATTTACAGATAAAAAAATATTTGAAACATGCATATTAAATTCACTTAAAAGAAAGAAAGCACATACTGCTAAAATTATTGCACTTCAGCGTTCAGTCAAATAACCGAATGATAAACCCTGGACAGTTGTCTCCGAAAAAGATTTGGGCCGAAAACAACGAACAAGGCAGAAGTACGTATACAAAGAAATGATAGAATTCGTTAGAATTCAAAAATAAAACAGTCTCACGGGTTAAAAAAAGTCCTTTAAAAATAGAAGTTTTCACGACAGTATAATCTTCAGCTGAACAGCAGCAGCAGCAATTGTAATTAAGAAAAAATGTATTTGACAGATTTCAGCAATTTGTTTCTTAGAAAGTTCCTTTATGAAGAGTCTTGAAGAGGAGAACTTCAACTAGCCTCGTGTCGTGTTCTGCATTCATAATTTTTGAGTTCACAGCATAGCAATTCCACGGTAGGAAACTTGAAAGAATTATCTCCGTTCAGAAATTAAAAATATCTCCTTTCGAATGGGAGACTCAACAAATTAAATTTGAAACTCGATAAAGTTTCCTCAGGTCAGCTATTAAAATATCTCCTTTTGACAAGATGATTCAGCAATTGATAAAGGATACCTGATAGAACTCCATCAGGTTCTCAGTCAGCCATTAAGAAATTTCCTATTCAGAGGAAAATTTCTTCACACCACATGGTTCTCAGCGGTCAAGCGCGGAGCTCCTTTTTGAGCAGTCCGTTCCTCCCAAAGTCTTCTCCAAAAAAGGCCGAGTTTCCTATTTCCCGCTTCAACGTCCAAAATGGTGTTAGTTCCGGTCACGTCACAAATCCACTTCCTCCGGTGAAGGTAAAAAAAAGTCCCGTCAGCACAAATCTCCATCATTCAAAAAAACAATTTCGACAACTGTTTTAAGAGGGCTGTGGACGTTTGGTTTCGTAGGGCTCAAATTGTTTTCTGGGTTCTGTTTGGTGGTCTGTTAACACCATGAATTACTAGACTCCCTTTCGCCACGTCTCGCCTCGTGAAGACCCAAATCGCTTCTACCTCTCTCCGTGCCCAAGTCACCTGTTCAGTGTCTTCCGTCCTGCCTTCTGCCTCTACTCTCGGCAACACTACATCCGGGTACACAGCCGTCCGGAGGATAACTCGTAAATTTCTCATATTACTCGGGTTGTAAGAACATTTTTGTTTGTTTGTTTGTTTGCTGGTTTCCATTCTTCCTTGTGTGAGCTTTGACGTGTTATTTGTGTCTCCCTTTTCCTGTTGTTTGGATCATCTGATAAAAGTCGGGCATTCTTAATATTTATTTTAGTCAACTGTTTGTTGCTATTCTGCCGATATTGTTCTTATCGTAGCCGCCCTGGTTACTCAAACTTTTACTCGGTGAAAGAAAATGCTGAGTCACCCATGACGTCAGCTAACAACAACGTCATTCCAACGTATACGAATAAACTCCTATTATCAACACACAAACTATTTTCGAAATAGATTAATTCAGCCGGCCAATTCATCGTATTTAAAAGTTCCTTTTCGAAGTACAATGAGACATCCCATTATTACTTATATTTAACAGAGGAACTCCTTGTACGCGATAAAACAGAATTCCCTTCACTCAGACCATAAAAGAAGCAGCCCGTTACTTCTATATAAATCATAACAGTTAGTGACCAAAACAGCTTGCAGTAGGCACACTGACCGTAGGAGAGGTATCTGTGCCTCTCCCAACAGCTAACCAGTGGTGGGACATACGTCCCCAGAGGCAAGGAATCTGCGCCTCTACCCCCAGCCAGCAGCCGACGTGGAACCCAACCAATCACAGCTGTAATCCAGTACAGCCGATGCCAGCTTTCAACTAATCAACGCTGCTCTCTCATTCAAACAGCACTTTTCGGAGCTAATTTCAGAAAATTATTAACCAGTTCTTTTAAGAGCTATTTCAGAAAATCTGAGGATCCAGTCTGGTCTCTCTGCTACACTCTTTTGCAGATACTACGAGACAACGACGCAGCAGCCAGTCACACTTGTTCCGGCATCACCAAGCAGTAGACACTTGCATCAACTGCTGAACTTGGTCGGGCTTCACAAAGCTGGAAGCACTTGCACTAGAAAGCACCAGCATTTTCCGTTGCAGCTGACCAGATCATGCAAAAGCGACCTGGTCCACGAGCGAGAACTCTGCTTGGATTATCATCAGCTCCAGCCGATTGGGCCAAACCGTTTAGGAGGGTATTCTGTGACACAATAATACCAAATAGACGTTTGTACCACCACGTCTGAACGTGTTAATGGCTGTATCGCTACCTTTAATGTAGTAGTCGGACCCTGTTGTAACCTCACTGTAAGAAAAGTTGATAAACACACGAGACTCTGTCGTAGTTCACTAACACAAAAGTTTATTCGTTACTACACTTCTGTAGTAGTCGCCAGTGAAAGAAAGAGGGTATGAAAGCTGAGTAGACCATGTTAGCAGGACAAAGAGAAAGAACATGCCATGAGGAGAGAAAGAGAGAGCAGACTCAGACCTTGAATTTTTTCCTGGTTTTCTGTAGAAGTTCTAACGTGTTTGTTTGCTGGTTTCCCGCAATCTTCATCTGTCCTTTCAGCTCTGTGGCTGATGTTCAACTCACGGTCTTCACCTCTTCAAGTCCAGCTGCTAACTAACTTTCAAACCTACATCATCCGTTTACTTCCGCCCGGTGTCGGCGGGAAAAACACCCGTGTCCGCTGGTTCCACACCTGCGTAGAAGATTTGAGACCCCCCCCCATTTTTTTCTAATCATTTTTAATTACCGGAGTTATTCACCCGTGACTGGCTGACCCACCACTAGTGTTCAAGCCTAAGTCCCTCAGAGGTCAGCCGACCGCTCCTGTAGATTCCATGTCTGCTTTTTCGTCTTTTTTTTTCTCTTTATCTCCTTCACTAGAAAATAGCCTCTCGTTCTCTTTATAACTTGGACCTATCTTATCACGCTACACTTATACTGCATTTGCTGCTGTCGGTAAGACGCCTATTGAGTTGTAGCATTGCACGTTTATGTGGTCAGGATTGTTGTGTAGATTTCTATCAGTGTATATACCGTGTGTACTAATGAGCAGTTTTGTATATGGCTTGGTTGAGCGTACGCTATGTGTTGTTGTCCATCTATGTTGACGCTGCTACGGAACCTAGTCACTAGTTGTTGCCATCTCGGCTCGCTGGAGAGAGAGAGAGAGAGAGAGAGAGAGAGAGAGAATTCTTGTGTATTTATCTGATTTATCTGTAGTGTCTTCCAGGTGGCCAAAAGGGGCCATGTGACCTACTGACCACCACGTCGGTAGAGTAAGCAATCATCTGGTGTCTGACTGGTCTCGTAGCGACCTCGATTTTTTCCTTTATTAGATATAAAATCCTATATTCTGCGACCAATATGTGAAGCACAATAAACAGAAATACCTACCCATAAAGCGGATCAAAATTACAAAAACAAAAATTTTAGTACAAATCAGTAAAAATTAAATAATAGAATAGTCATGTACTGTTGTTTTCGTCTACGTCCGCACACTTGAACTTCTAATGAACTTGATTGTGACGATTTCCTGCATAGAAATAAAATGTTTCATTTGGAACCGGTCACGTGATTAGGAAATCTATTTATTCGCACTTTCGACGGCAACTAACTTACACAGCAACACACCGCCGAACATGCGAGAATCCATTGTAGCAATATAGTAAGTAAAGTGGTGCTCAGAACAATATCAAGTGCTAAGCTTTATTCAACAAAATAAAACTCACATAAAAAAGAAAAAATAGAAGTTGCAGATTAAGTAGCCAGCTAGTACATTGCTTGTATAATGTGAGTGAAGGATACGACTACGACTATAGCCAGCCTGGGCAAGTTCATTGCTTGTATAGTGTGAGTGAAGGATACGACTACGACTATAGCCAGCCTGGGCAAGTTCATTGATTGTATAGTGTGAGTGAAGGATATGACTACGACTATAGCCAGCCTGGGCAAGTTCATTGATTGTATAGTGTGAGTGAAGGATACGACTACGACTATAGCCAGCCTGGGTAAGTTCATTGCTTGTATAGTGTGAGTGAAGGATACGACTACGACAATAGCCAGCCTGGGCAAGTTCATTGATTGTATAGTTTGAGTGAAGGATACGACTACGACTATAGCCAGCCTGGGCAAGTTCATTGATTGTATAGTGTGAGTGAAGGATACGACTACGACTATAGCCAGCCTGGGCAAGTTCATTGCTTGTATAGTGTGAGTGAAGGATACGACTACGACAATAGCCAGCCTGGGCAAGTTCATTGATTGTATAGTGTGAGTGAAGGATACGACTACGACTATAGCCAGCCTGGGCAAGTTCATTGATTGTATAGTGTGAGTGAAGGATACGACTACGACTATAGCCAGCCTGGGCAAGTTCATTGCTTGTATAGTGTGAGTGAAGGATACGACTACGACAATAGCCAGCCTGGGCAAGTTCATTGATTGTATAGTGTGAGTGAAGGATACGACTACGACTATAGCCAGCCTGGGCAAGTTCATTGCTTGTATAGTGTGAGTGAAGGATACGACTACGACAATAGCCAGCCTGGGCAAGTTCATTGATTGTATAGTGTGAGTGAAGGATACGACTACGACTATAGCCAGCCTGGGCAAGTTCATTGATTGTATAGTGTGAGTGATGGATACTATTACGACTACAGCCAGCCTAGGCAAGTTCATTGATTGTATAGTGTGAGTGAAGGATACGACTACGACAATAGCCAGCCTGGGCAAGTTCATTGATTGTATAGTGTGAGTGAAGGATACGACTACGACAATAGCCAGCCTGGGCAAGTTCATTGATTGTATAGTGTGAGTGAAGGATACGACTACGACTATAGCCAGCCTGGGCAAGTTCATTGATTGTATAGTGTGAGTGAAGGATACGACTACGACTATAGCCAGCCTGGGCAAGTTCATTGATTGTATAGTGTGAGTGAAGGATACGACTACGACTATAGCCAGCCTGGGCAAGTTCATTGCTTGTATAGTGTGAGTGATGGATACTATTACGACTACAGCCAGCCTGGGCAAGTTCATTGATTGTATAGTGTGAGTGAAGGATACGACTACGACTATAGCCAGCCTGGGCAAGTTCATTGATTGTATAGTGTGAGTGAAGTATACGACTACGACTATAGCCAGCCTTGGCAAGTTCATTGCTTGTATAGTGTGAGTGAAGGATACGACTACGACTACAGCCAGCCTGGGCAAGTTCATTGCTTGTATTGTGTTAGTGAAGGATACAGCTACGACAATAGCCAGCCTGGGTAAGTTCATTATTTGTATAGTGTGAGTGTAGAATGCTACTACCACGCTCCTCACCCAACCACACTCAGCCAGGGAAAAGGACGTTCTAAAGCTCGGCAAAATGCTTCTATAGTAATGACGACATACTAGCGGCTACCTTGAATTCTAACACCGACTAAAATTCAACTTCATTACTATGACAACTGCGAGTTCACACATCTAAAAAAATAACATTTATAGTCGTGGCTGTTATAGTAAAATACATCAAACCTCTTCTGATTCTCCCACTTAACTCTTCACATACCTAACTACAAAAACATACAAAACACAGACCAACAGACATCGACACCGCAGAAGAAAATAACAGCTACTGAATGGTGACACAACAACTGAGAAAATCATGGCTTCTGCGTATAGGCTCCGCGCATAGTCTATCCAAAATCCCGAGAAAATTCTCTGTTATAAAAAAGGTTTATTTTTCAACCAATCATTTTTTCCCCATATGATATTTCTGGAGCCAGAGTTTGGAGTCGGGAACATATAAACAGGGCAAACAGAGGTCACATGGGCAGTTGAATCGCCAGCCGTGCTAAGAGCATCACCCGAAAACACCGTTCGATCAGATCAAAGCAACCGCTTGTCACCGAATAGACGAACCCCCGTCAGCCAGCCAGATATTTCATCCGCTTGTTTATTTTATTTATTCAATAAATGAAATAAACTAAATCTTCTTCTCAGTCTTATTTTTCTTCCAACCACACGCTTGAATATAACATGGCGAAAGTCAGTTTACCATTTTTCTGCCTGCTTTTTTTTTTCTCATAGAATCACCTCAGTCATATTTCAAATGTCTCCATCCACACACATACATTCAGTCAGCAGTCAAACATGTTCTCCGCTAATATGTGTATTCACTCTCACGTATTCATACGCACACATTATACTAACTTTTTTTTCCAAGAATATTTTTGAACTTTTGAACTCTTAAGACCACAACACAACAAAACACTAAAACATAAGAGTGTAATATAGATGTACATTAATATTCAACTATTTCAGTCGGGTTTTCTTGTAGTTTCTTCGCGCTATTCATTAATAATTCTGTGTTGTATTTTTGGACAGGACATTCGGATTTAATTTTTACTTTTTAATCCAAGTAGACTGACCCCACACATGGATAAAAGAATCATGAATCATAACGAGATTTGGGGAAGGGAAGATTTGGTTAGTTATTTATTTTTGTTGATTGTAGCTGGCGTTGTTGTTGTTGTTATTGGGTTTAAGTATCTGACTCCTTTGTTATCTTCTTAGCCCCATCTAACTTGTTGGCGTGTTCTTTGTCTGTGGACGGCTGCAAGAGAATTACGGAAGGAAGGAAGGAAAGAGACGAAGATGCATTCCAAATTTCAACTTTATTTTAGGGTTTAAAACGGTTTTTCTGTAGGGAGGGATGTTTTCCTGAACTAATTGACATAGTCGTATTTCCCAAAAAAGGCGTTGAAATATATTACTCATTTTTGATGGGTGATGAGTTTAAAGCCAATGATAATATCCAGTGGGTGTTTTTGTTTGAAAAGACGGCTGCTAACCAAAGAGACATTTTGGTGAGTTGGTGTTTGTCGCGCGCCCCACCAAACGGGCGAGTGTGGTATAAGGTCTTTTAAGGCCGTTGCCCAGACACGCTCGGCATTCCCCCAAATGCCTCGGGCACTGTCGGCATTCCCCTAAAAAGTTGCACCTCAGGCGCCAGGCGATAAATCTAACGTCTCCGAGGAGAGTTAGAGCGTGGTGCACGGCTCCCTAAGGCTCAAGGAATATGTCAATCTCGGTCGCATGTCACGAATGCTAGGCCTCTCGGCACCCACGCCAGGCAGCCTCGATCGATTATCGTCCCTACACAGTGCCACATTCGACCAGATCCGTGCCGCACACACTACGGCCGGCCGAAATATGACGGACTTGTCCTGTTGTCTAGTAGATATATTCAGCGAAAACCGGTGGGAGAATGAGCTAGCGTGCCGCTAAGCAAACACGTGGTCTTCTCCACCAGCAGCTGGAGAGAAGTGGTTCTTTCTAGTCCAAGTGGTCACTGCTGAAGGAAAATGGGTTTCTTTTTAGGACCGTAAGTCTGTCTTTCAGGTATGCACGGTTCCTACTTCCTGTCAGAGGTTTCTGGAGACTGTTACCCTTTTCAAGTTATTTTTTTTTTATCTTTATTTTTTATTAGTCTCTGCAGAATGTAACATTTCGAACTTCCGTGAATGTCAACGACCGCTACAAAAGACACCTGAAGACAAATATCTCGTGAAAATATCGTGTGTATGGGTTTCTATAATTTGAATGAAAATAGAATACGCTCAAACCAGATGCAGTATGTGTCATACTTATCGGGCTGAGAAGAGTTTAGTGGTAATGGTTGTCGGTGAACTGTTGGTTTCGTTGGGATAATTCTGAGTTTTGTATCTAACTCCTTTTTTCTTCTTACCCCATTCGCTTGTTGTCTTCTTTTGTCGGTGGGCAGCCGCAAGAGAATTGAGGACGGAAGGAAAGAGACAAGGATACCTTTAAAGTAAAACTTTATTTTGGGGTTTTACAACTATTCAGTAGTGAAGTGTTTTCCTGAACCAGTGGAAATAGTCGCGTTTCCCAGACAAGTCATTTTCGGTGAGTTATAAGTTTGAGGTTCTTCGCGTGTTTACATTGATATGTTTAGCAGAGACGGCTATTTACAGGAGACGCAACCTGCCGTTAAGCCCGGGACTGAACAAGCACGTGTGCTATCCGCCAGCACCTGAGATAAACAAATCTGTTCAATAAAAGTGATAACAGCTTAATGAGAATTTCTTTCCGGTTTCAGGAGCTGTCGCGACCTGTTCACAAACGTAAACAGATCAGATTACTTACATCCCTAAAAACAGTACATCCAGCTACGACCGGAAATGATGAAGCCTTATATGACCCCGACCGGCCGTTACAGCTTAGGAAAGGGAATAAATTTCATTTAACAACATTTACAGAACCCGTCTGTCAAAAGTAACTTTATTAAAATAGAGTGAATTATCTTCTGTAGTCTATCTCAAGCTTAAGAAGGACTTTACTTTCACGTCTGTTTTTAATAGACGAACTTTATTTCTATGCATCCCAGCAGAGTGACATGCTTTTCCCTTTTTTTATAAACAAGCTCCGGAGTCAAAAATTTTAGAGTTCGTTTTACGAAGCTCTCAGGAGCTTGCTCTCAGGAGCTTGCTCTCAGAGCGACGATCTCAAGGCTGAATCCAGCATCTCGTGGTCGCATTCGCCTTGCGTCACATAGATATGCGATAAAGGTCCTTTTAAGGATCACTAGAGGTCTCCTTCTGTGGGTTAGAGTATCTCTGACGGTTCTTACGGACTCGTCCAATCAGACGGCTTGGAGGCAAACACGGCGAGGACTCTAAGACCATCCGGTCTTAACCAACTCGGTCGATTCCTCTGTCCGTTTGTTCGCTTGGCTGCGCAGCGTTAAGGCAAGGGGTTAGCCTTAGCTATCGGTTCCCTATCTGCGCAGCGCTAAGATACCGCCAATCTTAGCCACGGTTTCCCGGTCTGTTTGCTTGATGGTGCAGAGCTTTGACACGGCAAAGCTTTAACCTCACTTTCCGATACGGCATAGCCTTAGCCTCACTTTCCAATACGTCCGCACAGTTAAGGAGCGGCATGGCCTTAGCCTCACCTTACGATACGTCGGCACAGCCAGGGTACGGCATAGCCTTAGCCTCACTTACCGATTCGCTCGCTCGACTTCAGATGTGCTAAGGCATGGCAAACCTCAGTCACGATTACCCTGTCCGTTCACTTGGTCCGCAGTTTTAAGACACGGTTAAGTCTTAGTCACCACACCCACTCGACTCTACGCGACCAAACTGCCAGCACCTACTTCGACTACGACATGCTCCAGCAATGCAGCATCAAGTTCACGTATGACTCGCTGTACGGACTGCCGACCCCAACAATGATATGCTCTAGCATTGCGGGATCTAGTTCACGTACGACTCGCTGTACGGACTTGCAACCACATCGACACCCCCGGGTTAATCCAATGTACTTCAAAAACCGGGACATCGATCTACCAACTTCGGCAACATCAGCTACTCGCATCGAACATCTAGCTGCCTCTCTACGACCTCGACAACATCAGCTACCCGCATTGAACATCTAGCTGCCTCTCTACGACTTCAACCATACCAGCTACCAACATCAACTATCTAGCTGACGATACCAACAACTATCCACGAACTTAAACTTGTAAACTCGACGAATAAATTGTATTTGTTATACTGTTATTTCGCCTTTTGTTTCCTTCATTGTTCTTTTGGCTGTCATTACTCGCACGTTTAACCTAAATCATTTGCGGGGTCGACGTGCTTATCGGCTCCGCAACAGAACTACATTTTTTAGGCATGTGCTAATTTTGCCTCCTGTCAGAGGCCTCCTGGGAAACCTTTGAATTTTTAAAAAATTCTTTTACGTATTATAATAAATTGTATTCTTATGAAATACTCCTATTTGGACGATCGAAAACTCAACCCTTGCTATGAAAAGTGATTAGTCAAAGGGTAACTTGTGAGAATACAGTGAACAACAGCTCTTCGCCACAGCTTCCTGGCTTATTGTAAGTTTAATGTCTCTGGTAGAGATATTAAACCGGGTTATTGGTCTAATGAGTAGAGTGTTCGCCAATGGTCCGGGAAACCGGTGTTCAATCCCAGGTCGAGTCATGCCAAAGACCCCAAAAATGGTACTTCAAGCCTCCTTGCTTAACACTCAGCATTATAAGGTAAGGATCAAGGGTAAAGTGGAGCAATCGAGGGAGTGAAGTAGCGCCCTCCCCTACACCTCGGTGTAGTAGCTATTGAAAAAGGAGCCTCTGGATCACCCTCGACTAATGTTGCCAGCTTTACTTTACTTAGAGACATTATGACAAATATCAAGTTTCAATAAAAATTGACTTGTTTAATCATGTATGCATGTTTAATTAATTAGGCATATTTCATCCAATTAGAAATGCTCGGTCATTGGCCTAATAAGTAGATTGTTCACCAATGGCGCGGAAGACCAGGGTTCAATCCCAGATCGAGTCCTACCAAAGACTCAAAAAATGGTACTTCAAGCCTCCTTGCTTAACACTCAGCTTTATAAGGTACGGATCAAAGATAAAGTGGAGCAATCCAAGGAAAGGAGTAGCGTCCTCCCCTACACCTCGGTGTAGTAGCTATTGAAAAGGAAGCCTTCAGGTCACTCTCGATTAAGATGACGTGAAGGCTTAACTTTACTTTACTTAGAAATGCTCATGGCGTAACGGTTATCGTCGTACGAAGTAGACTCGGCTACTCGAGTGCAATTCCTGATCGATCCTGTTTACATTTCACATAGCACTAATACCCTTGGGAAAGGTATGAATCCAAATATTCTCCTTCTAGCTATGGACAAATAGAAAAACGGACTGGGCTCTAACTCTTGGTGTGGAAACCGGTCAAGGAGAAGAAAAACTCGGAATTCAAAATATTTGGAGACCTGGAGAGGAGTGGGCTTCATCAGGCTTATTCCTGTCCCAAACATGATTAGTACCCCGACGAACAAACCAGGGCATGGGATTATTGAGTGAGTGAGTGAGTGAGTGAGAGAGATTTTATTCAATTCCCATAAAACGTTATATAGACTAATTAATCCAATAGTATTGTAACTGTTGTTGATTGACTATTCAAGTTGGAACAGGAGCTTAGCTAACCATCGCATTAGAATAGGCGCCCTACGATCATCTGAAAATATTTTACAAACTCAGGGTCCCTCAAATGGTGTAATGGCTTAGTAATCTAGATTAGCAGACCATTGTTAGTGAGTTCAATTTTCAGTGGGTACCTCATACTTCTCGCCTTGTGTCACAACTAAGCTAAATATTTTACCGATTCGATCAGTTGATACGTAAACGAAGCGGATGTTTCTTTGTACGGGAATATACTGCCAGACACACCGTAATAAATTCCTTGGCTCAACAAATAAAAGCGTCGATTTACAAACTTTTTGACTCAAAAGCAAGTTTAAAAACAACTACCTAGATAATTCTCCATTGTTATCATATTTAATTCTTGTATCATATTTTATATTGAGACAAATTTAATGGTTACTTATGGACAGGAGGCAGTTTTTCATTTATAATACACCGGTGGCGCCATTTTATCACCGGTTCGCATGGTCGAGTTTATTTTTTTTCTGTTATTACTGTTGGGATAAAATTGATAATGCCTCTGCTAGAATATGAAAACCAAATTTTTTTGGATTGCTTTCACGAAGATGGACTACTTATCATGTCTGAGTAAGATAAATAATAATTTTTGACTTATCAACTCAAAATTCGGCGTGGTTTTTGTTGCGAAACAATAGACAACAAAACAAACCCGAAGCAACCTTTTCATTTTAAACAAATTTTATTCTCATGTTATTTTATCCGTTTAACTTGTGATTTTTTAAAATCAAAATTTAATTAAGTTTCCCTAGCTTTGTCACAGTTAATTTCATGAATTAGTTGCTTATATCATATTAAATAGCAAATCGATAAAGTTTATTTTTGGTTCTATTGTCTCAGTCAGTTTTCTATTTTATTTACATAACAAATAAGCGAACTTGTCCAGAATATCACGCTGATGAAATAGCTGCGTTAATTTACAAGATATGTATAAAAATGCATTGCTTACTTTCACTATTCTGATAAGAATAAGTTTTAGTGATTTGCTTTACTTAATAGTAAATATATAACTATATCCTGGGCAATTTTTTAAAATTGAGATTATATATTTGAATAACTACATAGTCTAAGCTAATGAAACAGGCTTAATGTGGAGCAAAATAAGATTTATTTGAATGAGACATTCAAAGATATGTAGATTTCATGAACGACTTTACAAGTTTTCAATATGTGCACTTTCTGGTACACGTCAAGTTGGTAGTCCAGCTGCTTTCGTTTGGCGCAGACAACCTTTCTCTTTGAACTTTGTAAGCGATACATTGCAGTTGGTGCACTTTCAGCGAATCCTCTCACAAATGCACGCTGCACAGTCTTGTTTGAGTTGATTCTGACATACAAAACATGTTTTCTTTTTCAATAAATGGCATTTCTATATCTGAAAAGAAAAAATTGAACATAGTATTTAAGTTGTTTCTACATAGTCTGTTAAAATTGAAATGAGTTGAACGAGAATTGGTCGAGTTATTAGTTTTGAAACACGAGAAATGCTTTGAAATCGCAAAATACTGCTCATTTATATAGCTCAGTGAATTTAAATGATAGATTAAGATCTATAGAATCTTAAATATACCGAACATTAACATTTAAAAGCTTCGTATTCGACTCGCTACAATTCACCCGTCCGTCATGTTTCTTTATTGTTCCCTCAACCAATTTGGGCTGACGTAATTATGAGGGCTTAAATTTAACTGTTCCTTGCCCAATCGACTGGGGCTGTAGAATACACCGACTGCTTCTCTCCAGAGGGGTAAGACCCCTCCCTCAACGAGTGTTATGGATATGACAGGGATTTTGGGGAATGCCATCGCTCCCAAGTCCACTCAGGCCTGGAGTAGTAACACCCGATAGGGTCCTATCTATGGGTTAAATAAAACTAAACTGTGTAATTATGCTAACCTGAATTGCTTGAAATAGGACTGTTTTGACATTTAAACTGCATACTTATGTGAAACTAAATTGTTTTTACATTTAATTCTGCGCCCAGTCGGCTGGGGCTGTAGCATACACCAATTGCTTCTTTGCAGAGAGTTAAGACCCCCCCCCAATAAGTGTCCGAGATATGACACTAAACAATCTGATGGTGAGGTTTCAGTAATACTGGAGCTTTGGGAAATGCAGAGTACCCCTTCATTGCCATCGCTCCCAGGTCCATTCTAGCCTAGAGGGATAGCACCTGATAGGGTCCTATTTATAGGTCAAATAGAACTCAACTGAATTATTTGAAATGGAACTGTTTTTTGACATTTAAACTGTGTACTTATGCTCAACTGATGTTTGAAGTAGAACTGTTTTGACATTTAACTGTGTGTAAATGAAAAAACTATACTTATACTAAACTGAAGAGTTTGAAATAGAAATTTTTATATGTAAAAAAAAAAAAGATTTAGTATTAATGACCTATAGTGGTTGATGTGCCATCAAACTAAACCTGTTCCTTTTGTAAGAAAAAAAAATGACTTAAATTTAAACTGGACCATTGACCTAATGGATAGGGTGTTCGCCAATGGTCTGAGAGACCGGTGTTCAATCCCAGGTTGAGTCATACCAAAGACTCAAAAAATGGTACTTGATACCACCTTGCTTAACTCTCAGCATTATAAGTTTAGGATCAAGGGTAAAGTGGAGCAATTGAGGGAATGGAGTAGTGCCCTCCCCTACACTATGGTGTAGTAGCTATTGAAAAGTGAGCCTTTAGGTTGCCCTCAACTATGGTTGCCAACTTTACTTTTTAGATGTTGAATGTAACTTTTACCTTCTTCTGTAATTTATTATATATATATATATATATATATATATATTTATTTTTATTTATTTATTTATTTATTTTTTTGCACATTACCAAAGATATTTTCTTGGTAGGATGTACTGAACAAGTACCTAACAAATATTATTGTTAAAGTAAACATCCAATCGTCTCAGAAATAAAAGCAGTGCTTGACTCAGCTGTATTGTTAGTGAGTTCTCACTGGGTGCCTCATACTTCTGGCCTTGTTCCACATCTAAGTTAAGTTTAGTAAATAACTAAATTGGTATAGCTTAAAGCCACACAGCCTCCGGGCCTCATTTTAATTTTTTTTAAATAAATTTTCTTTTCATCATTAGTTTTTATTTTTCAACATTAATTCATAAAAAATTATATGTGAGATTTATATATATATATATATATATATATATATATATATTCTTTTAGTGATGGGTCTCTAATTTTATATAGCTTAGGGCCTCAACAGATGAAAGTCCAGCTCTGAATAAAAGACATTGAAATTTTGGGATATGGCAAATGTAAGTAACTTTAAGAGACAGTTACAAACAAGTGTCGAACCCAATCTCAGAGGAAAAAATGAATCTTAAACCTAAACCTAAAGTCTCACTAGAATTAAAAACAATTCTCTACAAAACTTAGCTCTCACCCTCCAGCATAAATTAATTGTGACATTTTTCCGGTCATAACAAGTGTCACTGAGTACAGATTCTATTTTAAGCATTTATTTAGTTATTCCACTCCAAACAGATTTTAAAACCAACTAACTCTTATTCACAAAGTTTAATTTTTTTTCCTTAAAATAAGTACATTGAACCTGGCTCAATTTTTTTTTTCATAAATTAGACAATTTGTTTTGTATTATTTTTATTAATCATTTATTCAGCGTTAGATTTTTCGTTCGATTTATTTCGATTTTTTTTAGTTTTTATTTATTTATAAAAGTAGCTTAGTAAACACTTAAAGTTGTTATTTGGCATAGTGTGTCAGCGCACTATCCAAAAAGTACCCCCAAAATTTTGCTTTTATTAGGAAAAAAATGAAATTGATGCCAATTTAAAACTGTAAAAAGAACAATTGTCAAGACCACATTATTTCAGATCTTCAGAAATCCTGTTGATCTAAATTTATTTTAAATTCATGGCTAATCAAAATATTTTGAGCTCAGTTGGCTGGAGGTATAGATTTCACTGACTGCCTCTTTGCGGAGGGGTAAGACTCCCCCAACGTGTGTCTTTGATAGGACATTAAACAATCTGATGATGAGGCTCCAGTCTTGGAATTTTGGGGAATGTGGAGTACCCCTTCATTGCCATTGCTCCCAGGTCCACTCTGACCCAGAGTAGTAGCATCTGAGAGGGTCCTATCTACAGAACTATTTGATATTTAAACTGAGTGCAAACAAATAACTTATGCTAAATTGAATTGTTAGAAGTAGGACTTTGACCATTTAACTTGAATTGTTAGTGATACATAGCATTACTTAAGGAGGTGCCATGGTGTAATGGTTATCGTCGTAGGAAATGGACACGGCGATACGAGTTCAAATCCTGGACAAGGCTGATTGCATTTCACACAGCACTAATACCCTTGGGAAAGGTATGAATCCAGTTATTCTCCCTCCAGCTATGGGTAAATAGTAGGGCAGACTGGGTTCTTCAGCCTTAGTGAGGCAACTAGTCTAGGAGAAGGAAAACTCTGAATTCAAACCTGTTAAACTCCGCTTAAAAAAAAAATTGACCTTGTGTCATATCCTGCCCGAGCGGAGGGGTTGGTAAATATGGATACATTGCAATACTTGGAATCATTCAATTGTCTGTAAACAAATGAATCATGTTCAACAAAATAATTAGTATTAGATAATGATGTTTGTAACTACTTCACTGTGTGCAAAAAATGGTTAATAGTAAATAGAATTATTCGTGTTAGATAGAAATGCTAGAAACCATTCGACTGTATGCAAAAGGCTTTTTAAAAAATGTTATCTACAAAATGTGTTTATAAATATCTATCTATATATGTATAAAGAGGATTTAGCGTTAAATAATCTACAATGGTTGATATGCCATAAAACCAAAGCAAACCAAACCAAATCATATATATTTAATATATATGTATTAAGAGGATTTGGCATTGAATAACCTATAATGGTTGATATGCTATAAAATCCAAATAAACCAAATCAAAACATTTTCCATCTGGGATTACATCAACTCAAGGGCTTCAATGCTCTGTTGGTGAAACTTAGAAAATTCTGACTGAATTCTCTATCTTGGGATAAACCTCCCACCTCACTCAGAGAGGTGTCCTAATAGTGAGGCTCCTGTTCTAGAAATCTAGGGTGCTTTACATATTTATTGCTATTACTCCCAGGTCTACTCTGACCTGGAATGATAGTACCTGTCAGAGTCCTATCTATGAATCAAACAGACCTGTTTAAAAATTAGTCATATTCAATAGGAAGACTTGATGCCATATTACATAGTAAATTATTTGTATTAGAAATAATTACTTGAAGCTATAATGGTTTGTTGAAGATAATTATTAATTGTTTGAAACCATATAACTGACCATGCAAACAAATGACTATTATTAAGTATAAATAGTAAATAAAAGTGAAGTTGGCGACCATAGTTGAGGGTGACCTGAAGGCTCCCTTTTCAATAGCTGCTATGCTGAGGTGTAAGGAAGGGTGCTACTCCTTTCCCTGAATTGCTCCACTTTACCCTTGATACATGCTTTATAATGCTGAGTGTTCAGCAAGGAGGTATTAAGTACCATTTTTTAAAATCTTTGGTATAACTTGACTTGGGATTAAACCCTGGTTTCCTGGGCCATTGACAAGCACTCTACCCACTAAGCCAATAGATATGAATACTTACAACCATACAACTGTGTACAAACCCCTCTGCATGTGCAGGATGTGGCACAAGGTCAATTTTTAAGTGAAGTTTAAGAAACTAAAGTTTAAAGAATCTTAGCACTATATGAAATGCATCAGCCTCATCCAGGATTTCATCTCTGGATGGAGATATAGAATATGCCAACTGCATCTCTGCAGAGAGGTAAGACCCCCCACCATGAGTGTCCTGGATTTGACATTAAACTACCAGATGGTGAGGTGCCAGATTTTCAGCTTTGGTTTACCCCTTTATTGTTGCTACCCCCAGTTCCACTCTGACCTGGAATAGTAGCACTTGTTAAGGTCCTATCTATTGGTCAAATAGGACTGTTTAATCATTTACTATCTTGAAACCATTTAGCTGTGCAAACGAATGACTTTAAAATTAAACTATTGGTATTACATAGCAATACTTAGAACCATTTAACTATGTGCAAATGAATAAATAATGTTCAACAGAATTATTAGTGTTAAATAGCAATACTTGAAACCATTTAACTGTGTGCAAACAAATGAACTCTGGCATGTTTAAAAATTGTTACATATGAACTTTTCCTTTAAAAATCATATATATATATATATATATATATAAAATTGGTCTAGTGGGTACAGTGTTCGCCAATGACTCGAGAGACTGGCGTTCAGTCCCAGGTCGAGTCATACTAAAGACTTAAAAAAGAAGAAATCTTTTCATTCCTAGGTTGTTAAAATACATTTTTTAAATTTCTTTGAGATTGGCAGGCAATTAGATTTTGACTCAACTCACAAATTTCAAAAGATCAAAACCCAAAATAAATTAAATCTTTTTCCTCCGAGATTGTTAAAAATACATTTTTTTTAACCTATTAGAATCATAGATGAATCATTCAACTTTTTATCTAATTTTGAGTCTACCTCAATACTATAAATAAATCAATGAATGAAATACTATACTATACTATACCACCTCAATACTATAAATAAATCAATGAAATAAATGAATCTTTAGTAGATTATAGATTTATTCTGTAATCTACTCGAAACTTTCATCTTGATTTCTCCTGAATGAAAATCTAATATTGTCTTCCTTCAAGAATGCGTTTAATTCCAACATTGCTTAATTATTTTTAATTGAATGAAAATCTATTGTTTACTTAAATCTGCTTATGCACACATTACATATTCACCGGCCCATTGGCCTAATGGGTAGAATGTTTGCCTATGGCCCTGAAGACTGGGGTTCAATCCCAGGTTGACTAAAAAAAATGGTACTTGATACCTCCTTGCTTAACACTCAGAATTATAAGGTACAGATCAAGGGTAAAGTGGAGGAATCCAGGGAAAGGAGTAGTATTCTCTCCTACACCTTGGTGTAGTAGCCAATGAAAAGGGAGCCTTTGAGTTGCCCTTGACTATAGTTGCCAAATTTACTTATATATAAAAGGATTTGGCTTTAAATAACCTACAAGGATTGATATGCTTTAAAACACAACTAACCAACTATCACCAAGGATTTGAAATTGGTTTGTTGTGTCCATTTTCCACAAAAATAGTCATTACTTCATAAATTCTTCCAAACTTGATATCATGGAACTGTTTGTTTATGATTATAGATAAGTAACAAAAAAATGTAATGGAACATTGAAATATGATTTATGATTAAAATAGAATATTTATCAATGAATCACATGGTGGCATTGAATTAATCATAAAGAGATGATGGCCCAGCCGGCTGGGGCTGCAGAATACACTGAATACATCTTTGCAGAGTGGTAAGACTAATTCAAAATGTGTCCTGGATATGACACTAAACAATCAGATGGTGAGGCTCCAGTAATGCTGGAGTTTGGGGGAATGCAGAGTACCCCTTTATTGCTGTTGCTTCCATGTCCACTCTAGCTCAGTGTGCTAGCACCTGAAAAGGTCCTATCTATGGGTTAAATAGAACTAAACTGTTTACTTATGCTTAACTGAATTGTTTGAAATAGAACTATTTTTGACATCAAAACTGTGTACTTATGGTTGACTGAATTGTTTGAAATAGAACTGTTATTGATATTAAAATTGTGTACTTATGCTTATGTTAATTGTTTAAAATAGAACTGTTTTGACGTTTAAGTGTGTGTAAACAAAAAACTATACTTTTACAAAACTGAATTGTTTTAAACAGAACTGTTTGCTTGTATAAAAATGGATTTGGCATTAAATAATCTACAGTGGTCGATGTGCCATTAAACCAAGCAATAAGGAGTTGATATGCCAATGAACAAATAAACCAAATAACTTGCAAATTATTGATTGGAAAATTTGATCTCATATAACTATTCAAAGAAAAGGGTGAATAAAAAAAAATGATTATTATCAGACATTTACAAATGAAACAAATTTTAACATTAAATAACCCTTAAGGGGTTGATATGCTATAAAATAAACTCTACCAAACTTTTATCTTTCTATATGCAGACACAGCATTTTGAATGTAAATCTATTGAAAACTTTAGAGTCTAAAACAGTTAATCCTAAAATAGGTGTACTAATTTATGGAAGGATTAATTTTTTTTTTCATAAATCTACATTCATTTTTCAATTTAAATTTTTTAAATATTTTTTTTCTTCAGAGGATTGGGTATTCAAAGAATCTTGCTAAATTTATTGAAGGTCTATTGTGATGCCAGCAACCTTGTTCTGGTTTTGAATACGACACACCTAGAAGAGGTAAGGAAAGTTTTGAATTGAAAGAAAGTATTGGATGCTTAATGGCAGTGAAAATATTTTAATGGGGTTCTCACTCTCCAAGGATGAATATGAGCATTAATATATCTCTATCATACTAAAAGACAAATTAATTTGTACATACCCAGAACATTTAATATTTTATATACATAATATACCCATATGAGTTAATAAAAAGAAAGAAGACACAAACATGCCTTCATAATTAGAACTATACATATATTGTTCCATAAGCAGTACATAGAAGAGACACAAAGTAGACAAAGGCTTACTTGCCTAGGGTAGGTAAAAGATAACCACATGGCTTTACTGTTCTCTGGCAAGGCTCAGAGAAAATAAAAAGAGACAGTGCCAGTAGCAGTAAATATTATTAACATGAATGAGTAAGAAAAGAAAGAAAATTAAATACAAATCATTGGTGAACACAAAAAATACTAGGGCAAGTCAAAAGTTTACAACATTTTGTAGATACTAGTTGGCAGTGACTGAAGCAGTTCAAGCTGTGGAAAATACCCACTGTGGTTGGCAGTATTGTGGTAGTTGGTGTGCTGACATTTGCATTTCTTCACTCTATATGTGATTTGAAAGCTACACAGTGAATGTGCAACATAGTCTAATTCGGAAACTTTATGAGTTTGAACTAGGCCATGATACCACGGAAACAACCAAAACCGTTTGTATGAAAGGTGAAAGTGCTTTTGATCACAGTACAGTAACTAGATGGTTAAAGAAACTCCACTAGAGTGGCAAGAACCTAGACAAATAAAGTGGGTTTTGAGGCTATGCTCCAAGCCATTGAGGCAAATCTGGCAAGCAGCACTTGGAGAATATCAGGCATGCTTGGCATCTCGTATTCCAATATGGTTTGTCACCTTCATGCCCTCTGCAAAAGTATCTGGAGCTGCCAAATTGTGTACCATATTTGCAATTAAGCTATGTGCGGAATGGACATATAATGTTCATAACGATAGAACATATAAAGAACATGGGAATCTCGGAATTTGAAAACGCGTAACGACTTCTTGTTCAGGTACGAAACCTTTTTATTAACTTTGAGTTAAAGGTCTTGATGTAAGGAGGAGAGACACAATCTTCTATGCTGTCTTATTCATTTGGCCCCCAACTCGAGCGGCCCCCCCATCATAGGGCACAAGTTTGCCTCGCGTCTGCGAGCTCCAAAAGTCGATCCTTCTCGTTTGGCATCTTATTCTCAACTCTGACTTTCTTCAGATTCTCACACAAACCTCCGCGCCCTTCCGGTGCGTGACGTCACCCACACCCTGTCACCCGTTTCATCTCGGACTATTATGACATCTGAGTGACACCTCCATCCGTCCACGCGCGCCCACATTAACACCTGCCTCAATGTTTCACCTAACTAACCTATGTGCTGAGCTGAAAGGTTCTCAGCCTAATTAAACTCAAAGGCATGAACCGAAATCCCTCGGCTGTTATATAACAATTGTGCCTCACATTACCAAAATATTGTAAAATTTTTGACCTACCCTTGTACATCCTTATGGTAGCAACACTCTATTAAAAATTCTAGAGATATTTGAAACAGACATTCTACTGTCAGACTTTGAAGAAAAAAACATGTACAATTTGTAGCTGTAAAGAAAAATTGATACCAAGTTAATCCAAGTAGAAGGAGAGAGTTATTGAGAAGCAAAGTCGACACTATAGTGTTTCAGTTCTAATGAACCATCATCGGGACACTTTTTAAACATCCATCCTTTAACATCACTAATATTATCCCTCATAGTCCTGATGATGGTTCATTAGAACCAAAACGCTATAGTGTCGAATTTGCTGCTCAATAAATCCCTCCTACTTGGATTACCTTGTTATCACTTTTTCTTTACGAATTGTTGGATTTCAATCCATTATTTACTTCTGCAATTTGTTGTTATAAATGAAAAAGGCATTTTACTCTTGGTGAAGGAGTACCATAGCCAGATACAGCCATGTGCGAAATCGACATCGAATGTTGGTAACATATATACATATATCACATAGAACATAGGAATCTTGAAATACGAAAATCACTTAACGACTTCTCAGTTCAGGTACAAACCTTTTATTACCTTTTGAGTTTAAAGGTTCTTCGACATAAGGAGAGAGACACAATCTTTTTATGCTGTCTTTTTCATCTGGCCCCTATCTCATGTGGCGCACATAGCGCGCAAATTCGCCTGGCTTCGGGGAGCCAGCGAAAGTCGACCGTCTCGTCCGGCGTCTAGTTTCAACTCTCTAACTTTCTTCAAAATCCTCTGCGCGCTTCTGGTGCGTGACGTCACCCGCACTTTGTAACCCTGTTTCCCGTCTCAGCTTATTGTGACATCTCTGAGTGATATGTCCGACGTGTGCACGCATTAACACCTGCATCAATGTTGCACCTAAGTAACCCATGTGCTGAGCCGAAAGGTTCTCAGCCTAACTAAACCCAAAGGCATGAACCGAAATCCCTCAGCCATTATATTACAAAGGTAAACATCAGAAAAACAATGAGTATTAAGAGTTGAGCTTGGTCTTAGCTGATTTACAAAAACTTAAAGATGGCCAAGTTTACTTGCATGTAAAGCACAATCTGAAACACATTCAAAAGGCTTAAAGAAGTCTACTTAGCCTGTGATACCTAGTCGAGATAAAGATCATTAAGTTAGAAAAACTGAACTTTATCAAAGAGGTAGAAAGTTCAATTTCTTTTGCCTAATAGTAGTGATGCCAAAATGTCTCTACTGTTCAAGAAAGGGTTTTTGGAACTGTTCGGTGATCCCACTTCAGGGCCCCAATTGAAATGCAAATTATCTAAGGGAGATTATTATTCATTATGTCCCTACAAAGCTATTGGAAGGGTGGGGGCTTTTTTCTTTTACTAGTTACCAAATATTTTTTTTTCTTTGGAATAAAACAAAACCTCATATTGTATTATTTTTTTTACTTTGATCTTCACTGTCCACTAGGGTGTGCAAAATGCATGCAATTTCACTTTTGGTGCAACTTTCAATTAAAAATGTAAAAATAATTTTTTTCTTTTTAGCTAAGAAATATCAATTTTAAATTAAAAGGAAAAACCAAATTTCAGTATTTCAGTAAAAGATGTGCAATATTTTGGTTAGGTGAGGCATAATTTGGCAGTTAACTGACCATACTGGAATGTGAGATACTGAGCTTGTCTGATACTCTCCAAATACGACTCCATGGTTTTAGGCCTTCCTGACCTTGCCTGATTGTCAAGGTTCTTGCAACTCTAGAGAAATTTCTT
Source organism: Sepioteuthis lessoniana (assembly GCA_963585895.1). Classification (NCBI taxonomy): domain Eukaryota; kingdom Metazoa; phylum Mollusca; class Cephalopoda; order Myopsida; family Loliginidae; genus Sepioteuthis; species Sepioteuthis lessoniana. Next base: position 99,695,608 of record OY757913.1, on the reverse strand, counting down.
CAATCATTTGCTTACTGTACCTTCATTTTTTGCACAATAAATGTCTTTGTTTGCTTCCGCAGTATTATAGCCCAGTTCAAACTCATAAAACATAAGTTCCGAAATTCAATGAAATTTCATGTTCTTCTGTGTAGCTTTCAAGTTACACATGGAGTGAATCAATGCACAACATATCAGCACACCAACTATCACAATATAATCAACTGCACCAGGTACTTTCCATAGGGTGAACTGGTTCAGTAATGTGATATATGCTCTGCCAGCTAGTGCATACCAAAATTTTGCAAAACTTTTGACTCATGCTTAAAGTGTTTAAGAGTAATTATTGTTTTGGTTACTTTCATTGGCAATACCTTGCTCTTCAGTTCTAAGAGCAAGCAGATGAAAATATGGTCTAAAAAGTAATGGAATAGATTACTTACTGTGTTTGACCGTCGGAATAAGAAAAAAAGAGGAATGTGAGTTTGTGGACTCCTTATATGTGAGTAGTGGTAATTTGCATATGAGGAGAAAAAGAGGCTATAAAAAGACCAAATTGGCAAGGCAGGGGGTGTTATTCTGAGAGCGAAGAGCAGAGATTGAGTTAAGAGGAATTGGTGTGAGTTGCAGAGTCGTGTTACTCTGAAAGTTGGTGCAAGCAGCATAGTTGGCGTGAAGGAGTTCCGACCCCTTTTTTCTTTACAGCACAAAAATCACACATGCTCTGTTGGTGAGGCTTAAAAAATGTATCTCCTGTAGAGGGGTAACTCCATCCCTCTTAAAAAGGGTGTCCTGAAGATTACACTTAACTGCATCTGATGGTGAGGCTCCAGTACTGGAGATCTGGGTAGTGTTGAGTATCCCTGAGTATCTAACTTGGAGTGGTTGTCTCATTTATGGGTCTAATAGATTTTTGAAAATTATTTGTATTCTATAGGATTGTGTGCAAAAGAAAATCTTAAACAACTACACAATAAATGTGAATATGAACATAGGATGAATGAATGTGGTTCCCTAACCTCTAAGAATAAAATAACCCTAGACAAGTTGACAGGCTGTTAAAATTAATCAATCAAAAATAACATTAAAGTTTTGCAAGTTTGCATTAAAATTTTAGTCTGAATAAGATTTATAACAATAACAAAAATTAAGAGAAATAGTTGTAGTTGAGAGTGACCCGAAGTCTCCCTTTTTGATAGTTACTAAACCATGGTATAGGGTAGGGCGCTACTCCTTTCCCTGGATTGCTCCACTTTACCCTTGATCCATGCCTTATAATGCTGAATGTTAAGCAAGGCGGAATCAAGTATCATTTTTTTAGTTTTTGGTATGACTCGACCTGGGACTGAACCCAGGTCTCCTGGGCCATTGGCGAACAATCCAACCATTATGCCTATGTAGAATTGTGTACTGCTATAAATAAACACCAAAACATTGAGATTTATACAGAAAAAATTAGTAAACATGATTTTATCAAATGTTAATTTCTTTCTTTGGGTAAATAACATCTGTGCTTGTAAAAATATTCTCTCTGATAGTTTTCCTTTGCTTTCATTATCTGTCACTCCAAGTTCACTCTGTCTCTCTATGCTCACAATTAGCTTGCATTTGCCTTTCTTTCTAAGAACCGCCTTGACTACATTTTTCCTAAGTCTTTTATACATATTGTCACTCTGATCTTGCTCCCACGATCCTTCTCATTTCTGATCTAATGCATATAAAATATCCGCTTATGTTTGACTTCACTTTTCTCCTTTTTTTCTTTCCTTTCTTCCTATTAAGACAAGCAACTTTTCAGCCTTTACTTTCTATATTTAAGCTACAACATCAAATCAGCCCTCTCAGCTGGGGCTGTAAAATAGACTGATTGCATCTCTGCTGAGGGTTAAGACCCCTGCCCTTCAATGAGTGTCCTGTTTATGATATTAAACCATCTGAAGGTGAGGCTCCTGTAAAGCTGGAGTTTTGAAGAATGGGGAATACCCCTTCATTGCCATTGCTCTCGGATCCACTCTGGCCCAGAGTGGTAGCACCTGATAGGGTCCTATCTATAGGTTAAAGTGTTTGACATTTAAACTGAGTGAAAACAAATGACTTCTGCTAAATTGAATTGCCTGAAATAGAACTGTTTGATCACTGTGTGTAAACAAATGACTGATGTTTAATTGAATTGTTAGTGGTACATAGCAATACTTGGAACCATTTAAGTTTGTTGACTTATGCTTACAAATCAGATATATCTACTATATATGTATCAATTGGATTTAACATTTGATGACCGACAATGATTGATATACCATAAAACCCAACCAAATCAAATATATTTTATATATATGTATAAAAAGGATTTGGCATTGAATAACCAACGATAATTGATATGCCATAAAACCCAACAAAACCGACTCATATATATTTAATATGTATGTATAAAAAGGATTTAGCATTGAATAACCAACAATGGTTGATACACTATAAAATTCAACCAAACCATATCATATATATTCAATATATATGTATAAAATGATTTGGCATTAAATAACCTAACCAAAATCAGCTGCAAAAAAAATGGTGCATCTATAATATTTACAAATTTCCATACTAAAAATATCATGTAAAACTGCATTAAAAAAATTATAAAAAATAACTGCTGTAAATATTTTTTCCTATATCAGTCATATATTTATTTATTCAGTGTATTTACATTTAAATGAGAAAAATTTCCCTGCAGTAAACTAAGTAAAATAATTTAAACAAGAATTGCAAAAAATTTCTTCCAAAAAAATAAGAAGAAAAATGTGATTTTCTTTTTCTGCTGACCATATCCTGAAAATATAAGGTTTGGTTTCTTTGTTTTTAATGGCATATCAACCTTTGTATGTTATTTAATGCCAGAACCATTCTCTTAGAAGAACAGTAGTAGTACTATTTAACTCATAGTTGGGAGGATAAAGGGGTTCATACCTTTCCCAAGGGTATTTGCCCGAAAGTGAACATAATAGTGCGACTGGAGTACGAACTCGCGTACTACGATTCCGCAGTCCATCGCTTTAACCATTACACCACAAGGACACCCCACCTGAAAATATAAGTTAACAAATAAATTCAAAAGTTGCCTAGAACAGCAATATTTACTTATTTTCCTCATTTTCAAACCTTCAAAAAAAAAACTTGTATTTTGTTTGAAAAAGGTAAACAAAATGTATTTTTCATTTCTTTTAAAAAATGTATAAATCATGATGATAAACCTTTAATTAAAATATTCTCCCTCCCTCCCTCTCTCTTTTTACATCTTTTTCCTCCTCTTTCTCTATCAGTGTCTCTCTTTGGCTGTCATCTACTTTTCCTTTTCTCTCTCTGTTTATCAATGGTTGTCTTCTTCCTCAAATATAGGTTAAATAGTACCACTATTGTTTTTTACAAGGATGCCTTTGGTATTAAATAGTTCAAGAAGGTTTATATGCCATTAAACAAAGAAACAAAAGCATTCTTCTTCCCTCGCTCTATCTTTTTATTCATCTTCTTCCCCTCTCTCTCTTTCATTGTCATCCTCTCTTTTCTCTCACTTTGTGGTATTCTTTCTCCTGGGTTTTCTTTTTCTCTCCCATCTTTCCATTTAATCTTTTTACCCTTTCTTTCTTAGGTCATTTCCTCTTCTTTTTTTTTTCCAACACCCCTGTTCTCTTTCATAGCATCACTTGTCTTTTTCTTTCTCTTTTGTCTTGACTCTTTGCCTTTTTTTTCTTAGCTAAGGAGTGCTCTGTCCTTCTTCTCCTTGCCTCAAATCGCAAGATTTATTTCTCCATCAAATTTTCTTTTAAAAAATGTAAAAACATTGTGATAAACTTTTGATTAAAATATTTTCTGTCTTTTTTTCTTGTTTCCCCCCCCTCTCTCTTGTCCAGTTGACTGGGGCTATAGAATACAATGACTGCATCTCTGCAGAGGGGTAACCCTCACCTCCAACTCTGAGGAATGTTGTGCACCTCCTTTCATTGCTATTACTCCCAAGTTCACTCTGACTAGGAGTGGTAGCACCTGTTAGGGTGCCATCTATGGGTCAAATAGAACTATTTAACTGTTTACAAACAAATCACTGATGTTTAATTGAATTGTTAGTATTACATAGCAATACTTAAAACCATTTAACTGCAAATGAATAAATAGTGTTGAAAAGAATCTTTAGTGTTAAATAGCAATACTTGAAACCATTTAATTGTGTGCAAATACAACTATTAGTGTTAGCAATACTTAGAATCACTTTAGATAGAATCATAGCAATACTTGAAACCATTTAACTGTGTGAAAACAATATCAATACTTAATTATGTGCAAATAAATTAGCTCTAGCTCATTTAAAAATAGAATTAACTACAAACTGTTTACTTACAAATCATGTATATATGTGGATAACCATTTAACTGTGTGTGAACAAATAACTGACATTGAATTGTTAGTGTTACATAGCAATACTTGAAACTATTCAACTATGTGTAAACAAATGATTAATACTAAATAGATTTATTTGTGTTAAATAGGAATACTTGAAGCCACTTAACTCAGAGCCAACAAATGAGCTCTGGGTTGTTAAAAATGTTATCTACAAACTTTTTGTTTACAAATCATATCTATTTAATGTATATGTATAAAGAGGATTTGGCATTAAATCAGCTACAGGGGTTGATATGCCATAAAATTCAACCAACCAACCATTAACTGTGTGCAAACAAATGACTAATATTAAAGAGAATTATTTGGAATTCTTGAGACTATTTAACTATATAAAAACAAATGATTATTATTTGATAGAATTATTAGTGTTAGAAGTACTCAAAACCATTTAACTGTGTGCAAACAAATGAACTCTGGCTTGTTTAAAATCTTACCAATGAACTATTTGTTTACGAATCAAATACAGGATTTGGCATTAAATAACCTTCATGGGTTTTTAGGCGATAAATCCCAACTGATCTCTCTCTCTCTCTCTCTTTCCTTCCCTTTGGTCTTCCCTCCCTGTTTTTCTCTTTAATCTTTTTACTCTCTCAATAGGTAGCTCCTAGTGTTAAACCCCACCTGCACAAAATTTTGTATATTATTCTAAATATGTTTTCCCATTTTTTTTTAACGAGCCCTGGTCACTCTTTCTCACTATATTTAGTATTTTTCCTTTTTCTTTTTCTCTAATCTTGACTAGGTCTTTTTTTCTTTTTAGCTCTCTGTGTTCCATTTTTTCCCAACACACTAATCACAAAATTTGGTATATTCTTCTAAACATTTTTTTCTTTCATTAATTCTTAGGATCATTTAATTGAGCGATTAGAAGCCGATGGGGTCAGACCTGCTCCAAAAATCATCACAAATGAATACCAAGCAGCTGAAAGGTTAGTCTGACATTATTATTTCATTTATTGAAAGTTTTTTACATGAGTAGTTACTCGTAGTTTTTATTGGAGTTTAAGTAATAACAAGTCTTCTCAGCTCTCCAGGACTTTCCTAAGTATTCTAGCTGAACTCATTAGTGCTGTGGTCTGGACAATCTCAATTCTTCCTCAGATTTCTAGTTACTCCAGGTTCTTGGGGATTGTTACAAGGTCTCTATCTATGATATCATTGTCACCTTCAAGCTCCAACTTTTTTTTCGCTCTCCAGCAAGTTCCAGGTATTTAGTTTTTTTTAGTTCTTTTTTGCTTTCCTTTAACTCTGTTAGAAAAGTGAATTGATCTAGTTAACATATTTGGGTTTTTTTTTTTTATTACAGTGAAGTTTGGTTTTCTGTCCAGGATTAGGTGATCCATTTTTATATCAAAATCATTGAGAATTTTGGGAGTCTTTTTGAAGAAATTCTGGAAGCTACACCCTACTGTGGCTGTACGGCACCTTACCTCCCATCTTACAAACCATCTAAGGAAAATGAGCAAGACATGTTGGGCACTGCTGAAGTAGGAAGGACAAACTCATAAGCAACATTCTCCTATGGAGTCCTACGCATAGACACACCAGTGTTGGTTGACCAGCAAAAACTTATATTCATCAACTCTATGCAGATACTGGATGCCATATAGCGGATATATCAAGAGCAATGACTGATAGGGATCAATGGCAAAAGAAAGAGAATCAAGTGAATCCATGCTATCTGCATGGCCTGATGATGATGATGATAATCATCTTATACTATTCAGGCCATTGGTCTAATGAGTAGCATAAAACCATTTAATTGTGCACAAACAGATAGGTTCATTCCCTTTTTTTAAATGTTAATCTCTTAAATATCCTGCCTATCTATTTAACTGTGTGCAAACAAATGACTGATGTTAAATTGAATCGTTAGTGTTACGTTGTGATACTTGAAACTATTTAAATAGATAATAAAATTATTGGTGTTAGATAACAATTTAACTGAAATTAAATTGAATCATTAGTGTGAGATAGCAGTATTTGAAACCATTTGTGTGCCAACAAATTAGCTTTTGCTTGTTGAAATGTTATCTACAAAGTATTCGTTTAGAAATCTTAGGTTTGATATATATTCAATAACAGAATTTGGCATTAAGTAACCTACAAAGGTTGATATGCCGTAAAACCCAAACAACTAAACCAAAACTGAAGGATTAATACCATAGATATATTACAATTATAAGAATTATATCTCTTAGTACAAAGACAATTCATAGAACATCAAGTCCTAGTCAAGAAATCCAGAAGACAATTCTCATAACATAACAACTTTATTAATATGTAATCAAACAGGGATAAAAATATAAAAAAGGAAGGTACATGTGTAATAGAAATTATACATGGTCTATTATTTTGAACATGACCAGTTTTGTATAGACATGTATGTAAATTATAAAAGCTATCAACATTGTATCCTGCAGATAAAATATTTTGGCTGTGTTTAACTTTTTCCTATCTGCCATTTGGCACAAAGGTCGAGTATTGTGAAGATGGCAACCAAGAATGGATGAAATTGACATCTTCTTTTTGCATACTGAGAGAAAAGGAACTGTCTTTGGACTTTTTTCCTTGTCATTATAGCAATTGTGCGACCTCTGTGTGATCATTTCGAAAATTTGTCTTGCTGGCAAGTGCAGATAACTCCAAAAATATCATTCCAATATTATAAGTTGTGTGTAAGACATTCTTTTTCCAGATTTTTCATCCCAAAAGTTAGGGATGCATTTCATATACAAGAATTATATAAATTTTTTTTTTTCTGGCCACATTCAGGACTGGATGACCAGTTACATCTACAGTCCTAATTAATGTCTTCTACTCTGTTACAGACAAATATCCATTGGAATGTGTGTTTGTTTATAATTTTGTTTCTCCACAGGGGAGTTTATTTTTGCTACAAGTTTGTTGAATTTTTGTATGAACATGTATGTCCATGTGTTTGCTCTAAATACTGTGTACATTTTGTGTTTCAAGATATGATATAAACTATATAAATTCTTATTTTTAGTCAGTGTAAATCAATAAAAAGTTGGGGTGTCCTTGTGGTGTAATGGTTAAAGCACTGGACTGTGGAATTGTAGTAAAGTGAGTTCGAACTCCAGTCGTGCTATTACATTCACTTTCTGACAAATACCCTTGGGAAAGGTATGAACCCCCTTATCCTCCAAGCTATGGGTTAAATAGTACCACTACTGTTCTTCTTGAAGAATGGCTTTGGCATTAACCAACCTACAAAGGTCAATATGCCATTAACCAAAGAAACCGAACCAAACCAATCAATAAAAAGTCCAGCCCATATTAGAGCAGCCAGTAACAGTGATATAAACAGAAGATACAAAAAAAAAAAGAGCCAGTAACAGCAATATTAATAGAAATGACTTAAAGACAAACAGAAAAACAACAATAAAAAATCTAAACAGCAAAACAACTGTGTGGATACTTCAAATGATAAAGAAAATTGAATGACTTTGGCATTGCTAAGACGGGAAACCTGAAGAGAGAAAGTGAATCTCTTAATAGGAGCACAAAATAACACCATGGGGACAAATCATATCAAAGTAAAAATTGATAATACATAGAAGGATAGCAAATGTAGGTTATGTGACGACAGAGATGAAATGGTTGTCACAAATGCAGCAAACTGACTCAAAAGAAATACAAGACTAAGCATGAGTGGGTGTGAAAGGTGATCCACTAGGAATTGTGCAAGAGATTAAGATTTGGCCATGCTGACAAATGGTATATGCACAAACAGGAATATATCCTTGGAAATGAAATACGTAAGATTCTCCAGGATTTTGAGATATAAACAGATCTCTTAATCTTTGCCAGAAGACCAGACCTCTTATCAATTCACAAGAATTGTCATTGAGTGGATTTTGTCATTCCAGCCGATCATAGAGTAAAAATAAAAGATTGACGAATACTTGGATCTTGCCCGAGAGTTTAAAAAGTTGTTAAACATGAAAGGGGACTGTGACACCAGTGTAGTTGGTGTCCTTGGAACAGTACTCAAATGCCTGGAAAAAAGCTTGTGTGTTTTCCTCTGAACTCTAAGTGATAGCAAGTCTCCTCAGGTTTCCAGGACTCTTCTTAGTATTCTAGCTAACCTTAGCAGTTCTGTGATCTGGATAGTCTTGATTCTTCATCTAATTTCTGATTCCCTCTATTAAAACTGGTGTGCAAAACTCACATGATATTATACAGTCTTAAACAAATCTGCAATTTTTGTCTTCCTCTGTAACACCATTATTTTAGAAATTCTTTACCATAAGTTAAGGATTGTAATATTTAACTTTGTCATTCCTAAAGTGTGGTATTGCTCCTCCTGCTCATTTAGGGGTGGTAGAATGATTCAAGGGAACCATGAAGGAAAAAGGCACTAAGAGGTTATTAGAATCAAGGTAGTATATATATATATATATATATATATATATATATATATATAAACACACACAAATATGAAAAAACTCTAGGTATTTGAGGATGATTTTATTTATAAAATTATTGAAACTATTAATGAAATCCCTTGAAGATCTTGTGATTTTTCATATTTGTACATTTTCTTACTGCTGGATTTGCTTCCAGTTTCCCATATTTATTTAATCTGGTAAACTGGCGGTGTTCCTGATTTAATAGATATTGCCATAGGAAATGGACATGATGACCTGAGTTCAAATCCTGGACGAGTCTGTTTCCACTTCACTTAGCGCTAATACCCTTGGGAAGGGTACGCATCAAACTAGTCTTCCTTTAATAATGTGTAAATAATAGGGCAGACTGGACTCTTTTGCCTTGGTATGGTAACCGGTCTTGGAGAAGGAAAACTCTGAATTCAAACCTGTTGAACTCTGCATAAAAAATTGACCTTATGCTGTATCCTGCTCATGCAGATGAGTAGGTATATATATATATATATATATATATAAAGGGAAAATTGTTAGCAAAATGTGTGGTTTTGTTTTGTGGCCTAAAGTTGGAATTAAGTCTTAAAGTTTGTTTGCATCTTGGTGACATGGTCTAGACAAGAAATGTGTTACACAACGTAAACAAGGAGGTGTGCTCAGCATTACAGTTATCATGATAGGAAATGAAGTCAACAACCAAAGTTCAAATCCCAGATGAGGCTGTTTGTGTTTCACTATGTCCTAATGCTCTTGGGAAAGGTATAAATCTTTCCTCCTCTCAGCCATGGACAAATAGTAGACCGGACTAGGTTCTTTATCTTTGGTTAGGCCACTTGTCCCGGAGAAGGAAAACTCAATTCAAACCAGCTGTACTTCACTTTAAATATTGATCTTGTATTGCATCCTGCTTGTGGTAGGTTGGGTTTGGTAAATACATATTTAACAAAAACAATAAACATCTTGATGATTCTGTTTTCATGTTTGCAAGAAAAGTATGATTACAGACCTGATGATTAATTTTCTATTGTACTAAATTAACTGTAGATCCAATGCCAAGAAAGAGATGGGTTCCCATTGTATGTAAGAATGGGGGCTAAAGATGTAGTCTGGAAGCCCCCAGAATACATAGAGACCACTGATTTAACTTGAGATATTTACATTTCCAAATATATTTTCTATGTAAAAGGCTTTTTGTTAAGTTAACTTTCTGTTACATGTCTATTTTAACATTTGATTGTAAAACAACATTTTACTAAATCTTTTTCAGGAACAGAGTCTACCTTGAAGGTGGAGTTTTATTCATTACATCTCGAATTCTGGTTGTGGACTTTCTCACTGAGAATATACCAGCACAACATATCTCTGGCATTATTGTCTGCCGAGCTCACAAGTAAGTATATTTACATATATTAAAATGCATAACAATAATTCTTAAGACATTAGACAAATCTACCAAAAAGTTCAAAAAAGTTGTGTAGAAACTGCTAAATCCTGCTAACAGTGTTGATATTCCATAAAACCAGCAGGATTTAGCAGTTTCTACACAACTTTTTTGAACTTTTTGGTAGATTTGTCTAATGTCTTAAGAATAAATTTATTTATTCAATGCAGAAATTTGGTGCAAATAATTTGTATACTGTTATAATTTCAAATATCCCTAATACTAATAAGTTATACAGAATTATGTGATTTCAAGCTACTATTCAAATATCATAATAATCATTTCTTTGTACACCATCATAGTTTCAAGTATTCCTATCTAATACAAATAATTTATACACAATTATATGGTTTCAAGTAACTATTCATACTTAATGATTAAAAGGATTTGTTTGCACACATTTATATCATATCAAGTATTCCTATCAAATACAAATAATTTCCATGCAATTATGTGATTTCAAGTATTCCTATCTAATACTAATAGTTTATACACAATTATATCATTCAAAGTAGATTGTTACCTAACTTGCCCAGTTGGCTGGGGCTGTAGAATACACCAACAGCTTCTCTGCAGAGGGGTAAGACTCCCACCCCCCCATTCCAACGAGTATCCTGGATATGACATTAAACAATCTGATGGTGAGGTTCCAGTAATGCTGGAGTTTTGGAGAATGCGGAGTACTCCTTTATTGTCATCGCTCAAAGTGGTAGCACCTGATAAGGGTCCTATCTGTGGGTTAAATAGAACTAAACCATGGTTTGAGTTTACTGTTTTTTTGCATTTGAACTATGTATTTATGCTAAACTGAATTGTTTAAAAAAGAAGTGTTTTGACATTTAAACTGCATACTTATGCTAAACTGAATTGCTTGAAATAGAACTGTTTTGACATCTAAACTGTGTACTTATGCTAAACTGAATTATCTGAAATAAAACTGTTTTGACATTAACTCTGTGTATTGCCCAGTTGGCTGCGGCTGTAGAATACACCGACTGCACCTCTGCAGAGGAGTAAAAAAACCCTCCAATGAGTGTCCTGATATGATACTAAACAATCTGATGGTGAGGTTCCAGTGATGCTGGAACTCTGGGGATTACAGAGCACTCCTTCATTGCCATTGCTCCCAGTTCCACTCTGGCCTAGAATGGTAGCACCTGATAGGGCCCTATCTAGAACTAACTGCATTCTTATGCTAAACTGAAATGTTTAAATTAGAACTGCTTGACTAAACTGAATAGCTTGAAATAGAAATGTTTTTGACAGTTAAACTGTACTTACATTTAAACTACCGGGCCATTGGACTGATGAGTTGAGTGTTCGACAATGGTCTGGGAGACCAGGATTCAATTCTAGATCGAGTCATACCAAAGACTCAAAAAAATGGTACTTGATGCCACCTTGCTTAACACTCAACATTATAAGGTTAGGATCACAAGTAAAGTGGTGCAATCCAGGGAAAGGAGTAATGACCTCCCCTACACTTCAGTGTAGTATCTATTGAAAGGGAGCCTTTGGGTCACCCTCGATTTAGGTGGCCAACAATTACATTTAAACTGCATGATTATGCTAAACTGAATTGTTTGAAATGGAACTGTTTTTGACATTGAAACTGTACTTATACTTAACTGAATTGTTTAATATAGAACTGTTTTGACATTTATCTGAGTGTAAATAAAATCTGTACTCATACTAAGCTGAATTAGAACTGTTTGACTAAACTGAATAGATTGAAATAAAAATGTTTCTGACAATTAAACTGTGTACTCATGCTAAACTGAACTGTTTGAAATAGAACTATTTGCATAAAAATGGATTTGGCATTAAATGACCTACAGGAGTTGATATGCTATAAAACCCAAACAACCAACCAACATATTTACCTAACCCCTCCACCACTAACTAAAGGTCACTTTTTAAGCTGATTTGACTGTAGAGTTTTCCTGGTTGCTTAACCTAGACTATAGAACCTAATCCGCCCTACTATTTACCCATATCTGGAGAGAGAACAGATGGATTCATACCTTTCCAAAGGACATTATCATGAAGTGAAATGTAAATAGCCTCATCCAGGGTTTGAACTTGGGTTGTCATATCTATTTTTTATGATGATAACCATTACACTAAGTGCTCCTCTTGCTTTAGATAGGAATACTTGAAACCATATAATTGTATGTAAACAAATGATTATTATTAATCCTTAGAATTTTGAATACCTGGTATTTATGCCACTGTATAGAAGTGTATATACCTGGACAGCCTCAATTCCAGATGGAGAATCACTATTTTTATATCACTCTTGCCTAGCAACAATACAGCCATACAAGTTGTTAATAACTGATTACAACATTTTACATTTTCAGTCATTCAGGGTAGATGTTCCATAGGCATTGGGAGCTCAGAGCTCTGAGTGTAAATAGGAACAGTTACTTAAAACCATATAATGCAGTCTGAATTAGTAGTATTAGATAGGGATACTTGAAACTATATAATTGTATATAAATTATTTGTATCAGACTTGAATATTTGAAACCATATGACTGTAAATTATTTGCATTTTGATTTGTTAGTTGCAGCTATGATTGTTTACAATTATCATATTAGTTATTTGAAACCATATAATTGCTGGCAAAAAAGGATTTTGGTATTGAATAATCCCAGAAGTGTTTGAGATATAAATTTAACCAACCAATCAGTCGATTGTTTTGTTCTTGGTCAACACAAGCCACGAAAAAAGAATGGATCTACTCAAGTCATGAAAAGCAAAAAAAAAGAAGAGGTCTTTATAAGTCCTTGAAAAAAAAACCTGTCTATAAAACCAAATGAAAAAAGAATGGGTCTACACAAATCATTAAAAAAAAAAAGAATGGGTCTCTACAAGTCATTAAAAATAAGAATGGGTCTCTACAAGTCATTAAAAAGAAAAAGAATTGGTCTATACAAATCATTGAAAAAACAAAAAAGAATTGGTCCCTACAAGTCATTAAAAAAAACAAGTATATACAAGTCATTGAAAAAAAAGAATGGGTCAGCACAAGTCATTGAAAAAGTAAAAAAGAATGCTTCCAAAAAAGTGTATCTTGGAACAAGTCACCAAGGTAAAAAAAGAGTTAGTTTAACATTTCAAATGACTTGTATAGACTAAGATTAGTAAATATTTTAAATGATAATTGTTAAAAAAATTCATTGAATATTTTTAATTACTTAAGATTATCAGAGGAAGTAACTTGTTTTTTTTTTCATAATGTGATACTTCAATTATCAAGTTTTTTTTTCTTTTTGTTTGTTTTCTGATCCCTTTTATTTATTTATTCATTTATTTTTTTTACCTATTCTGAATTTCAGAATCATAGAATCTTGTCAAGAAGCATTCATTCTCCGATTGTATCGTCAGAAGAACAAAGTGAGTTTGGTGCTTACAATCTTCAATATTTCCTTGTAATTATTCTCAGCAACTCCAGAAATTATAAGTTACGAGGATCATTGAATAAGTTTCCAGATTTTTTTCATATGGGCACTTTTATTGATAGTACACACATGAAACTCTAGTCCCCTTCTAAGTAATCTCCTTCGGCTACAATGTACTTGTTGTACCGTTCCAACAACTGTTGGAAGGCCTCATGGAAGTCCTCTTGTGTGAGTGTGTCAATGACCTTTGTCACAGCCTCTTTCATCTACTTAATTGTCTCGTAATGACAGCCTCTGAGCTTAGGGAATAAGAAAAAGTCACAGGGAGCAAGGTCTGGACTAAAGGGAGGGTGATGAACTGTCTGATGCCCATCTTGGTCAAATAGTCTGTGACAAGGATGGAGTTGTGGACTGGTGCATTGTCCTGCTGGAAATGCCACTGACCTGATTTGAAGAATGCTGGCCTCTTTCCTAGGAATCTTTTCCTGAACTCCCTTGAAACCTCAACATAGTAACCCTAACCCTTTGGCCAATCAACTGTGGTGTATTAACTTCCTTATTCCTCTCACACCTGTCATCATCCCTCACAGACTCCGTGCCTTCCTTGAATCTCTTATGCCACTCAAAAACTGATGCTCGGTTCATGCAAGATGGTCGAAAAGCAGTCTGAAGCATTCCTTACATTTCTGTGGCATTTATTCCAATTTTAAAACAGAATTTTATTGCATATCATTCTTCTAAAGTGTCCTCACATCCAGATTGCATTTTTGAAATTTTAAATGCCTGTACAAAAAAGTCTGGAAACTTATTGAAGGCACCACATAACTGATTCAAGAAAATGCGATTTGGTAGATAAAAAAGAAACAGTTGAAATAAATAATCTGTAAAAATAGAATTATGATTCTACTATTATTACAATAAATATTTTTCTATTTTTTCTTTATGGGAACCAGGTTGTTCAAATGTGCCACTTTTTCTCAGTTTAGGGGTTGCATTGTATTTCCTAAATATTGAGGTATATAATCTGAAAATAATTTTAATGGAATTTTACAATACTTCGCTAGATCCAGCTGTTTCCTTGAAAGAATGATAGATTTTTACCAAATAATAAAAAATTTTGTAGTGTCTAATATTTAATTTTTTTCTCTAAAATTGTGAGATTCTCATTTTTTTTTTTTAAATTTAAGTATAATGATTATTTTTTTTTTCAATTTGAATATAAAGATATTTTTAAAAGAAATATGAATATGATTGTTTTTAAAAGAAATTTGGATATAATTATTGTTTTCAAAAAGAAATTTGAATTGATTAAATCTTTTTTATAAATTTGAATTCTGTAAAAAACAAACAAAAAAATTCAACGTTTGTTTGAATTCACAAAAAATCTTGTTGATGTTGTAGAATGGATTCATCAAAGCATTTTCTGAAAGTCCTTCCAATTTTACATCTGGATTTGCTCATGTTGAAAAGGTGATGAAAAATCTTTTTGTCCGAAAACTTTTCCTTTGGCCACGCTTCCATGCTAGTGTAGCTGACTGTTTGGATCGTCACAAGGTAAATCAACTTTGAGTCTTTTTTTTTTTTTTGTCTTTTTCCAAAAACGTTTCTTCTATCACATCAATTACTGGATAATCCATTGCTCTGTTCCATCAAGAAAAAAAGAAGCAAAATGAATTTCAGAATACACACATATTTTCATTTTTATTCCTTCTTCCAGTAGTCCTCGTGGCATGTATGGCATTTTGTTCTTCAAATGCTTGGAAACTGGTCAGTTTTCTAACCCATTCTGTCTAACAGTGAACTGCTCATTACTACTCTGTCCATTGGCCAATCCCAAACTGTTGATCTCTTGAACTGCCACTGCTTCATACTTGAATTGCTTTCACAAATATATGAGCCCTGATTTCCAGAAAAGAAAATCCACCTTTCCTGTGTCGGTCTCCCAAAACTAAAGTACATTTAAAAAAACATCTTGGACAAAGTGGATGAAATAAAAATCAATATTCTAACCAAATCAAGTCGGTAGTTAAGTTGGTCTGTTACTAAAAATCATAATGGATACATCATTCATTAATACAAAACTTAGTGTAATGGTTATCATCGAAGAAAATGGAATTATTAATCAGAGTTCAAATCTTGGACAAGGCTGTTAAGCATTTCATTTTATGCAAATACTCTTGGAAAAGGTATGAATCCTTCTCTTCTCCCTTCGGCTATAAGTAAATAGTATTGCATACTGTGTTCTTTAGACTTGGTAAAGGCAGATTAGGCTTTTTAGCCTAGGTATAGCAACCAGTCTAGGAGAAGGAAAACTCTAAATTCAAACCAGCCGCTGTACTCCTCGTAAAAATTGACCTTGTGTCATATGCTCATAGTGGCAGAGTTGGTTAAATGCATACAAAATACTTTCATTACAAGGAATCTTGGTTTGGTTTCTTTGTTTAATGGCATATCAACCTTTGTCGGTTATTTAATGCCAAATCCATTCTCCTAGAAGAACAGTAGTGGTACTATTTAACTCATAGCTGGGAGGATAAGGGGTTTCATACCTTTCCCAAGGGTATTTGCCCGTAAGTGAACGTAACAGCGTGACTGAAATACAAACTCGCTTACTACGATTTCGCAGTCCATCGCTTTAACCATTACACCATTAGGACACCCCCAAGGAATCTTGCATTCATATCTGAAATATACATGCATATAAAGGACCTTCTGCTTTTTTTCACAAATATACTTTTTAAACCTTTGTCACATTTTGTGTGATAAATTTCTATTTATTATTGTTGCAAACATTTGTTGCTCAATTTTATCTCCTGTCATTTGTACACCTTTTGATATTTCTTTTTTCCTCTCTCTCTCTCCCTATCTGCAGGACTTAGAATACACTTGAGGGTATGCCCTGCTAAAGGGTAAAACCCACCCAAAAAGGAGTGTCCTGGGTATTTCATTAAACTGCATCTAGTGGTGAGGCTTAAGATCTGGAGAGTGAAGAGTACCTCATGCTGGTCCATTCTAATCCTGAATGTTAATACTTGTTAGAGTCCCATTCATGTTGTATAGCCGCAATACAACTACACGTGTACATATCCTATTTACCCAACCCCTCCGCTCGGGCAGGATATGACACCAGGTCAATTTTTAAGCGGAGTTTAACAGGTTTGAATTCAGAGTTTTCCTTCTCCTAGGCTAGTTGCCTCACCAAGGCTGAAGAACCTAGCTGGAGGGAGAATAATTGGATTCATACCTTTCCCAAGGGTATTAGTGCTATGTGAAATCCAATCAGTCTCATCCAGGATTTGAACTCGTTTCGCCATGTCCATTTCCTACGATGATAATGATTACACCACGGGCACCTATACATCGGAACATAATCAACTGATAATGACGACTTCAATAACGAACGAATACACTTCTTTATAAAAATATAAATCTCTCACACTTTATTTTCGAAAGGTGATGTTTGTTGTGTGTGAGAAATGAGTGTAGACAAGGACGGACTGCTATATTGACCCAAGTTTTTCTCTCGACCATAGCAGCACTTCTTTCGCATCTTGGCTTGGGTTGCTCAATCAGGAGTCACTAAGGGCCCAAAGCCCTCAATCTGCAGCTGGTTCTCACTTTGGCATCCTGTCTCCAACCACCCGAGCACCTGGTTATATTATTTTCTAATGCCCACCTGCTTCCGCTGTTCTTCCACTTATTTACACTGGTGCATCTCTTGATTGACGGCTCAGTCAAGGATCAATATATAACATTTAGAAGTCAAATAGATCAGTGTGCAAGTTATTTTTATTGATTATGAATACTTTATATCATAGAACTATGTGAAAAAGATGTTTAAGAAACTACGCAAAACATAAAAGTACAGTGTATGCAATTTCCTAACTTCTAAGCATAAACTAATCCCAGACAGGTTGATGTGCTATTAAAATCTGTCAATCTCTATCACTCACTTGCTAAGCCAGACAGGAAAGGGAAATTTCCCCTTTTCTCTATAACAAGGCTTGAAAGTACCTATTTAATAGTCTGCAAGATATTCTTCCAATTACTGCCACTATACAACTGTAGGAGAATATGAACATGAATAGCCATTATAGACAAGTGAACAGAGAGATAACTTAGAATTCAACATGAATAAAACAAAAATATTTATTTTAATTAAAACTATTGATGTTATATATCATATAATCCTCACAGAATGTAGCAATGTTTTTATCCTGCAAGTAGAAAGGAAAAGCTGGGCATGTTTTTTGCTATCTTATTTTTTCTTTTTTTTTTCCTGCCAGGTGGAAGTTGTTGAACTGCATATACAGATGTCAGGTGCTATGTCTGCATGCCAGACTGCTCTTCTTGATTTGATCAATGCTTGCATCATTGAACTGAAAAGATGCACATCTGCTGTGAGTAAACCCAAATAATTATTATTATTATTTAGTCCTTGCATGTTTTTCACAGCAGTTTTAAATGGTGGTTTTTCACTGAAGTCTGAGTGACAGCAAGTCTTCTCAAATCTCCAGGACTCTTCTAAGTATCCGAGCTGCTGTAGTCCAGATGGTCTCAAGTCTTCTTCTGAACTCCAGTTCAGACAGCCTATTTTCCAGATCTTTGTGGGCTGTTCCTAGGGCTTTAACAACAGTTGGTATCATCATCATCCTCATGATCTTAACAGTGCTGTGGTCTGGATAGTCTCTCATTATTATTATTATTTCACTCCTTGTGAGTTTTTCACATGACTGGTGGTTTTTCACTGAAGTATGAATGACAAGTTTTCTCAGGTCACCAGGACTCATCTAAGTATTCTAGCTGATCTTAACACTGCTGTGGTCTAGATAGTCTCTCATTATTATTATTATTTTACTCCTTGTGAGTTTTTCACATGACTAGTGGTTTTTCACTGGAGTATGAATGACAAGTTTTCTCAGGTCACCAGGACGCATCTAAGTATTCTAGCTGATCTTAACACTGCTGTGGTCTGGATGGTCTTATTTCTTCCTCTGATTTCTAGTTCCCCCAATCTCTTTTCCAGGCTTTTGGGGGATCATTCCAAGGGCTCCAACTACAACTGGTATCACTGTCACCTTCATGTTTTATAGCTTCTTCAACTATCTGGTAAAATCCAAGTATTTATCTATCTTTTTGCTTTCTTTTAATGCCTTGCTGGAATGACTAAATCCACTTGATGGCAATTTCTTTTCTTTTTGTTAATTAAAACTAAGTCTGATCTTCTGGCCAGCATTTAGTGATCTGTTTGTATGTCAAAGTCCCAGAGAATTTTATGTATCTCATTTTCTTGGACAAATTGTTATTTATACATATACCATGTCAGCATGGTTAAATTTTAATCTTTTGCACAATTCCCTGTAGATCACCTTTCCTACTCAGTCATGCCTACTCTTGCATTCCTTTTGTACTTGTTTTCTGCATTTAAAAAAAAATCAAGTAGGTACTGTTTTGTCTTTGT
Source organism: Sepioteuthis lessoniana (assembly GCA_963585895.1). Classification (NCBI taxonomy): domain Eukaryota; kingdom Metazoa; phylum Mollusca; class Cephalopoda; order Myopsida; family Loliginidae; genus Sepioteuthis; species Sepioteuthis lessoniana. The sequence continues at coordinate 99,676,461 of OY757913.1, read as the reverse complement.
TACCTTATTATTATTTTTATTACCACCACCTTTACTCCATCTTATTATTGTTGCTTTTTATTACAAAAACACATTAATACAACTTTTGGGTCAAATCTATTTCAGAATTGCTTCATTTCAAATGGATAGATTTTTACAGTAAGCCTTCTGTGACATCACAGTGACTGAATATTTAAGCATTCAGATGTACAAACAAATGATTCACCATGTGTATTTTTTTTAATCAATTTTCCAATAAATCAAAATAAAAATAATTTCTTTGTCGTGTTTCATGGCATATCAACCCTTGTAGGTTATTTAATGGCAAATCCTGTTTATTTGTGTGTGTGTGTATTGTGTGTATGTGTATATATATATATATATATATATATATATATAGTTTGTAGGTAAGATAATTCTTAAATGAACCTTAGCTGATTTGTTTGCTCACATTTAAATGGTTTCAAGTATAGAAAATGATTAAATATTACACTTTGACCCATAGGTGGGACCCTAACAGGTACTAAGACAAGAGTGGAACTGGGAGTAATGGCATTAAAGGGGTATTGTACATTCCCAGAGCCTTACCATCAGATGGCTTTGTGTCATATCAGGACACTCATTGATGAGTGGAGGTCTTACTCTTCTGAGAGATACAGTTAGCGTATTCTACAGCCCCAGCTGATTAGACTGAAATAATTTGATTTAAAATAGATTATTTTGTTTCTGAGTTATTAAATTACATGCTTGTTGCATTCCTCTTTGCTACAGCTTGTTAGTAAACCAAGTAGCACACAGCCAGTTTGGAATAAAGATGAATTATTCATAAGTTCTTTCAGCCAATTGGCTGGGTGTAGAATATGCTGATTGTATCTTCTACAGAGAGGTAAGAACCCTGTATAGAAAGGGATGTTCTGGGTTAGACACTTAACTGTATCCAACAGTGAGGCTCTACTTCTGGATACATATATTTGAACTGAAAAAAAAAAAAAAGAATTGTTGTTTTTTTTTTCACTTTTCCTTCCTCCTGCTGTTTTCCTCTGGCTCTCTCTAGCTTTTTTTTCTTTCTGCTTCCTCTTGCTTTCTATTCTTTTCCTGCATTCTTACTCTTCTCATCCCTTTCCTTTGATCACTCACCAATTGCTTCTCCTATAATAAGCCACCTCTCCTGGCTTTCTTATTAGTTATAGCATGCCAGTAAGCACCGCCCGACCACTCTTCCAATTCCAACATGTCAGTAAGTACTTTTTTGACCACAAGAATATTGATTTGAATTAAGGAAATTGTCTGGTGAACACGTTTTTGCGATACTTAGAAACACTGTTCTTGTGGTTGAGCATCTCATTGTGATGAAATGATCACTGAGCCAATGTGTAATGAATTCGATTCTCATCCGTTCTGTCAGTTGGGCTTAAAATACCCTGACTGTATCTCCCGCAGTGTTGTAATATGCCTCTCCAAAAGGGGTATCCTCAGTATGACGCTGAACTGCATCTAATGATGAAGCTATAATTTTGAAGCTCTGGGGTGGAGTCTAAAGTATTTCTTCATTGCCATTACTCCCAGGTTGATTTGAACCCAAAGTGGTTGTACCTATTATTCTATCTATGGGTCAAATAGATCTGTTTGAAAAATATTTTATATTAGATAGGAATACTTGAAACCATATAACTGTGTACAAATTTTTTGTACTAAGAATAGTTACTTGGAGAGTAGTCCCTATGGCATAGTGGCTAATGTTCCTGGACTGTGATATCACAGTAAGCAAGCTTGAACTGCGCTTGCACTATTAAATTCACTTTCGGACTAGTATCCTTTGGAAAGGTATGAACCCATTATCCCCCCCAGCTATAGGTTAAATAGTACCAATACTGTTCTTTTACAAGGATAGCTTTGGCATTAGATAACTCACAAAGATTGATATGCCATTAAACAAAGAAACTGAAGTGAATACTTACTTGCAGCTATTAGTATTTACTAAAGATTATTATTAGTTAATTAGTTTATTGAATAGAAGTGGTTATTTGAAACCATATAATTGTATAAATTATTAGGATGAGATAAATGTTTGAAGCTGTAAAACTGTGTGCTCAATATTTGTGTTGGATAGGAATACTTGATATCATATAATTGTGCAAAAAGCTTTTAAGAAACAAAGAGGGGAGTTCTCCTGCTATATTGGTTAATATGCTAGACTGCAACATCGTAATAAGTGTGTTGAATCTCCAGTCGTACTATTATGTTCACTTTTAGACTAATACCTTTTGGAAAGATATGAACTCCCTTATTCCTCTCTCAGCTATGGTACTAACCCCTACTGTCTTACAAGGATGGTTTTAGCATTAAATAAACCATGATGGTTGATATGCCATTAAACAAAGAAACTAAACCTTACCTTAAGCTTGCCCAGTCAGTTGGGGCTGCAGAAGACACTAACTATATCTTTGCAGAGGAGTAAGACCTCCCTCAACAAGTGTTTTGGATATGACACTAAACCAGTCCTGGAGCTTTGGGAATGTAGAGTACCCTTTCATTGCCATTACTCTCAGGTGTACTCTGACTTGGAGTGGTAGTACCTGTTAGTGTCCCCTATATGGATTAAATAGAACTATTTAATCCTTCACTATGTTTGAAACTTTGTACCTGATTTTATTTCTGGATACACCTTCCAAATGATCTTGTCCTTCATCGTCATGTGAAGGCATACTTTCCTAATTTTGAATTCTTCTACCAGTGAAGATATTGGGAGCTGTAGGTTTCCAGAATTGGTATATAAACCCACTTTCGAAAAACAAGGAGGAACTCTGAGCCACTTACACAGGTATTTGTTGCTATACTGTTGAATCCGCTCAACGCGAGATATCGCAATCTCATACATCTGTAAGGGCCACAAGAGACGGGATAGCAGACCATGTTGGTAACACCAAGCCTTCATCTTTCTGGGTGGACAAGTTTTGTCAATTGATTTAAGCCCCTTCAAGACTACTTTCTGGACCTCTATGACATCAGTCAGTGGGATTGAATAAAGACATCCAAGACTCTTTACTGGCTTCTCTCTGACCTTTGCAATCTTATCACCCCCAATTTTGAAATGGATATCCCTGATAGATCCTCCAACTAACGATTAGCTTTGACTTTTCTTTGGCTTAGTCTTCATTCTCGCCCATGTGAAAAGGTCATAATACCTTTGTAGTAAACCATCGGCAGTGATTTTGGACAGGACGAGAATGGTGATGTCGTCCATAAAAGCTCTGGAAAGGGGAAGAGTCAGGTGTTCATTTTTCATCGCTCCTTTCAATGTATTTGCTGCACCTTGTAATATGAGTTCCATAGCCAGAACGAAAAGAAGTGGGGAAATCACACAGCCCATCATTATCCCGATCTCAAGTGCCTGTTACTTGGTGGTATAAACTTTAACGGTAAATTTCATGAAGGCTGAATTGAAATATTTCATTATGATTTCCCCAACCTTGCTAGGGAAGTTGAAAAAGTCGAGGGCCATTCGGATATATATATGTATAATGCATGTATTGTTAGAATTTGTTAAATTGTTTGGTCTCATTTTATGAATTTTAGCCTTTTGTGGTAAAAACAATGAGTATTTATACATTCACTTTTGGACTAATAACTTTGGGAAAGGCATGAACCCTTTTATCCCCCCAGCTATTGGTTAAATAGTACTACTACTGTTCTCCTAGAAGGATGACTTTGGCATTAAATAATCTACAAAGGTTGATATGCCATTAATCAAAGAAACTGAAACCAATGAGTATTTAAAAAAAAATGTGTCTGAAATTTATTAAAATTCTTAGGAGAAAATCTGCAAGGTTTTTTTCTTCTCTTATCACAAGTCCTGTTTTTCTGTTGTCAAAATTGCAAAAATTGTTTTCCTTCTCTCTTTTACCAATAAAATTCTTCTCGTTCACAAACAAGGTTCCACTCTCAATGTCACTGGTTTTCATGTCTGGTTCTTTCCCAACTGTCATCAATAAGCTTAATGCTTTTAATGAATATGCACAAAGAAAAAAAAGTAGCTATTTATTTTGTGTGTAAAAAAGACAAAACAAACAAATTGTTTAAATTGTAAGAAGAAATGCCAATAGACTTGTTTCTTCTCTTAGTGCATTCTTATCTTTGCTGCTGTTAACAAACTGCTATCAAACTTGTAATTGCAAAGCAGAACTTGTTTTTTTTTTATTTCTCACTGGAAAAGTCAGAACTCTAATTTTCCTTTTTGCTCTCCAACAAAGTTCTGCTCTTGATGTTTTAACCAAATGTCACTTTAATTTTAGTTCTTTCCCAATTGCCATTGACAAACTCAATGTTGTATTGCTTTGGAAAAGTCCTTATATACATAATATCTTATACATGTTCATATTTAATTGTAACATAAGGACTCAAACCTGTCAAATTCACACTCCCCACATTACAAATGGCTGTTTACACAAAAGACTCATGGAGGGATATCTTTGTGGTGTAATGGTTAAAGCGATGGACTGCAGCATCGTAGTAAGCGTATTTAAATTCCAGTCATGCCATTACATTCATTTTCAGGCAAATACCCTAGTGAAAGGTATGAACCCCCTTATCCTCCCTATTATGGGTCAAATAGTACCTCTACTGTTCTTCTAGAAGGGTGGCTTTGGCATTAAATAACCTACAAAGGTTGATATGCCATTAAACAAGGAAACAAACAAACAAAAGACTTGTGAAGCAGCATATTCTTTTTGTTTCAGATAAGTGAAATGTCACATAAACATTGAGTCACTGTTGTGTAATATGTGATTTAAGGAGGTGCCCATGGTGTAACGGTTATTATAGTAGGAAATGGACACGGCGACACGAGTTCAAATCTTGAACGAGACTGATTGCATTTTCACCTAGCACTAATACCCTTGGGAAAGGTATGAATCCAATTATTCTCCCTCCAGCTATGGGTAAATAGTAGGGCAGACTGGGTTCTTCAGCCTTGATGAGGCAACTAGTCTAGGAGAAGGAAAACTCTGAATTCAAACCTGTTAAACTCCGCTTAAAAATTGACCTTGTGTCATATCCTGCCCGAGTGGAGGGGTTGGTAAATATCATTACTGTTCTTCTACAAGAATGTCTTTGGCATTGAATAACCCACAAAAGTTGATATGCCATTAAACAAAGAAACCAAAACAAGCCAAGCTATCATTATCATTTTATTACTAGTTTGACTCCATCTAAATAAAACTGCTTTGGAAGTAAATCACTTTTGCCTAGTACCACGACTGTTCTTCTACAAGGATGTCTTTGGCATTAAATAACCCTCATATCCTGCTCGAGCGGAGGGGTTGGTAAATATGAATATGTGATTTCGGGCAGTGTATTGTAAAAATCAGTTGTTTTGAGATGAATCAATTCTGGGACCAGTAGATTGGCTTTAACCCAATTTTTATTATAAAAATATATTCTTCCAATTTAAGTCAAGAGAATTCTTTTTCAGTTGGATCTTGAAGAAGTATCGGTGGAGAATACTATTGGGAGATCTTTTGATCTGATTGTCAGGCAGCAACTTGATCCAATATGGCATCAACTAAACAGCAAAACCAAGCAACTCGTATCAGATTTGAAAACATTACGCACAATTGCCTGGTAAGTAAATAGACTAGACAAAAAAATCTCTTCTGTAAAACTGCCCTGTCAGTACTTAGAATACTTACTGTATCCCCCGCAGAGAGTACGACTTTGACACTAAACTGCATCTAATGGTGAGGCTCCAGTTCTGGATTGATTGATTGAAACGGCATGTCAACTCCTCTAGGGTTATTTTAAGCTTAAACGTTAGGGAATTGCATACATTTATATTTATGCTTATTGTCTAGTTTATTGTTTTTTTTTAACACAGATATATGATATCAAGTATTCCTATCTAATACAAATAATTAGCAAACTGATCTATCTGACCCACAAATGGGACCCTGACAGGTATGATCACTCAGAGTTAGAGTAGACTTTAGAGAAATGACAATGAAGAGGTTCTATACACTCTCCAAATCTCTAGAATCAGAGCCACACCACCACATGTAGTTTGGTGTCATTCTCAGGACCCCTTTTTTTGCATGGGATATAGTCAGTGAATTCTAAGCCCTGCCAACAGGGCAATCCAGTTATGGACATCTGGTGCATATGAAGTACTCTTTCATTGCCATTACTCTCAGGTCCACTTTGACCCATTGTTGATGTAACTCTTAGTGTCCCATCTATGGGTCAAATAGACCTGTTTTAAATAATGACTTGAAACTATAACTGCATATCAACGAATGATTATCATTAAAGTTACTTGAAATCATATTATTGTGTATGAATTGTTAGTATTAGATAAGAAGACTTTAAACCATAGAACCATGTACAGTCTATTTTTATTAGATAGGATTAGTATTAAATAACTGTGATTCTCTGAGTTCTAGGCATAAAATAAACCTAGAGAAGTTGAAATGCCATTAAAATCAGTCATATGCATTTCCCAGCAAGATCTGTTTAAAAAAATATTTATATTTGATAGGACATCGTGCAAAAAAAAAAAAACCTCTGAAAAAACAACTTGACAAAAAAAATTAACATACAATGAATGTGATTCCCTAATCTCTAGAGAAAAATTTTTCCGACGCAGGTTGACATCTTTTTTGAATCAATTAAAACAAATATTGATACAAAAGAAAAAGAAAATATATATGAACTTGGCAAAGTTGTTGTGCCTCTAAATGACACAAGAAAAAAAAAAGACTGTGATGTCTGACCAAAAACCTTTTGTATTCCACAATTATCCTCTCCTTCGTTTCCTTAAATTGATCGCCACTTCTCCTCTAATCAATTTGTATCCAATGCAAACATTAAAAAAAAAGCTCTGTGTGACGACGTTTGTTGTTTTTATGTTCTTTTCTGCCTACTCTCATTTGCATGTGTGTCTTCACTCTCCGTGGTTTTATGTGACTGCCGGTGTGAAAATTCATGACCATTTGCAATATAAGCTGGCTCAGGGCTGCCATTTTTTTTCCGGTCAAAAAATATATATCTTGCACATGGAGCATATGCGCTGATGTTTGCACTGAAGTAAGTGGCGATTTTCACCCCAGTTTTCACTACATATTCACTATTTATGTATATATATGATTATTTTAATTTAATATTTTTTTTGGTTGTCTGGGGTACAGATATTATACTTTGATTCTTAGTCGGAGAGCCTGGAAGTCATAGATGAATCAAGAAATGAACACAAAGTCACACTATTCGTTATATAGATAGATTAGGTATCAATTTAATTGATTTCATTTTTTTACTTTTTTCCAGCCACCTCACTCAATATGATTGTGTTACATTCTACAGTTTGGTCAATTCCATCAGGTAAGATATTATAAACTTTTTGGTTTACATTTTTTATGCTTCATGTTCTTATTTGGTTCATGTATATACATCACTGCACCACAGGTAGGATATGATGTAAGGTCAATTTTTTAAGTAGAGTAAAACTGGTTTAAATTGGAAGTTTTCCTTCTAGACTGTTTGCCAAAGCTAAAGAACCCTGTTTACCCTATTATTTACTTACCCAGTCAGCTGGGGCTGTAGAATACACTGACTGCTTCTCTGCAGAGGGGTAAGACCACCCTCCTCAATGAGTGTCCTGGATATGACACTAAACAATCTGATGGTGAGGTTCCAGTGGTGCTGGAGCTTTGGGGAATGCGGAGTACCCCTTCATTGCCATTGCTCCCAGGTCCACTCTGGCCCGGAGTGGTAGCACCTGATAGGGCCCTATCTATTGGTTAAATAGAATGAACAGCTTACTTATGCTAAGATGAATTGAGTAAACTGAATAGCTTGAAATAGAAATGACAATTAAACTGTACTTACATTTAAACTGCGTGCTTATGCTTAACTGAATTATTTGAAATAGAACTGTTTTTCGACATTAAAACTGTATTTACACTTAACTGAATTTTTACATATAACTGCTTGAATAGTTTGAAATGGAAATGTTTTTGATGATTAAACTGTGTACTTATGCTAAACTGAATTGTTTAAAATAGAACAGATTATCTATATAAAAATGGATTTAGCGTTAAATAACCTACAAAGGTTGATATGCCACAAACCCAACAAACCAACCAACCTACTATTTACACAGATCTGGTGGGAGAAGAGATAGGTTCACATCTTAGCATGAATGAAAGGCAAACAGCTTTGTTCAGGATTTGAACTCTGGTCACTGATTCCATTCCCTATGCTAAGTGTGCCTCCATATTATATATATATATATATATATATACACACACAGGGTGAAACGATAAAATTGTCATCCTAAAGAAAACACTACAACTTTATTTTAAAACTTTTATTGAAAAAATCAATTCAGGTAACTTGATTATGTAGTAGAGCTGACATCTATTCAATGTAGCTGCCTTCAGCCTCAACCACCACCTCGATATGGATCTGGAACTGGGAGCATTCCTTTTCCACAAGCGCTGGCGGGAGCTTGGGAAATACTCGGCGGATAGTGGTGATCTGGCTGGCTTTGGTGTTGTGGGAGGTCATGTTAGGGATGTTCTCAACGTATGACCAAACGAAGTAGTCCAGCGGGTTCAGGTCGGGGGGCCAGTGAGAGAAGGGTACAAAGTTGTAGCACTCCTTCTGAAGCCAAGCCTGGGTTTCTTTGGACGTGGGCCGGCACCGAGTCCTGCTGCCACACTCAGGGTCTGCTACCAGCCACCTGATTGCACCAGGGGATCACCACACTCTTCAGCACATCCAGGTACACTTTGGTGTTGACTTTCAAGCTGACTTCGAAGATGTGAGGTGGTATGATGTAGCCCCCACTTGAAACCACACCAAAGACCATAACCGTAGCCAGAAACTTTGTTTTCATCACCCTGGGCACGTCCCTGTTATTCATGGCAATCCGGATTTGCATTTTGAGGGTGCTGGCAATGGTCCTGTTGTCATAACTTGGATCGGTAGAGAGCATGAGTTGTACAGCGGCACATCTCCGATCTCGCTCGTTGAACATTGTGTCCATTTCAGACATGATAGATGGCTCCTATCACTCTTGGGATTTGTACACAACTGGCCAACTAGTAGATGGTCTGCAACAAAAAAAAGAAAACCAGTTTTCATTAAATGAAAATGGAATCATGTCGTCTTTTCTAGGGCAACAATTTTATCGTTCTACCCTATATATATATATCATTATGTATGTCTGGTGAGTGATATTAAATTGATCATCTGGTCTCTGTGGGGAACTTCTCTGCAAGCTAAGTTTATCACTTGGAACCATAGGTAGCCTAAAAGAGGAATGCTTTGGTGATCAACCTTTTTTGTTATGGCCACATGTGAGTCTTGATTCATGTGTAGCTCCCCACCACAACATTAAAATGAACTTGTGTTAAATCTGGACCATTGAAAGGTCAGATAATTTCTATATATATATATATATATTTCAAAAAGACTTACTCATCTCACACAACAATATGAGTCACTAACATTGGAGTTAAAGATGTGAAACATCAGAATTCTTACACAAATTATTGGCTGGGACTGCAGAATACACTGATTGTATCTCTGCAGAGGGGGCAAGAACCCCACTACCAAGTGTCTCGATTATAACTCTAAACAATCTGATGTTGAGGCTCCAGTAATTTTGAAGCTTTGGGGAATGTAGAGTACCCCTTCATTGCCATTACTCCCTGGTCCACTCTGGCCCAGAGTGGTAGCATCTGATAGGGTCCTATCTATGGGTCAAATAGAACTGTTTGACATTTAAACTTAGTGCAAACATATAACTCATGCTGAATTAAATTGTTAGAAATAGAACTGTTTGATCATTTAACTGTATGTAAACAAATAACTGATGTTTAATTGAATTCTTAGTGATACACAGCAATACTTGGAGCCATTTAACTGTGTGCAAACAAATGAGTTATGTTGAATAGAATAATTAGTATTAAATAGCAATACTTGTAACCTTTTCACTGTCTGCAAACAAATGATTAATATTGAATAGAATTATAAGTGTTAGATAGCAATCAGTGAAACCATTTAACTGTGTAGAAATAAAAGTAATACTAATAAGTAAACAAACTCATTCTAATTTAAAAATGAAATTACCTTCAAACTCTTCTCTTACAAATCATATGTATATCTATTTAAATGTCTGCAAACAAATGATTAATTGTAAATATAATTATTTGTGTTAGATAAAAATCCTTGAAACCCTTTAACTGAGTGCAAAAAAAGAGCTCAGGCTCATTTAAAAATGTTATCAAAAAATGTGTTTACAAATCATATATATTCAATATGTCATGTGATATCCCACTGGGAGGAGGGAGATAAAATTACTACTCCTCATGTTTGAATTAACAGTATCTAGCTGTCAAAGAGTGACAGTTAGGAAGGAATGTGGGTCACACAGGGGAGACCAGATGTTGGTACTTAGTAACCTCAGGTTGCGGGACACCAAGGGGGAGAGGAGAGAAGCCAAATGATTGGCTGGGACCCCAAAACGGAAGTGGGGACTCCTTCCCCTCAGCGGAAGTAAATGATAAGAAAGTCAGTTTTTGAGCAGGGCTCGTGGCAGACAGACCCATGGCCATTTACTCCTTGTTGAAGACAAAAGAATATCTGAGACACGAGGGACCCCAGGTTCTTCAAGCCAGTGTAAAAAAATAGAATAAAGTCTATTAGCCCGTGAAAGAAGAAAGATTCTCCAGTGGAACCCCGTCGAAAAATAAGATAAGTAACTTTGGGGCCATTTCTCCTTTATACCCAAATTTTATATACCACTCTCTCTCTCTCTCTCAATTTGAAGAAAAACAAAAGTCAAGAAAAGACATTTATATTCGTGGACTGTCCAATCATTATATGTTTTGACACTTTGAAAGTGTATATAACTGTAGTAAAGGAATCATATATTTTTATGTTACCACGTGGTCTAAGTTTGTTCTTTGCAGTTCTGCTACGAATTTGTTACCTCATGCTTCCTTTTCAGCTTCTATTCGCCTTATGTTATCTTGCTTAGAATTGTCCTATTAATTCCTCTAAAATATCACATGGGAAACCGGAGTTGCCGACTACTACAAAATAATATGATTACGACTAAAACCTATAGGTCCATATTCTTCCATTGTCTGGGGGAAAGGAAGTCTAGCAACCTGGTGGGTGTGTGGACAGTGTGAAATTTGGAACCCCTTGCCAGCGGCGGTCAGTCTGGCCCTAAATTAATGCCTCACGTAATATGCCAGGTCTTATATGCCTGAGAGAAAAACTCTGAACGAGGACTTATTCTATTGGTGATCAAGTGCCAACCTGCCCCGTCTTCACACGTGCGAAAATAAAGTCCCGTTTTGGGATTTTAGTCAATTTCGCGTCACAAATATATATGTATAATGGGGGTTTGGCATTAAATAACCGACAAGAGTTCATATGCCATAAAACCCAATGAACCAACTAGAATGTGATAATACCTGTTAGAGTTGCATCTATGGATCAAATTAATCTGTTTGGAAATTCTTATTATTGGATACGAGCATGAGAAGCAATTTAACTGTGTGGAAACAAATGATTATTATTTGATAGAATCATTAGTGTTAGCAATACTTAAAACCGTTTAACTGTGTGCAAACAAATGAGCACTCTTTTAAGAATCAAGTTAGCTACAAACAACTCACTTAGAAATATATATATATATATATATATATATATATATAAAACAGGATTTGTCATTAAATAACCATCAAATGATAGTACCTGTTAGGGTTACATCTATGCGTCAAATAGATACATTTGAAAATTATTTGGATTGGATACTGATATATCCTGTGGTGGCGATAATATACGGATAATCAAGAGATAGTATTCTGTGAAGGAAATAAAGGAATAAATATGTACAATAGGTTTAAATAAAGAAAGTAAGTTTATTGAAAAGATTTACAGAGAGAGAATGGGTAGTATTTATCGTATTCAGTCCAGGGAGTCTCTTTCGGTTCTCTTATATTCGGTGACCAGTGACACGGTCCCTTATTTAAAATGTTCCGGTGGTGATTACATATCTCACCATAACAGATACGAGTATGAGAAGCTATTTAACTGAGTGGAAACAAATGATTATTATCAATAGATAGAATCATTAGTGTTAGCAATACTTAAAACCATTTAACTGTGTGCAAACAAATCAGCTCTTACTCACTTAAGAATCAAGTTACCTACAAACAATTCTCTTAAAAATATATACATTTATATATATATATTTATATATAAAACAGGATTTGGAATTAAATTACCATCAAATGATGGTTCCTGTTAGGGTTGCATCTAAGGGTCAAATAGATACATTTGAAAACTATTAGGATTGGAAAGGAATGTGTTAAACCATATAACCGTGCAAACAAATAAGTATTATTAAATAGAATTACTCATGAGAGATAGTAATACTTGATACCATATAAATGGAAATTATTTGTATTAAAAGTAGTTACTTGAAGCTATAATTCTTTACTAAGGATTATTACTAGTTATTTGAAACCCTTTTAACTGTGTACAAACAAATGATTATTATTATGTAGAAAGGAATATGATTCCTCTGAATTGTTACCTTCCACTCTTTTTATATTAGCATAAGTTATGGTACCCAAATATGACAAACTATAAAAACAACTTTCATTCATTGATACTGTAGCTCCTGAGTTGATTAGTTGTGCTATATAACATTTAGTGTGCTTGATTAAAGTTAGGGAACTGCTGATAAAAGACATGCTTCATACAACCCTGTTTTCTGGGGCTATAAAATATGCTGACTGTGCCACTGCAGAGGGGTAAAACTTGGCCTCCTCATCCCAAATGAGGCCTCCTGTTGAACATGGGTGGCATCCTGTAAGGCTTGAGGGCTGGATCCTGGTGGATGAGCAGTCCTTGACCTGGCAACCAAGTGTTTAAATTGATTCTGAACTCTGTTAATACATTGAATCTTGTCACTTAGTATGAATTGTTTACTTGTTTAAAAGGATTTTGAACTTTATGAATATATTGGCTCTTAAAGCATTAATATTACAAAGTATTCACCCATTTAAAATGATTATAGATTTTTGTTGTGTATGTAATTGGAGGCCATAATTATTAGACTGACATTGGCATTAAATAACCCAACAATATTCAACTTGCTGTAAAACCAACCAACCAAAATTAGACTAATAGTCCTTTTCTTTTGCTCTGCAAATAACATTTCAACTGTTATACTCTTTAGTTTTCAATTGGACCTCCATTAGGAAAGGGTATTTTGTTCAGAATTCTTTTTTTAAATAGTACAAAGCAAAATGGTATACTGATGTCTTTGTTTCCTTTTTACATGAAATTGTAAAAACATTCAACATGATAAGTCTCTTTCATTAAAAATGTGTATATTACACCTGAAGATGGTCACAAAATGTAACAGTCGAAATGTTGTGTAGACAATGAAAACAAGGATTTAAATTGAGTAATTCTTTAAAACTCACAGTTTAGATTTAACAAGAAAATTAACAACTATGATCGTGTGTATTTATTGAAAATATTTAATGTCTGACTGAAATTTAATACTCTCTTTTTTCTTTTCTTTTTTATCCATGAAAAGATCTAGTGAAAAAGCATTTAGTTCAAACTCTGGTTGGCTTTTCCTTGATTCTGCTGACAGTCTAATTGTGGTGAGTTTTTATACTTTTAATCTTTTTTGTTTTCTTATTCATCCCATTCTTCCAAATAAGTAAAGTTAGTGACCTTAGTCAAGGGTGACCCAAAGACTCCCTTTTCAATAGCTACTACACTGAGGTGTAGGGGAGGGTGCTACTTCATTTTTTGGATTACTCCAACTTACCCTTGATACGTACCTTATAATACTAAGTGCTAAGCAAAGCGGCATCAAGTACCATTTTTTGAGTCTTTGTTATGACTCAACCTGGGATTGAACTCTGGTCTCCTGGACCATTGGCGGACATTCTACTTATTAGGCCAATAGACAGGGTCCAAATAATATAAGTTGGTGACCTTTGTAGTGGGGAGCCCAAAGGCTCCCTTTTCAATAGCTACTACACCAAGGTGTAGGAGAGGGCACTACTCCATTCCCTGGATTGCTCAACTTTACCCTTGATCCATACCTTATAATACTGAGTGCTAAGCAAAGTGGCATCAAGTACCATTTTTTGAGTCTTTGGTATGACTCAACCTGGGATTGAACTCTGGTCTCCCAGGCCACTGGCGAACTTCACTGATGTCTCTTTCATATATTACTAAAATTCTAGTTATATATATACTCAAAGATCATTAAATAAGACTTTTTTTTTCGTATGGGCACTTTGATTGATAGTACATACATGAAACTCTAGTCCCCTTCGAAGTTATCTCCTCCAGCTGCAATGCACTTGTTGTACCGTTCCAACAATTTTCTGGAAGGCCCCATGGAAGTCCTCTTGTGTGAGCATGTTAATGACCTTCGTCACAGCCTCTTTCATCTACTCAATTGTCTCATAATAACAGCCTCTGAGCTTAGGGAATAAGCAAAAGTCACAGGGAGCAAGGTCTGGACTAAAGAGAGGCTGAAGAACTGTCTTGATGCCCATCTTGGTCAAATAGTCTGTGACAAGGATGGAGTTGTGCATTTTCCTGCTGGAAATGCCACTGACCCGATTTGAAAAGTGCTGGCCTCTTCCAATGGAATCTCTTCCTGAACTCCCTTAAAACCTCAACATAGTAACCCTAACCCTTTGGCCAATCAAGTCTAGTGTATTGACTTCCTTACTCCTCCCACACCTCTCAGCATCACTCACAGACTCCGTGCCTTCCTTGAATCTCTTATGTCACTCAAAAACTGATGCTCGATTCATGCAAGATGGTTGAAAAGCAGTCTGAAGCATTCCATACATTTCTGTGGCATTTTTTCCAAGTTTAAAACAGAATTTTATTGCATATCATTCTTCTAAAGTGTCCTCACGTCCAGATTGGATTTTTGAAATTCACCAGCTGTGACAATCAGGCTTTAGTAGGGTGTATTCCAATTGGTACTGTAGCTGTTCATTTGAAGCTGAAATCATAAAAATTGGTCGGTCATCTCATAAGATGTATAGCAACATAGTGAATTTTCAAGAGTCTATGACCATTTTAAATGCCTGTACAAAAAAAAATCTGGAAACTTATTGAAGGCACTATATATATATATATATATATATATATATATAAAATGAACACGTTGATAGCATGGATTTCCTTGATTCTCTCCTTACATCCATCCCTATTTTCCATCACTCTTAGCAAGTCCTCTATATAGCATCCAGTACAGAGCTGATGAATATAGATAATTTGCTGGTTTCCCAACACTGTTCTGTTCATGCATGAGAGCCCATTAGAAAGGACCTTGATTATGAGTTTGTGTCTGCTTCTCCACCAGTGCTCTTTGGGTCTTCTTTATACTTGGACGGTTTGTGAAATGAGAGGCAAGTAACTGAACAGCTGCTGTTTTGTGGGGTGCTGCTTCCAGGACTTGTTCAAAACTGCATGCAGCATCTTTGTATAGTTCCCATCTAACTTTTTCTCCAATTGCTCTTTAAAGTCCAGATGGTGCAGCCATGCAATAGTACTGACATAGTTGGAAAGTAATTGTTTTACTACGGAAGATATAAAAACAAAGTTGATTTATGTAAATATTATCATCAGAATTGTAATCACCTTCATTTTCAATGACTGCAGCTCAATAACCCCCCCCACCTCCAGAGATTGTTAGAATGGGAAGTTTTTCCATATTCTCCATACTTACCAGACTTAACTTTTACAGATTTTCATTTTTATATAATTCAAAAAATTATGTAAATTATATCTACACGTTGCTATCATCTTTTGCTTTCTCAAGTTCTTGTTTTTTCACTTTTATTCTAATTTCAGAATTCCAGACTGAGAATATATAAAGCTATTGAAAAGTCTCCTAAAAAATTATCTACCAAAAATGATCAAAAGAACAAAAATAATGGTAAAAAATAAATCAACTTAAAATTTTTTTTTCATTTGCTTTAATGTATGCGTCAAAATTAAGTAGAAAAAATTTAAACCAATTTATCTCCTTCTTACATGATTGGAAAATTATTTTAGGGAATACTGAAAAAGTTCAAAGAAACCTTTGGTTGAAACTTTCAACCTATTTACCTCCCTTCTCATCTTAAGTTTAGTTGCTTTTCATTGTAAGTACTTTGACTACCCTTCAGTGGCCATTAATAAATAGTATGAATTAGAAATAAAGAATCTAAATGATGCAATCTAGAGCCTCTTTGATAGCTTATTCTCTGTTTCTGAATTGAAGTAGGAGTAAAAATGTGATTTTATTTTTCTTTAAGTATGGTTATAGGCTTTATATATATATATATATATATATATATGATTTTGTGAGAAATATTAAGAAAAAGATTTGTGTGAATTAAAAAAAAAAACAGAAGGTGCTGTTATAATGTTACCTTTCATTTTATTATTATCAATTGAAACATAATCAATCATTATTAATTTTTAGTTTGTATTTTTTTCATTTTGATCATAGTTGCTTTTCATCATAATTATTATGGCTATCATTCTGTGGCCATCAAGGAACAGTGTGAATAATAAATAATCTAAGTAATGCAATGTAGAGTTTCTTTGAGAAATTGTTTCTTTTGTTAGAAATAGATTTAATTGATTTGAATAACATTGTATTTTGAAAAAAATGTTTGTTAGAGTGTTTTGTCTGTTCACTATTCATTTTCCATCATTAACTTAAATAATTGACTATAATCTATTATCATTTCTCACTGTTGCTGAAAACAGTTAAAAAATAATTTCAAGGAAGGCTTTTTGATCATTTTTAGTTTTGACGCCATTGAGTTAGCTCCCTTGATTTTGTTGAAAATTGATTCTCTGGTTATAGTAATTAATTTCTTCTTTATTCTTCACACAGCCTCTTAAGAAGATTCTCCATGCACTGTCAACCATTAGATAATTAAAATTAATCCATTATCATTTAACACATTTAAAATTTCAGGACAATGTTTTTATTCTTTTTTACTTTATGCCAGTGATTATTGTTAAAAAAAAGTTGTTAAATTAGTTTAAATTATTTTTTATCCACTTTAATATCTGTGCATTTAAGTGGAATTATCTTAAACTATTTTCTTCATTTTCTCAATATTGTAAAATTATTACAGGAAATACTGAATAAGTCCTAAGAAACTTATTTAAAAGAATTTCTTTATTAGCTTTCATTAGCTAGAATGAGTCACAAGCTTTCTTCTTTCTTGGAAAATTACACCATTTGAACAGAATTCTTTATTGACTGCTGCACTAGGAACTTTTTCTTTACTGGAGAGTCAGTGTGCTTCCACTTTGTGGGCTCTTTGAAGCAGGCAAACCCAGGTTTAACCCATTTATAACTATTAATTTTCAAAATCTAAAATACGCTTCTCTCTATACGTTCTTTGGTAAATTTCACATGGTTTGCAATTTTCAGCTAATGATGACAGACCACTGTTCATGCTTAGAGCACTGTTTGATTCACCACCATCTTAAATAGCCTCAAAACAAATACTTTTATGAGAATGAAATAATTTTTGCTGTAAACCAATTCCCGACAATTCAGAGTTTACATTTATGGAAAAAAAAAAAAAAATAGATTTTTAAAAATTGTATTAGTAAAAATAATATTTAGCTTCACCTTCTCCCAAAAGCTTAAACCAGTTGTTTTCTTATTATTCTATTTACTACTTCAGACATTGTGCCTAGTCTTGAAGAGCCTCCAAAATGGACAGCCCTTTCAGAGGTTCTGGCAGAGATCAAGGAGGAAAACAGTAAACCTGATCCGGAACTTGGAACTGGGCGTGTACTGATAGTAGCCGAGGATGATCGAACGTGTAACCAACTTAAAGAGGTAAATCATTTTTCTTTCCCTTTTCTGTCCGCAGGGCCTAGAATATGTCAACTGCATCACTTGCTGAAGGTTAAGTTCCCTTCCATTTAAAGGTGTATCCTAGGTTTTGAAGCTCTGGGAAGAATGGAGTCACCTCTTTGTTGCCATTGCTTCCACATCTACACAGACTAGAAGTGGTAGTACCTGTTAGGGCTCCATCTATTGATTAAATAGATCCATTTAAAAATTATCAGTATTCAATAGTTCTTGAAACCATAGAACTGTATAGGATTGAAGGAAATGGATTCCGGTGCTTGCTTTCCGAACTGTCACAACGGGCAACTGGGTCTGTCCTCTTCACATACTGTGTAAATTCACTCATCAGCTCTGTCAGACTGTCAAACAAGCAGTCCACAAAACTGTAACAGAACCCTGCTATTCCTCTTTTTATGGCAGTTCTGGCTAGCCACAATTTGCATGTTACAAGTCTCATATCTCCAGAAATGAGACAGGTGACTTATAAATCACACCTATAAAAACGGCCTAAGCTCATGGTTTTGGTCACTGATTCTGTTGTCAGTACTGGTAGCATATCAGTCCCTTTCAGTTGTACTTTGTCGGAGTAGATTCTGTTTGCTGGTGTAGTTGAATGTAAGGTGTTGTCTTTCAGGGTGACATACCAATAAATAACCTCTTTTACTTGTGCACTGCACCTTGGTCGCTATCCATTTTATGCTCCTGTGACACTTCTTTGCTATACAATTTCTAGAGGGAACATGCAAATATCAAAAACACATCCCATTTGTTTTTTCAAAGGCTTGAAACTCCCTGCTGTGAGATGTTGTGTTATTGACCATGAAGAGTTCAAGTTGTAGGCTTCACGTGTGAAAAACAAATTGTTGTTGGCAAACAACACTTGATGAGCCTGGAGCTGGTACACAGGCAAATACATTGGGCACAATCTCTTATCATTAAATAATGACCATAGCCATAATGAATTATATCCATCCCCCAGCCTCGAACAGGTATTATCCACTATCAACATTCCTTTCTCTCCATGCCTGTATAGTATCTGCCTTGGTTGTTGGAGGATGTGTTTTGGCAAAGTATGTGGTGCAATTCACTTATAAATGTCCACTTTGCCAATGTATTGTGACTATCTTGTTGGAGTTCAGCTCACTAATTGAAATGCCACACAATAATGGCACTGATCAGCCTCTTTTTCATTTGATTGAACCATCTCAGAAGAACTTGGGTTAGCCTGTTGGCAAGGTTGCAGATTTTATTATCTTGCTGCCAATACTTTCTTTTGCTATATTAGAAAGGCCAAAATAACTTGTAGCAAGAAAAAATCTTTTCAGTAGTGCAGCAAACATGTCTATTCAATGGGTGGATTGCTAGAATCAGGTCTGTAGCAGGAAAGTTTCAAATGCACAAGACACTCTTTTTTAGCAGACAGCAGAACAACACTTGTATAGGACTCTGGTTTAGTGCTCACTACAATACACCAAACTGAATTATGCTGAGTGCTGAAGCAAACTGCTGTTGGTGACCAAAAATTGCCTCTTTTTTGTTTTTTCCAAAAACTAGCATTTTGCACACACTGCCAGCTTCAATCTGGCTCAGTCTTGCATGTGCCATCCAGCCCCCAATGCTTATGGAGTTCACCTCCCTTTAGCTTTAAACAGAAGATGCCTTTACTGGGCTAGATGGGCAGTCAAAGAGACCTGATCTGATTAATAAGCTGGTCATGTCAGCTACCTTTTGCAAAAATCTGAATCAGAAGATGATGGCTGTAGGGTCAACCATGCTAAGTAAAGACCCATACTACTTTCTGTCCCTGGGTAAGTAATTATCTTGAGAATGAAAACCCAGGAACACACTGTAACTGTCTAATATGTAGTTCTCAACTGGGGCTCCATGGCAGGTGGGGAGCATAGTCAATGAAACTCAAAATATATCTTTATGGCTTCTAAAAAAGAAAAAAAAGAAAAAAGACACCACTATTAATCTGATTCAAATCATGAAGAAGCATACTACAAATTCATTATTGTAAAATCTAATCTTTCTCTTTCAAAACTATTCTTGTTTATTATAGAAAAAAAATACTTTTTTCTATAATTATCCACAAATCAGTTAAAAACTCTAAAAATGTAACCATCCACACAGTGGTGACAACAACAAAAAAAAAAAAACCAAGCTGACATATTGCTAAAAATTTTTAAATTACACAACATAAGCATAAATACTTATCCAAATGAGAAACTAAACACCTCAGGAGGTGTGCTACATAATGAAGACTTGTTTCTATGCTCAATCACAAAAATTTTAAAAAAAATGAACTCAAAAAACAAAATCTAATAGATGTCAAAAGAATATCTATAAGGAAATGAAATCAAACAATCAACAGTAATACTAGCATACTTAGTTTCAACAATCCAAAATCTCGATCTGAAATAAAAATTAGATATATCATGACCAAAGTGAAAAATATATACTAAATCCCAGAAATTAATTACCACAGTTGGCAAAAAGAAGATCACTTAAAAAGCTTGCACAAGAAAACCAGTATGTGTAAAATGTGCAGCACACAAACCTGACCATATAGAAAAAACTTGCAAAAATAATTTAAACTGCAGTAACTGTAATGATAGCAAGGGGGAAGATTCAAAATACAGCAAAATCTGTGAAAAATTTGGTTTGATAATAAAGTCATTTTTCAGGATGATAATTCATCTTGTTATTAAGCAAAAGGGGTGAAAGTTTTTCTTCAGAGAAGATACATAAAATCAATGACATGGCCTGCAAACAGTCCAGATGTAAATCTAATTGAAAATTTATCTAAAAAAAAAAATAGTCCTTGAGAAGGATCCATCTATTAACTGATATTCAGAAAAGCTAGAACCATAAAGAATATTGCTTTAAATTAGTGGAATCAATGCCTGTAAAACTTAAAGCTGTCATAAAAGCTTCAAATATAAATCTAATGATTTGGTTAAATTAGCATTTCATTTACAAAGCAGGTTTTAACTTTGCATTATTTTTTCAATTAAAGTTACTACAAAATTGGCCTAAAGAGTAGAGTGTTCGCCAATGGTCCGGGAGACTGGAAATCAATCCCAGGTCAAGTCATATCAAAGACTCAAAAAAATGGTACTTGATCATATTTACCCAACCCCTCCGCTCGGGCAGGATATGACACAAGGTCAATTTTTAAGCGGAGTTTAACAGGTTTGAATTCAGTTTTCCTTCTCCTAGACTAGTTGCCTCACCAAGGCTGAAGAACCCAGTCTGCCCTACTATTTACCCATAGCTGGAGGGAGAATAATTGGATTCATACCTTTCCCAAGGGTATTAGTGCTATGTGAATGCAGTCAGTCAGGATTTGAACTCGTGTCGCCGTGTCCATATCCTGCGACGATAACCATTACACCACGGGCACCTCCTTTAAATGGTACTTGATGCTGCCTTGCCTAGCACTCAGCATTATAAGGGGAGGATCAAGGGTAAAGTGGAGCAATCCTGGAAATGGAGTAGTGCCCTCTCCTACACCTCAGTGTAGTAGCTATTGAAAAGGGAGCCTTCGGGTTACCCTCGACTAAGGTTGCCAACTTTACTTTTACATTAGGATAATTTAGGTTTATTATTTGATGTGTTTTCATGTCGTCTATAATATTATATCTTTCTTAAATGACAATGTTTAATTTAAAAACATTTTTTCTTTTTAGTTTTTATGTGAAGGAGCACAAAATGTCTTAGCAAATCTATTTAACAAACACTTGATTGCCAAAGGAGAGAAATGCATTGAAGTTGAGGTAAAAATGTATTTTATTTTTCTTTCAATATGGTTATATGTTGTTTTTGTTTTATAAACATTTTTATGAGAAATATTTTTAAAAATTCACCTTAATTTTTGATTCCAGTTAGTGTCATTATATCAGCTTGAGTTTTATTATCTGATGAAACATTGTCAACCATTTTTAATTTTTCATTCTCTTTCATCTTAATTTCAGTTACTTTTTATTACATTAGTTATATTAGTAGTGATATTTTGAATTGGCTTTATGGTTAGAGTGTTCGCCAATGGTCCATAGAGACTGGTGTTCAATCCCAGGTCGAGTCATACCAAAGACTCAAAAAATGGTACTTGATACCTCCTTGCTTAACCCTCAGCATTATGAGTTACATATCAAGGGTAAAATGGAGCAATCCAGGGAAAGGAGTAGTGCCCTTCCCTACACATCGGTGTAGTAGCTATTGAAAAGGGAGCATTTGGTTGCTCTCAACTTTACTTTTTTACTTTTAAAGAAAACATTGTCAACCATTTTTAAGTTTTGCTTCGTATCTCTTTCATCTTAATTTCACTTACTTTTTATTACATTTGTGATATCAATTGTCATATTATTTTGGATTTTATCATTATTAGAGGGAACATTGTTAACCATTTTAAGTTTTTCACTAATATCTCTTTCATCTTAATTCTAGTTACTTTTTATTACATTAGTAATATTAGTATTGATATTATTTTGAATTTCATCTTAATTTCAGTTGCTTTTTATTAAATTAGTAATATTAGTATTTTGAACTTCATCCTTATTAGAGGAAACATTGTCAATTACTCTTGATTTTTGACTGTTATTATACTTCCTAATTTTTGTTGCTTTTTGTTATAATTTTTATGACTATCGTTCTGTAGCTATGACTAAACAGAGTGAATGAAAAATAAAGAATATAAGAGATGCAATTAAGATTTTCTTTGAGAGTTTAATTATTGTTTCTTTTGTTGATAACTGATTGTAATTTGAACTCTTATAAAGCTAAGAGTAAAGACTATATTTGAAAAAGATTTGTACAAACTGCTTGTGTTATAGATAATGTTTTTTTTTAATTTTCCATTCACTGTCCAACCTAATAAAGAATAATCCATTCACTGTCCATCCTAACAAAGAATAATCCATTCACTGTCAATCCTAACAAAGAATAATCCATTCACTGTCAATCCTAACAAAGAATAATCCATTCACTGTCCATCCTAACAAAGAATAATCCATTCACTGTCAATCCTAATAAAGAATAATCCATTCACTGTCCATCCTAACAAAGAATAATCCATTCACTGTCCATCCTAACAAAGAATAATCCATTCACTGTCCATCCTAACAAAGAATAATCCATTCACTGTCCATCCTAACAAAGAATAATCCATTCACTGTCCATCCTAACAAAGAATAATCCATTCACTGTCCATCCTAACAAAGAATAATCCATTCTCTGTCAATCCTAACAAAGAATAATCCATTATCATATAACATTGTCACTGAAGAGAAAAATTAATAGAATAATTTCAAAAGGTTTTTTATTCATTTTAAGTTTAGATTCCATCAAGTTACTGGCCTTGATTATCTTTAAAAATGATTCTTTTTCTTCTGCTTAATTGCTTTTGATTTCTTCCTTATTCTTCACGTAGCCTCTCAAGAAGAAAAAACGCAAACCTGTCAAGAAAAATGAAAAGGAGAGTGGATCTACAGAACTAACTTTGACTCAAATGGGATCTGTTGCTGTTACAGACTCAAAACAGGTAGGAAGAAGAAGGAAGATGGTTTTGATATATATGACAGTAGGATTTTATAATGTGTGTGACAAAAAAAGGGTTTATTATATATGTGACTAGATAAGTTTTCATTTTTTATATATATATATATATATATATATATATATATATATATATGGTATTCTTCAATAGAGTAAATATGGAGTATGGAACAAATCTGTCAGGACAATTAAATCATTCAAAATTCGAATATTTAAATATTCCTGGTAAAGAGCTCAATGTAAATGATAGCATAGAGCAAATAATATTTCAAGAAAAGAACTAATATTCAGTCACATTAGGATTATGAATTTATTTCCATCCTGCTAAGAGCATTGATATGAATCAATAACTCCCCCCAAAATTTAACAGGACTTCTTCAGATCCAATATGGAGATAATGAATACAGCCAGAAACAATGTATATATATATATATATATATATATATATGTGTTTTTCAATATATATGTATGTGTGGTCTAGTAATATATATATATATATATATATATATATATATATATATATATATATATAGCTTCTATGGAGCCTTAAAGGTGGTATATAGGTCCACTCTCTGATGTGCAGTTCAGATGCTCCTCACAGAGCATCTTTTCTAAGCCGTTGGTTGGTGCATTTCTAGGCCCTCTTTAGTCCTAAGTGCACTGTCCAGTAACCAGCAATTCTCTGCATTTCCTAACAGCTGGTAAAAATGGAACTGGATGAGTTGTCCACCATTGGAGAGAAAACCAAATCCATTGAGCAGCTGAACAGTGCCAAAGCAGTTAGAGTTTATAGAATCCCACCAGAAATTTGGAAACATGGGGGTGTTCAGCATTGCATACAAAACTCTATGAGCTTTTTGTCTGTTGCCAGGAGCAGGGCTAACAAACACAAGATTTCTGTATCATTACTCTGTATAAGAACAAAGCTCCAGTTACTGGGGGATTACTCTGCTCTCTATTGCTGAAAAAATTCTTGCAAGGATTCTACTGAATAGACTGGTACCCACCATGAGTAGAACAACACCTTCCAGAGAGCCAGTGTGTCTTCAAAGTCAACAGGAGCACCACAGATGTGCGGTTTGTTCACCAGCAGCTCCAAAACAAGTACAAGATGCAAAACAGGGAGCTATATGTAACATTTGTTGATCTGACTAATGCATTTGAAATAAGTGAAAAGTGGCAGATCATGGAATAACTCAGCTGTCTCCCAAAGTCCTGAATATGACCATACAACTACATGAAGACCAGCATAGCCAAGACAGACACAATAGTGACCTTTTAGAGCCCTTCCTGATCAGCAACAGTTGTGAAGCAGGATTGCATCCTGGCTTTGACTCTCTTCACCATCTTCTTCAGCATGATGCTCAAACATCCTACAAAAGATGTTAATGATGGGAACAGTTTACATCAGATAGCATCTTGATGGGAGCCTGTTTAATCTCCACTGATTAAAGGCCCATACAAAATCTTTAGAGGAACTGATTGAAGACCTTAGCTTTGGCAACAATGCTGTTTTTTTACCGTGGTATTTAAACAAAGATTAGGTGGTCAGAAAACAAACTTCCACTTGAATCTGTTTCCGCTGATCCTATTTACCAACCTCTCCGCTCGGGCAGAATATGACACAAGGTCAAATTTTTTTAAGCAGGGTTTAACAGGTTTGAATTCAGTTTTCCTTCTCCTAGACTAGTTGCCTCACCAAGGCTGAAGAACCCAGTCTGCCCTACTGTTTACCCATAGCTGGAGGGAGAATAATTGGATTCATACCTTTCCCAAGGGTATTAGTGCTATGTGAAATGCAGTCAGCCTCGTCCAGAATTTGAACTTGTGTCGCCATATCCATTTCCTACGATGATAACCATTACACCACGGGCACCTCCATTTGTTTCCACTGATAACCAATGTAGAAATCGGAACAAGTTCTGTAGTAGTAATGCCACGAACAATCTTACCTCGAAGAAACAGAAGGTGTGCTTTCTCTGCTACCGGCACGCGGAAACCAGAAGAAGAAAAGGACACAAGAGGTGTGACTTATTTTATGGAGGAGAATGTGATAAGCCCACGTGAAGTGGCGAGATTTAATGAGCATATAAGAAACTAAGTTTGAGGTGGAAAAAGCAGAGCAGTATTTTGCTTATGTCTGATTGGTGAACATCCATCAGTTTATTTTGCATGTTAAATAATTTGACTACCCCAGCAATAGGTTGATTCCACTTCGACTAGACTTCCAAAACCACGAACAAGTTCACTTAAGACTCTGTTCACTACAAGTAACAGTAACAGGTCTAGCCTTCATGAGTCTCAAAGACCAGCTGACTTGAAACCAAAAATCAGCTCTTTTTATCCTTCCTCGGTGTCTCCAAGATGGAGAATCATGCCTGCCTAGCGAGCTCTGTACTGCTCATCCCAACAGTAGGGCACCAAAGTAGCAATTCAAGAACTGCTTTGAAAAAATCCCTTGGTGTCTGTCACATTGACCATAATCAATGGTCCACTCTAGTTCCATGATCCATATCTTTTGGAATCTCACCACTGTGTTGTCTCCTCCTTTGAAAATATCTGCAGTGCTGCTTTCAAGGACAAAATGCACTGGAGGAGGAATTGTAAGACTATACTCTAAAACCCTGACCAAACCTTCAGTTATATCTTCTGCAACTGTGCCTGCCTGTCCTGCATCAGCTTTATCGGCTACAAACATGCCTGCAGCCAGCATGGATTATGGCCACTTCTTGATCTTCATTCACAAAGCCATGACGGTTATTGTGGTATTCTTTCTCAGGACAGTGCAGAGGATTCAAAAAGAGTTTGGTCCAGTCGGTTGGGGCTGCAGAATACACCGACTGCATCTCTGCAGAAGGGTAAGACTTCCCCAATGAATGTCTTGGATATGACACTAAACAATCTGATAGTGAGGCTCCAGTAATGCTGGAGCTTTGGGGAATGCGGAGTCCCCCCTTTATTTCCATCGCTCCCAAGTCCACTCTGACCCAGAGTGGTAACACCTGATAGGGTCCTATCTATGGGTCAAATAGAACTAAACTGTGTATTTATGCTAAACTGAATTGTTTGAAATAGAACTATTTATATGTATAAAAATGGATTTGGCATTAAATAACCTTCAGTGGTTGATATGCCATCAAACCAAACCAAATCAAACTAAACTAATTAAAATAGTTGGATGAATCCAGTGGTGATTACAAAAGGTACAGCATCTCAGAAGCCTTACTGTGATCATTCTAATAAGAAAAGAACTGATTGACGACAACCTCAGCTAGTTAGATCCATAGTCAAGTATCTGAGCTTCTTATCAGGCAGGTAGTGCATGAAGACATTTAGTATTTCTCATACAAGATGAGAAAGGGCAAATTTTTATCACAGGCCATGAAGGACTAGAGGAAAACTGTACTAAGCAGTTTGAACAAACTCAAGTCTCTCTTCCAACTGAAAAGGAGAGAGTCCCTGTGATGTACTTGCTAAAGTGCTGAACTTTGGCCTTGAAGTGAGTGAATTCAAATTCCAGTCTAATTATTATGTTCACTTTCAGTCTAATACCCTTGGGAAAGATATGAACTCTTATCCTACAAGCTATGGGTTAGATAATATCATTGTTGTTCTACAAGAATGGTTTCATCATTAGATAACCCATGAAGGTTGATATGCCTTTAAGCAAAGAAACCAAATCAAACCAAATGAACATGCTTTGGTTTTTCAGATCAGAAAAATTTCCACCAGGATCAGATGGTGAACTCACAGAACAACCATTGCCTTGCTCTATCCTTACAAGATATTTTACGGATATTGATGAAAACCAATATCTGGAGATTCTGGTTGAAGCCAATTGCGATTTGTTTGAATAAATTTAATCTATAGTATTTTAAGATAGTTTCATGTAACTGGATGATACTCTGTGAGTGTATAAGAACACCTTAAGGCTTTGAAGGATTTGATTTTTATTGATAAAAATAATTTATAAAACAAAGTTCACCAGATTGGAATCTAATGAGAAGAAGGATTCAAAGATGATGATGAGAAACTGTGATGAACGAAGTGACTTACTGAAAGGCATCTGTTTGGCGTGTCAAGTTTCCTTAATAGATTGTGGCCCCCTTTGAAAAACAAATTTATAGGTTGTGGTCTCATTTTGTCTCGTGGCATTATTGTGGCAGTGCTCGTGCAAATTTGTGCCCACCAAAGTTGCATATAAAGCAGCTAATTTTGTCATTCGGGTTTGGTTTGGTTGGTTTCTTTGTTTAATGGCATATCAACTCTTCTTAGGTTATTTAATGCCAAAGCCATTCTCCATGAAGAAAAGTAGTGGTACTATTTAACCCATAGCTGGGAGGATAAGGGGGTTCATACCTTTCCCAAGGGTATTTGCCCGAAAGTGAACGTAATTGCACGACTGGAGTATGAACTCGCTTACTACGATTCCGCAGTCCATCGCTTTAACCATTACACCACGAGGAAACCCCCTGTCATTTGGGGAGTGTGTTTTGGTTAATATATCTGATAAAGTGAGATGTCAGTGTTATTTTCATTTTTGTGTAATTTAAACAACAATCTACCCATTGCACTGGGTGTACACTTAGACACACCCACACATATATGCATGATAAAGATAAGTGGAAAAGTGGATAAATCAAACACTTAAAACTGGTTTAGTGGTAATATTTTGTGCTTTATTAATAGAAGAACATCATCATTTTATGAATTGAGGAAATAGATAAACTAATAGAACTGTAAAAAAGTATAAAGGGAGGGAAAGGGTCTTAAGACAAGAAGGGAAGAATAAGGAGATATGAGTGATGGTGTTGGGGGTTAATTTAGTTTTGACTGTGACCTGAAGCTTGGTGGCACTAAGTGTATCAGGTTTCATCAGAGATTTGACCAGATAGTGGTGGATTAATTTTAGTGAGTAAGAGAAAAATATGAGTGGGGAGGGATTTTTTTTTTTTTTTTTCTTTTTTTAGAGAAAATATCATCACTGAACCCATTGTCAAAATTTGATTTATCTACTTTTCCACTTATTTTTATCATCTTGTTCAGATTCACCAAATCTACAGTTTCTCTATGTATATATAATTATAATAGATAATTGATAAGTGTGTTTGTGTAATATATATATATATATATATATATATATATATATATATGCGCTCAGAACAATTTTAGGAAATTCATCTACCAATTCCATCCTGAAGCTAAGACACTTATCAGAAAACTTGAAAGGATCTTAAATAAATTATACAGACAAAATTTGTCTTTATTATTTGATGAAACATGCTTAAATGAACAACTGCTGCCTAACTACACACACACATATATATATATATATATATATATATATATATATATATATATATATATATACTTCTTATTTTATCATTGTTGTGTTTTTTATTATATTGTGCAATGATATTGTTCTGTTCTGTTCATCCCTTTTAGCCATCAGATGAAGGTGACAATTTCAAATGCTCTTCTGAAGATGCTTACTATGGTATTCTGTCTCAACCTGCCATCATCATTCATCCAATTCATGGTGGATCCGATCCCTTGGGATTACAGCGCACTCTCTGGGAAGTTAATCCTCGTTACGTAATCCTCTACGATTCTAATATGCAATTTGTCAGACAGTTAGAGGTAAGGTTTACACATTTGGATAATTGTCATAATTTTTTTTTTTTTTTTTTTTTTTACAAAAGAGAAAATAAAAATGAATTGAACTGTAACTCGAACTGGTGCTAAATATCATTTTTGTCTAGTGGTAGTTGTTAGATTTGCATATAAACTGCATGCAATAAATCTAACAAAATGCATGTGATGTAACGATTATCAACAACCCTAGTTCAAGTACTGGATGAGGTTATAGGCATTTCACTTTTGTACTTATACTCTATCTCTTCAACCCCTAACTATTGTAATATACTAGCTTAGCTGGCGACGATTCAATGGAATCAATGCAGTCACAAGATAACATCAACAAAGTGGTCTCACAGGAAAGAGAAAAATAAAAGATGATGGTGAGAATGTAATTTATTGCCTATGGATAGAGTGACAGATATTTCCGTTTGCAAATAAGATCAACAAATTACCAAAAAAAACCCAGAAGTATGTAAGTTCCAATAACCAACCAATACGTGAGGCGAAGAGGTTCATACTTCCACATGGCACTTAAAAAGACAATATAAGGTCTGTAATTTTGGACTGAAAGCAGAGATCCAGTGGTCACTCAAACAAAGGGAAGAGGTCTGCTGGTCTCTCAAGTGAAGGGAGAGACCTGCTAGTCACTCAAGCAGACCTGTCAGCTCCTCATATGTGTTTTCTGGACGTTGCACTACTTCACAAAAAGGGTCCCTACCTCAGAAGAAAGATATATGCAATCTCTCTCTGACTGTATTCCTACTACACACGTCACCATCGAAGAATGAAAATATCAATTATATTTTCATATATCTATGGTTCCTTCGTTGTTTGTCCAGCAGTCCAATATACGACACTATAAGTAAATAGTAGGGTGGACTTTGTCCTTTAGCCTCAGTTAGATAACCTGTCCAGAAGGAAAACCCTGAATTCAAACCAGCTTTACTCTGCTTAAAAAATTTCATTGTGTGTCATTCTGCCTGTAGCAGAGGTTTTGAGCAAAAATATACATACATATATATATATATATATATATATATATATATATTAGTTTGCCAACTATTTAAAACATTTATTTATTCCAAGTATTACTATGTAGACTAACAATTCAATTAAACAGTCATTTGTTTACACAGTTTAAATGTCAAACAGTTCTACTTGACCCATAGATAGAATTCTGTCAGGTACTACCACACAGGGTTAGAGTGGATCTGGGAGCAATGCTAATGAAGGGGTACTCTACATTACCCAGAACTCAAGCATCACTGGAGCTGCACTGTCAGATGGTTTAGTGTCATATCCATGACACTTGTTGGAGGGTGAGGTCTTACCTTTCTGCAGAGATGCAGTCTGTGTATTCTATAGCCCCAGCTGACAGAGTTTCTTACTTAATGATAATTATTTGTAAACAGTTACAGCTTCAAACAGTTCTTCTGACAGTCTGTGGCATCATTTAGGTCTATTTTGTGTATTACTCACTAAGATTTTACTGCTAGTTTAAAGCCATTATATCATCAAACAGATTGTTTGTTTGTTGAGGTTTCATGGCATATTAATCTTTGTAAGCTATTTAATGCCAAATCCATTTTTAATGTTAAAATTTAAAAAAAAGAGCTTGGGCTTGTTTAAAAAAGTTGTCAATAAAATGGGTTTACAAATCATATATATTTTTAATATATATGTATGAAGAGGATTTGGCATTAAATAAACTACAATGGTTGATATGCCATAAAACCTAACCAAACCAAATCATATTTAATATATATGTATAAAGAGGATTTGGCATTAAATAGCCTACAATGGTTGATATACCATAAAATTCAACCAAACCAAATCATATATATTTAATATATATGTATAAAGAGGATTTGGCATTAAATAACTTTGAAGGGTTGATATGCCATAAAACCCAACCCAACCATCAATTAGTGTAATATTACAGACGGGTGGTGTCATTTAATTGCAGCGGTCTCAAGGTTGGAGAACATTTGAGCACATCAGTTGTCATCAGTCATGGGGTACATAGGTCTGACGATCAAAAATGTTATGAACCTCACTCATGCAGGCAGAGTGAGCTGTAGAGTTCAAGCGTGATTTTAAGATAATCACGCGTGAACTTTCACGTGTTACACTACTGTTCTCTCTGGTGATCATCAAACCTTCAGGAAACTTCGAATTGATCCATCAAATCGCTATTTAAGGAAATCAAGTAGCGAGATTTGGGCAGTTCAAGACAGGTTTCCAAACAGGTTTAACAGAGGTGCACGACACCCGACCCATGTCATACCCCCCCAGCCTGTCAGCAATCTGACTGATATGAAAGTATCAATAACTATGCCGCCATCATTGCCAAGAAGAGGAGAGTGAACCTTTTCTACGTATGCTAGCTGAAGTGCGTGGAGGGAAAGGAGACATTTGATAGCGAAAGAGAAGGCGAGGAAGAATGCTATTGAACAAACTTTTTTTTAAGTACAGTCCACTCTAGTCACCGAGAATAAAAGCGACTACTATTTTCTTCCTTGAAATTTAAGTTTTGAGTATTTCTTTTCTGCGAATTCCTTTCTTTTAGACACAACGTTTTTTGGTCCTATGCTACATTAGGAAAAAAAAAACAAAAACTGGTATTGATGTGATGGGTGGGTGGTCCGCTAAGCAGATGATCCCTTTGTCTGTTTTGGCGCGAAACCAAACAAAGGCATTAACTCGAGATCTCAACGTAACCGGAAGTAGGCAAGGGAATGCCAGTCAGGGGTTGGACAAAGGAACCCAGAGAGAAGAGTTGGCGAAGGGAGACGCAGAAGGGCAGTGGCCAGTCGACACTGGACAGCAGAAGAGACCAGTCGGCATGAGATAGGGTCCAGGAGCAGTGAGGGAAGACCAGTCAAGATGAGTCAGCATTCCTCATGGCTTTGTGGAAATTTCGCGAAGGATGCATATCAGCGTTAGTCTACATTGCGCAGGGAATGCAGTGTCACAGAATCAACCTTCTTGCACTTGAGTTAACCCAAGCCCATATTGTTCATTTATTCTTTGTTCTTTTTCTCCCACTCACTTGATTGTATTTCTTGTGCTGTAAAGAAATGTGAGATACCCCTGTTGGAACCACTAGATGATCACCGGCCAAGATTGAAATGGTTTAAAGAAGTTGATGTATTCGGGGGGCCGAGGGGGTATTGTCACATTGATATGAAATAACAGAGGATAACATGCCATAAAATCAATCAACCAAAGGAGGTAGTCTCGGACTGTGGCATCAAAGTAACTGATTTCAAACTCAAGTTGCATTATAACATTCCCTTTGTGACTAAAACCCTTGGAAAAGGTATAAGCCTCCTTATCCGCCTAGCTATGGATTAAATAGTTACACTGCTATTCTTCTTTAAGGATAGCTTTGGCATTGAATAACCCATGAAGGTTGGTATGCCAATAAAGCAATCTACATATTACAACTTTCAATTATAAATACTGATGTATATATGCACCAAAGAAAATTTGACTTTCTTCCAGCTCTGTTAGCAGTGCTTACAATACACTGATTGCATCCTCTTTAGAGGGATAAAACTCCACCAAAAAGGGGGTTGTCCTTGGTATGTCACCAAAAAGCATCTGTTGGTAATGTAACAATTCTGTGAATCATCAGTATGAAATAACACAAAAGTTGACATATCATACAACCAATCAACATAATGTTACTACCTTCTTTTAGTAATAGTATGAACTGACATACTTATCTACTAAAAGAAACTTGACTTTCTTCCATTCCTGTTGGCAGGGCTTAAAATACGCTGAATGCATCTACTGCAAAGAGTTGTCCTGGGTAAGACACAAAATAGCGTCCGGTAGTAAAGCTCTAGTACTGATTCATGGGGGAGTGATACCTGGTACAAGATCCAAGAAATATTAGAGCTATAACTTGAGGAGGTGCCCGTGGTGTGATGGTTACCGTCGTAGGAAATGGACACGACGACACGAGTTCAAATCCTGGACGAGACTGATTGCATTTCACATAGCACTAATACCCTTGGGAAAGGTATGAATCCAATTATTCTCCCTCCAGCTATGGGTAAATAGTAGGGCAGACTAGGTTCTTCAGCCTTGGTGAGGCAACTAGTCTAGGAGAAGGAAAACTCTGAATTCAAACCTGTTAAACTTCGCTTAAAAAAAAAAAATTGACCTTGTGTCACATCCTGCCCGAGCGGAGGGGTTGGGTAAATATTATTAGAGCTATGACTTCATTGTTAATTTTAAGTGTTGATTCTCTCTCTGCTTACAGGTGTATCATGCAGCACAACCAGACATTCCTCTCAGAGTTTATTTCTTGACATACAAAAATTCAGTGGAAGAACAAAGATACCTGACAACACTACGCAAAGAAAAAGAAGCATTTGAATACCTCATCAAAGAAAAAGCTGTAAGTATTTCTTAACCTAAGCCTAATCTTTGATCATGAACTGCCCTCTTGGAATAAGCAGATTTATTTGGAGGTGTCCTCATGGCATAATGGTTAAAGCGCTGGATTGCGGAATTGTTGTAAGCAAGTTCGAACTCCAGTCACATTATTACATTCACTTTCGGACAAAAACCCTTGAAAAAGGTATGAACCCCCTCATCCTCCTAGCTATGGGTTAAATAGTACCACTATTGTTCTTCGTGAAGAATGGCTTTGGCATTAAATAACTCATGAAGGTTGATAGGCCATTAAACAAAGAAGCCAAACCAAACTAGATTTAGTAATCAGGCATACGTGTCTGGACCCAGATTTGGGTCCAAAACCAGCTTGATTCATTAGGCCCACATTGCACTAAGTGGATCGATGAGCAACATTGACCAGCAGGGTTCAAGCCTTGGCTTGTGCCCGACCTCCCCCTCCCCTAATCCCACTTTAATCGACCTTCGGGTCATTGACCTTGTGTCAAGCTCTGTCTGGTGGGAGGCAGTGGCAAATAGGCAGATTGGGTAATAACACAAATTTCTACTTGACTTTCTCTTCACACCATGACTTTCTTTCTAAGTAGAAAGTTAACAACTGATTAGAGCAAGCAAAAATGATTCATCAAAGTCACATTTTAATGATGTTTAACTCTTTCACTCCCAGTGAGATACCAATGCTTGCTACTTGTTCAGGATTAATTCTTGATGTTTTTCTTTGATTGCTGTTTGTGGTTAATCTAATTTGTAGTATATATTTATGCCTAACTCCTCAGCAACGGGTCAGAATGTGGGTCCAAGTCAATTCTTAAGCAGAGTTTAACAAATTTAAATCGGAGTTTTCCTTCTCGACTTGGTGCTATACCAAGGCCAAAGAGCTCAATCTGCCCTCCTGTTTATTACAAATTAAAAAAGAGCTTGCTGATTTTATTACTGTCATTATATAACTAAAAGCAATGAAGTTGATTAAAACTTTATGTCTTTTATGCCATTTAACAAGAAATACAGCACAATCGTTTTGCATGATTTGATCAAGTGTTAATTTATTTCATAACAGACGATGGTGATTCCAGAAGAAAGAGATGGTAAACTTGAAGATGATCCAAATCTTCACCCAGCACCCTCCCAAGAAACCTCCTCATCTTCCAGAAGAGGTGGTCTTGAAAAACCTAAGGAACAACAAATGGTATTTATTTGCTTTACTTCACATAACAGTTTCACTTAGCCCCTAAATTTAGGTCATGACTTGACTCTTTTTCAAAAAAAATCTCTCCAGGTTTCAAGTTGGACTGCCTCTCACTCCCAAAAGAAGGGTTAGTGTGATTAAAGTTTTGCTGGTCGTCACATTGCCACGTATCAGAGATGCTGGTGAGATGAGACAGCCACTATATTTCAATACCATTGTCATATATCAGTTAAGATTTCTCCTGTATATAACATGATTTTCTCCTTTCATTTTATTAGATAATTGTTGACATGCGTGAATTTCGAAGCGAGCTGCCCTCCTTGATTCATAGACGAGGGATTCATATTGAACCCGTCACAATTGAGGTAAGTAAGAGATCTGAATTGTTGTTTTAGAACGAATAGAGATTTACAGGGTGTTCCAAAAGAGTTGAATCCTTGACATTTTTCCTGATACGAAAATAGAACTTCCAAACAGGTAGATCAGAAGTGGGGGTACAGTTGACCTCACACAGCTCAATTATTTTTTTCTTTAAGATCTTAAGTTGGTAGCCTATGAGGATCAGCCTGGAATAATCATTGAACCAAAAAAGGAAATCATAACTGCATGCAACAATATCAGTTCTGTTCACTTAGTAATTAATGTTTATAATTATTATAGATGCAGACTATCCAGATGCTCTAGTGCTTCTCACAAATACACCTGCCCAAGCCAAATCTCTGTTGCATAGCCTGGAGCCTGAGACTGCTATTGACATACCAAAATCTGATCTCTGAAAAAACAAAATGAGATTTCTTCTAAGCTGTATAGATGCTCCACCTAAAATGCGTGGAGAAAAAGCTAGATTGGAACTATGCAAGAATGCTGCATATCATTTCAAAGAAATCCTGGAAGAAGCACCCCACAAAAACATTAGGGGTATGGCCACTTACCACCAATCTCACAAACCATCCAAGTAAAATTAACTAGAAATACTGGACTCTAGTGGAGGAGTAAGGATGAACTCCTACACATGGACACACCAGTGTTGGCTGACCAGCAAAGACTAACATACATCAGCTCTGTGTAGACAGTATTTTCCATTGCTTCTGGCAAGTCCTCTAGACTGCAGTTTAGAGGACTTGCCAGGAGTATGTGCTATCAGTGTTGTATAGCCATAATCATAACATTGATTTACGAACTTCAATGAACGACCGAACACACTTCTTTATAAAAATATAGCTCTCACATTTTATTCTTGAAAGGGTTGATGTTTCTGTGGTGTGTGAGAGATGGGTGGAGAGACATATACTCAGAGAGAGGACTTTTTCCCATATCTTTTTCCAGGAGCCAGGGGTGCCAACGTTTGGACCCCCTTGCAAGCTTGTCAGAGACGCCTCTGATCGGCTGCATGTCCTTCGCTTGACTCTTGATTCTCTGCACTCTGTCTAAATCTGACTGCATGGTTCTCATCACATGGTCTCCTTCCGGTTACACACCTGTTGTACCTGAGTGCGCTGACGTGCTGTAATATCCATGACAGCTTGTCAAAGCACATGGGGTCACTAGGCACGAACCGAAAATCCATGTCATATGTTATATAACATCAGTACAACTTGATGATTTTCATATATTTTTTAGGTGCCACTACTGTTGCTGCCTTCAAGTTTATTGATGAATGGGTGACATGGTTGGCACTTGCACAAGACAAATAGAAAGTGAATTTATATTTTGAAAAGAATCACATTATGTGTCTGATGATTAAGAAAGTCTCATGAAATTGACTGTCATGCAGGGAAAGTGCTTGTGTATGAAATTCTCTTTTAATTTGACGTTTACAAAAATATAAATTGTGCAACCAAAATTTAATCAGTGCTGTGAATGATAAACTTTTGGTCATATGATGTACCTTCTGATTGGTTTGGTTTCTTTGTTTAATGGCATATCAACTCTTTGTAGGTTAATTAATGCCAAAGCCATTCTCCTAGAAGAACAGTAGTGGTACTATTTAACCTATACCTGGGAGGATAAGGGGGTTCATACCTTTCCCAAGGGTATTTGTCCGAAAATGAACATAATAGCGCGACTGGAGTTCAAACTCGCTTACTACGATTCCACAGTCCATCGTTTTACCCATTACACCACGAGGACCCCCCCTGTACCTTCTGACGACTGATGTATTGTAATAGGTTGAGTTTATATAAAGCAGATTAATTCTATACATGTTTGGTCACCAACACATACTTGATGATCAAGAAATTGTGAAATTTAAAGTTGTGTTTTCTGTGATTTTTATTCATTTTTCTTCTTAATAATGTTGTATATTGGGTGAGAACAAGTGACAACAACACTTATTTATAAAAATATAAATTCTCTTTTTATTTACAAAAGGTCAAAATGGTTGTGTAAGAGAGAGAGTTGGATAAACGAAGAACCAATAAGATTTACAGCAGGTTGCGATACATCTCCAGGGAACCTTGCTTCTTCGTGCTTCTTTCATGGGAGACTGATACAGGGCAGGCTCTCAACCTGAGGGCTTCACCCCACCCTGAATTAGCACCCAAAATGACATGACTTATGTTGTATTGTCGAGGTGAATGATACACAGGGAAGAATGGGTCCTTGATATATTTATTCAGCACCAGTATCTGGTGCTAAACGGATACATACGAAAAGACACAGTACAATAAGTAAATGACATGACTTATGTTGTATTGTCGAGGTAAATGATGCACAGGGAAGAATGGGTCCTTGATATATTTATTCAGCACCAGTATCTGGTGCTAAACAGATACATACGAAAAGACACAGTACAATAAGTTACAAACAATTAACAAGACAACTTAAAAGAAATTGAAGAGGGTAAAAATGCTGTATAACCATACGAAGTAAGATCAGTCCAAATATTAATAAATTTAATATCGACTTATTAATCAACCATCGAAGTCCTTAATTGTAGGCTATTTATGGCTATGAGCCAGTCTATCTGGTAGAGTGCTGAAGGGGTGTTAGCCACTCTACCATAACTTGTCTACTCTGTTGACTGACTGCCCTCTCTGACTGAGCACTGGGGTTGAAAACTTCAGTCATTATATATTCTTTGGATGCCCACAAATTCTTCCTTCTGGCACCCACATATGGAATTCATGTGGCATTTCTGCTGTCTTTTGTTTACCTAAAGATAAAGGTGTGTCCTGTTTTTGAAATCCACTAACTAACCAGCCTATCAAAGGTCAATATGTAACAATAATGTCATTGTTTTTTGGGGGGGTTTATATTGTGAAAAATGAAAAAACACAAGGTATTTAGAGGATGATTTTATTCATTGTTGAATTATTTGCCAATGTTATAAGTTTCAGTTTTTTAAACATTAAACTTTCATCAGGGCATTTGAATATGAAAATATCTCCTAACTCTTTTTTATTGTGAAAGTCAATAACAAAGAACTTGACAGCAAAATGTGTAAAATAACATATCAAAAGCTTAAAACTAATGTTGGACTCTTGTTTTCTGCAGGTTGGAGACTACATTCTGACACCCGACATTTGTGTTGAAAGGAAAAGTGTCAGTGATTTGATAGGTTCTCTGAACAATGGCCGCCTCTACAATCAGTGTGTTTCAATGTGCCGTTATTACAAGAAACCAATTTTACTCATAGAATTTGATCCTAACAAGTCTTTTGCCCTGATGGTATGTTTTTCTTTATATGAATTTGCTTGTCTTCCATGTTGTCAATGTACGAGGCTCATTTAGTAAGGGAAATTTTTTTGTAAAAAGCAAAATGAATTTTTAAAAAAATTATTTCCAGAAATGTAAACTCTACATAGTTTGAAATTAGTTTATAGCTAAAATTATTCTAATCTTGAAATAGTATTTGTTTTGAGACTGTTCAAGATGGCAACAAATCAAACAGTACTCCAGGCTTGAACAGAGGTCTATCATTAAATCTTTGGTGGCTAAGGAGTGTAAACCATCTGAAATTTACAGAAGAATGTGTGATGGCCACTTACTTCCCATCTCACAAACCATTCAAGTAAAATGAACTAGAAATACTGGACTCTAGTGGAGGAGTAAGGATGAACTCCTACACATGGACACACCAATGTTGGCTGACCAGCAAAAACTGACATTTAGATCTATTTTATTAAAAAAATGTTTACAAATAGACTAGACCTGGGTTTGCCTCTATGAACCTGCCCATGGAGTGGAAATACACTGACTCTCCTGTAAAGAAAAAGTTCTGGGCACAGCAATCAATAAAGAAGGTCATCTTGACAGTCTTCCGGGACTGCTTCTCTGCATGGAGGTAAGACCCCACCCCCATGAGTGTCCTGAGGATGACTCTAAACAATCTGATGGTGAGGTTTCAGTAATGCTGGAGCATTGGGGAATGTGGAGTACCTCTTCATTGCCATCACTCCTAGGTCCACTTTGGCCCAAAGTGGTACCACCTGATGAGGGTCCTATCTATGGGTTAAATTGAACTGAACTGTGGTTTCTTGAATTTACTGTTTTTTCATTTAAACTGTATTTATGCTAAACTGAATTGTTTAAAATAGAACTGTTTTGACATTTAAACCGTGTACTTATGCTAAACTGAATTATCTGAAATAATACTGTTTTGACATTAACTCTGTGTATTGCCCAATTGGCTGGGGCTGTAGAATACACTGACTGCACCTATGCAGAGGCCCCCACACACACACACACACAACAAATGTCCTGGATATGACTCTAAACAATCTGATGTTGGGGCTTTGGAGCACCCTTTCATTGCCATTGCTCCCTGGTCCACTCTGACCCAGAGTGGTACCACCTGATAGGGCCTTATCTATGGGTTAAATAGAACTAAACTGCATACTTAGGCTAAACTGAATTGTTTGAAATAGAACTGTTTGACTAAACTGAATAGCTTGAAATAGAAATGGTTTTGACAATTAAACTGTGTACTTATGCTAAACTGGATTGTTTGATAAAGAAATGTTTTTACAATTAACTGTGTGTAAACAAAATCTATACTTGTACTCAACTGAATTGGCTGAATTAGAACTGTTTGGATAAACTGAATAGCTTGAAATAGAAATGTTTTGACGATTAAATTGTATACTCAGGCTAAACTGAATTGTTTGAAATAGCCCTGATTATTTGTATAAAAATGGATTTCATGTTAAATAAACTACAAAGATTGATATGCTATAAAATCCAACCAACCGTCACATGATTTCCTTGAAAAAGGTGCAACTTTAAACAATGCTTCCTATTGTCAATTCCTTAGAAAAAATTCAACTTCTTTATTGAATGACCGTCATCCAAAAAATATGATTCTTCTTTCTTATTTATATCTAACAGGTTAAAAAAAACTTTTTTTTTCATTTTTATGTCCTAGGTATAACATGACATCTGATGGTGAGGCTCCTGTTCTGGAGCTCTGGGGAGTGTTGAGTTCACCTTCATTGCCATCACTCTCAGATCCACTCTGACCCAGAGTGTTCATCATACATGTTAGGATCCTATCTATGGGTCCGATAGATCTGTTTAAAAATTATTACTGTTTGATTGGACTGGGTGTTCCCCACCCCTAAAAAAAAAAAAACTACTATGTAAAAAATGTAAATATGAACATAAAACGAATGCAGTTCCTTAACCTCTTGGCATAAAATAATCCTAGATGGGTTGACGTGCCATAATTTTCCTTTTTGACATTTAGGGGAAAAAAAGCTATATCTTCAACACAAACTTTATATATATAAAAAAATATCTATACTACTATGTTTGCGTATTTGTCTATCAAAGATGATTTTAGCATGGATATTGACTTGTTCTTTAATTCCAAGTGAGACTTTCAGTGTTATTTTGAGTCACTGGAAATAATTGGATGACAAAATATGCGATTTCTAGCCATAGTGAAAAAAGACATAACCAAGATAAAAACTATTGTACAAATTAAGGTTGTTTGGTTTGTTTTTATGGACTATCAACTCCTATTGGTTATTTAAGGCCAAATCCTGTTTTATATATATATATATATATATATATATAAATGATTTGTAAGTAACATTTTTAAACAAGTTCAATGTCATTTGTTTTCAGTTGAATTGTTTTAAGTATTGCTATCTAACACTAATAATTCTACTTAATATTAATCATTTGTTTGTACACAGTTAAATGGTTTCAAGTATTGCTATCTAATACTAATAATTCTACTTAATATTAATCATTAGTTTGACACAGTTAAATGATTCCAAATATTTCTTTGTAATACCAATAATTTAATTTTTGCACTCAGATAAATGGTTTCAGGCATTCTTATCTAACATGAACAATTCTGTTTAATATCAATCATTTGTTTGCTTACATTTAGATGGCTTCGATGACTGCTAACATCAATAGTTTTATTTGCACATGATTCAATGGTTTCAAGTATTGCTATGTATCACTAATAATCCAATTTAACATCAGTGATTTGTTTGCATACAGTTAAATGATTAAATAGTTCTATTTGACCCATAGATGGGACTCTAACAGGTACTACCACTCTGAGCCAGAATGGGCCTGGGAGTAATGCCAGTGAAGGAGTACTCCACATTCCCCAAAGCTCTAGGAGTGGAGCTTCATCATCATTAGCAGTTTGGTGTCATATCTAGGACACTCCCACTCTGGCCCGGAGTGGTAGCTCCTGATAGGGCCCTATCTATGGGTTAAATAGAACTAACAGCATACTTATGCTAAAATGAATTGAGTAAACTGAATAGCTTGAAATAGAAACGTTTTCGACAATTAAACCGTACTTACACTTAAACTGCGTGCTTATGCTTAACTGAATTATTTCAAATTAAACTGTTTTTCAACATTAAAACTGTATTTACACTTAACTGAATTATTACATATTACTGCTTAAATAGTTTAAAATGGAAATGTTTTTGACAATTAAACTGTGTACTTATGCTAAACTGAACTGTTTTCAATAGAACTGATTATTTACATAAAAACGGATTTGGCGTTAAATAACCTACATAGGTTGATATGCCATAAAACCAACCAAACCTAGGACACTCACTGCAGTCCGGGGATTGGGGGGGGGCTTACACCTTTGCACAAATGCAGTCAGCATATTCTGCAACCACATCCAACTGACTCCCAAATTGTTTAAATAATGGAAAAGAAAATTCGATGTAATAAAGTACAAAAATTCTTTTCCATCTGATAAATGATGAGATGAGCAAGGTCAGATTAATACTTTTCCCATGGCCAGCTATATGTCGGATATTCATGAGTAAGCTATGAAAAATGACTTTGCATATCTGTAAAAGGTAGAAGGGGAAAAAAAAAGGATTGTACAAAGAGGCCCTTGGAAATTAACCAGAATTATTCATTGTTTATTCATCTAATTTTTATATATCTACAGAATCTTGCAAAATATATCACAAAGTCTGACACTAAACTGTATCTGATGATGAAGTTCCAATCAGGGAGTTTAAGGAATATGGAGATCCCTTTCATTATCATTATTCTTAGGTCTACTCTCACCTTGGTACCGGGCCATTGGCTTAATGAGTAGAGTGTTTGCCAATTGTCTGGAAGACCGGGGTTCAATCCCTGGTCAAGTCATACCAAAGACTCAAAAAATGGTACTTGATGCCACCTTGCTTAACACTCAGTATTATAAGGTAAGGATCAAGGGTAAAGTGGAGCAATCCAGAGAATGGAGTTGCACCGTCCCCTACACCTCGGTGTAGTATCTATTGAAAAGGGAACCTAATGCATAATGATATGTAAATCGCCAAGCTGACCAACTTTTTCCACATATGGTCGACACTGTGTTTAAAGAGATATTTAAAATTTAGATTCAATACCCCCTGCTGATTCTTTGCAGACGGCCAGTACTTGAAATTGGGTAAATCCATTTATATCGTCTCAATCTTTAGCTTAAACTTATTCTTACTTTGACCACGCAGACTTTATTACTAGCTCTACCGTAAGATCCACTTAAGTTGTTTTTATTTCTAGCTTGAACCTTTTTTCACCTCTGTAGCCCATAGAGAGTTCATTACTATTTTTTATCGTAAGATCCACTTTAACGAATCTTGGAATGTCAGTCAAAAGTTTAAGAAATAAATAAATAAAATAGGATAGGAAACGAACTGATAAGAAGAAGAAGAGAGAGAGAAAATATATCTGAATTTTCCTTAATTATTTCCCTAGAATCATTAGTTAATCAATCAGTCTCGGGGTGGGGTGGAGTTCTCTCTGTCACACTAAGAAATATTTTGAAAAATTTGTTTCTAAGATTTGACTCAAAGCAAACCTTTGAATTCTAATTAGTTTTATAAAGATTTTATAAAGATGAATTTTCTTTAACTGATTTCCTTTTGAAAATAGTGTTGAGGCCTCTGAGTGTCTGTATCCCAAATACTGCAAAGGACATGTTATTGCTCTTAAAATGGTTAAATCAGTTTTATTTTAGTTCCTTCCATTTGCTAAATTCTGCAAACAGTTTTAATGGTTGTTATGAAAATATACATTATCAATATCTGGTGGTGAGGCTCTAGTTCCCCTTTGTTGCCAGGTCCACTCTGACATAGACTGGTAGTACGAGTTAAGGTATGATCAATAAGCCAAACTGATCCGTTTGAAAATTATTAATATTAGATTGGAACACTTGAAACCATTTAACAGTGATTAAATAATTATTAATATAGATAAATGTGTGATTGAAAAAAAATGGTTGCCATGTAATGTTGAAAATATAAATGATTATGTAAATGAAATGAATGTATAAGTAATCATTATCATCAAATATGTACAAATTTAATCAAATTTTGGCACTAAATAACCCATAAGGTATTGATATGCCATTGAATAAACCAAACCAGTCAAATTAAACATTTTTTTTGTACTGTTTGTTTAAATTAATTTGTTGTTTTTTAAATTTTTTCCCTCCAGGGTAAACACAAGCTATCCAGTGAAGTGTCTATGAATGATGTTACGTCTCGTCTTACACTTCTCACAATACATTTCCCAACTTTGAGAATTCTTTGGTGCCAGAGTCCTTATGCAACTGCTGAATTATTTGAAGAACTTAAAGTAAGTTGTGTTTGAATTTTTTTTTTGGGGGGGGGGGCTTTTTAAAAAAAATGTATTTTTCTTTATGTGTGCAATAAGTTAGTCTTTTTAAGTGAAGGGGTGATTCTACTCTCTCCAGACCGTGGCATCATCCTGACATGGTACCAATGAAAAAATAAAAATAAGCAGAGTTTTACTGTACTGCTATAGTAATTGATGAATTTTTTTGAATGCAAAGTGATGTTTGAATTTTTTAGAGACGGAGCTATTTCGTAGGAACTATAAAATAAGTGCCCTTGTGTCTGATGTTGAATACTGCTAGAATACTTGATACCAATAATATACCGCCATCATCATGGCATGTTGACAACACAGATTCCTTTGACTTTCTCTCTCCATCCTATCCCTATCTCTCATTGCTTGTGGCAAGTCCTCTAGATGATACCCAGTATCCACATAGAGTTGATTAAGTTTTTGCTAGAGTAGGAGTCTATCAATTATGAGTTCATCTTTACTTCACCAGGAGTACCCTGCATGTCTTGCTCATCTTGGATGGTTTGCCAGATGGGAGGTAAATGGCCATACAACTGCAGTTTTGTAGAGTGCTGCTTTTAGAATTTGTTTAAAACAGTATGCAGCATCCTTGTGTAGTTCCCATCTAAGCTTTCTTTCCAAGTGTTTCTGTCATTAGGTATCCAGTATATATACTTTGGTAGCAGTATCTCCTCCAGTGAAAGCAATGTCAATCTATGCATAGGTAAAGTGGGAACTGCTATTGGCTCGTTAAATGACTATATGAAAATCTCATCTCTTAGCTAAAATAAAACAGGAATCATCCAAGCTGTAACTGTGTCACTACTACTGTATAGCTGCACCACATGGAATAATAAGTAAATCTTAGTAGAGAGTCTTATTTGTATATGTGAGCTAATGTTCTTTTGT
Organism: Sepioteuthis lessoniana; assembly: GCA_963585895.1. Lineage (NCBI taxonomy): Eukaryota > Metazoa > Mollusca > Cephalopoda > Myopsida > Loliginidae > Sepioteuthis > Sepioteuthis lessoniana. The sequence continues at coordinate 99,631,753 of OY757913.1, read as the reverse complement.
TTTCTATTTTTTCAGATGGGAAGAGGACAGCCAAGTGCATCATCAGCTTTATCAATAACAACCACTGAAGAGAATGTCGAATGGAATGAACGTTACAATCCAGGACCCCAGGTATTTTTACTTTTTTGGTGTTGCTATGGTGACCTTGAATCATTAATACAAATTTTGATTTTCTTCAACTGTGTGGCTATGATGGGGTGGTTAATAGATTCAATGACTTTAATGGCACATCAACCTGCTTAGGGTTATTTTATGCCTATAGGTTAAGGAATTGCATTCATTGTATGTTTGTATTTACATTTTTCTGTGTAGTTGATTTTAAAAGTTTTCCTTTTTTTTTGCAATTGGTCCTATCAAATATAAATAATCTTTAAGCAGATCTATTTGATGCACAGATGAGACCCCAACGAGTTGGAGTGGACCCGAGAGTAATGGCAATGAATGGATGATTTCACACTCTCTAGAGCTCCAAGACTGGAACTTCACCACCAGATACAGTTTAATTACTCTTCTGCTGGGGATACAGTCAACTTATTCTAAGCCCCATAACCAGACATCGCCAATTGTCAGGGAGACCTGGGTTCAATCCCAGGTCGAATCATACCAAAGACTCAAGAAAGGGTACTTGATGCCTCCTTGCTTAATACTCAGCATTATAAGGTACAGATCAAGGGTAGAGTGGAGCAATCCAGGGAAAGGAGTAGCGCCCTCCCCTACATCTGGGTGTAGTAGCTATCGAAAAGGGAGCCTTCTGGTCACCCTCGACTATGGTCGCCAATGTATTTACCCAACCCCTCTGTCACCAGCATGATGTGACACAAGGTCAATTTTTTAATGCAAAGTAAAGCTGGTTTGAAATCATAGTTTTTCCTTCTCCTGGAATGCTTACTTTAACAAGGCTAAAGAACTGAGTCTATTCTACTATTTACTTATAATTAGACAGATGGATTCATATCTTTCTTAAGGGCTGTGGTCTAAAATGTAATAGAATAAATTACTCACATCGCGTCTGCGTTTGACCGTCGGGAAAAGAAAAAAGAGGAATGTGAGTTTGTTGACTCCTTATATACAAATAGCGTTAATTTGCATATGAGGAAAAAAAGAGGCTATAAAAAGAACAAATTGGCGAGGACAGAGAGTCGTGTTATTCTGAGAGCGGAGAGCAGACATTGAGGTAAGAGGAGTTGGTGTGAGTTGCAGAGTTGTATTATTCTGAGAGTTAGTGCGAGTAGCAGAGTTGGCGAGAAGGAGTTCCGAACCCCATTTTTCATTACAAGAGCATTATCACAAAGTCAAATACAAACAACTTCATCCTGTATTTGGACTCTGGTCACTGTTTCCATTTCCCACTACAAATTGTAGTATCGATAACATTTACTTATTTACAATTTTTACATGAAATGTTTTTAATCTTTCGGAGTTCATATGGCGTTGTGGCTTATGTGTTGGAATGAGACCTTTTAATAAGTGAGTTCAAAGTCCTGTCACACCATTATGTTCACTTTTAGACTATTTCTTTTTTGCATAGGAACAGAATTAACTCAATTTTTAGAATTCTACAACATATGATATATGCACATCTTATTTTTACTAGCCAATTGAAAGAGGCTGCCTGAACTAATTTGCATATGATTAGGTTGTTGAATTACCAGCATGTGGGATGTATTTCTGAATAAAGAATTTAATCAACTCCATAAGAGTTGAAAATAATGTATTTTCGTTTTCTGCAGACAAAAGCTGATTGTCAAAGTTAAGATATCTTTTTTTATGTAAAATATAAATTATTTACAAGAAATTTTATTTTTACCCTTTTTTTCTTTTTTTTTTTTTTTTTTTTTTTTTTTTTTAAAAGGACTTTCTGATGAAAATGCCTGGTATTAATTCAAAGAACTATCGTCTGATCATGAACAAGGTAACAGATCTGCATGAACTGAGTTCTTTATCATTAGAGAAACTGACTGAAATTCTAGGTAATGCCCGAAATGCGGAAACATTGTGGAACTTTATCAACACCAAAGATAAAGTTATTTCTCAGAAGGAAACTGCTGGAAAATCAAAGAGTGAATTTAAAAGAACTTTCAAAAGGAGATAAGTATTTGAAGATAGGTAATAAAATACACTCATTTCTTTAATTTGTGTTCTCTTTATTTTTTTAGATTTAATAATTTTTTTGTAGTTGTTTTAGTTCAGGGATTTCTCTGTAACTAATACAACTTTGTTCTTTCACACTGTAGCCATGTCAGTACTACGATATGGTTGCACCACTTGGACATTGAGAAAAAGCTAGATGGAAAGTGCACGAGGAGGCTGAATGCTGTTTTGAACAAATCCTGGAAGTAGCACTCCACAAAATAGTAGCTGTATGGCCACTTACCTCTTATCTCACAAACCATCGAAATATGATGAGCAAGATGTGAATTCTCCCTTGCTTTATCAGCATAAGCGACATTCTCCTATGAACTTCTACACATTGGCCAATCAGCAAAAACCTACATTCATCAACTCTGTGCAGACACTTGAAGGCCAAAAGAGATTTCTCACCAAGGGAGAAAAAAAACACAATCCAAAAAACAAAACAAAACAACCAGGAACTTTTGATCTGCATTCTTGATGAAATAAAAAATTCAAAGGCCGAGAATGATCAATGTAATTTGGTTATTTAATGTGAAGTATTCCTTTGTTGCCATTACTCCCAGACACTACCATTTTTGTTCAGAGTGATTCTTGGAGTAATAGTAATGAAGAGGTATTCTACACCCCGACAGAGGTTCAAAACTAAAGAAACAATGGAAAGAATGATTAGCAAGAATTTCTAAAGAATGGCAAGAGTGACTGAATGTTTTGATGAGCCTGTTCAGTTTAATTAAGTATAGCTTTAAGGAAGTCAGGCTTGTCATGGTGATCTTGTAGGTCAGCCACTACTAAAATGGACAGTATCAGCCTCTCCACCTTGGCATTTCCTTTGACAATAAGTTAAATTGGACTCTGAGGTGGCAGAGAGCAGGAATGGTGATTCTAATAAAACATGTTTTCCAAAACAGTAACCAAGCAACCACATATAAACTCAAGCTGAAAAGGAGAATGGCAACAAGCATTACTCTCATTCTCTCAGATTTATCATGTTAATAGGCCTGTCCCTCTTTCATAACCGAAAAATTAAGAAGAAAAAAGATAAATAATGATTGAGTATACTAAAATATCCCTTTTCTAGAAGCTTGTAAGACAATGAAAGCAAAAAAAGAAAACATACACAAAAGCTATAAAAGGGATTATAAGTTATAACTGATGCAGAACATTATATATATATATATATATAGAGAGAGAGAGAGAAAGAGAGAACTCTCATTAAGATACCTACCAATCCCAGTAAAAACTGAAAAGTCTATAAATGAACAGAGGCCAACCTTAACCAAAGCGATTGTAACTTCAGTTGAGTTTACCTCAAGAGAATGGAGTTGATGTTGTTTAAACTAGAACAAGGGGAAAAAAAACCCAACAACAACAATTATTTACAAAATCAAATTGCTTTGAACAATTGCAAGAGTTTTGTCTGCAAGTCTTGCTTAAAAATTTTTTTCAAATGGCACCATATTGGTTGAAGTTGTTTTAAAAAAAAAAAAGATAGAGATATGCAGATGTTTTGCTTAAAATAAAGGCCTTTTTACATGAGATACCAGGAACTTTTGATCTGCCTTCTTGATGAAATAAAAAATTCAAAAGGCCGAGAATTGGTTATTCTATGTGAAGTATTCCTTTGTTGCCATTACTCCCAGACACTACCATTTTTGTTCAGAGTGATTCTTGGAGTAATAGTAATTGTTATGGGACCATTACCTACCCATTGATGGACTCTTCCAAATCCTATATTAATTGAGAGCCAAGTACTCTCGAGGGATGGTCAGCCGGTCGTAGAGATTGGATAGAGACTGGATAGAGACTGATAAGTAAGCCTAGCTTACACCACCACTTTTCTCTGTATCTTGTTACTTCAATATATCCTTAAACTTATACCGTGTTCCAAATTGGGTCTACATCAACTGGCGACGAGGATTCGAGATTACGTACTCATGCAAAAGCCAAAAAAAAACACCAGTTGATTCACAAATCAACTGGCGACGAGGATTCGAGAGTATGTACTCACACAAAAGCAAAGAAAACTTCCCAGTTGATTTACACATCAACTGGCGACAAGGATTCATGAATACATACTCATGTAAAAACAAAAAATTCCAGTTGATTCATACTTCAACTGGCGAACGAGGATTTCAAGACTACGTACTAACAAAAAAAGTCCCAGTTGATTCATACTTCAACTGGCAAACGAGGATTTCAAGACTACGTACTAACAATAAAAGTCCCAGTTGATTCATACTTCAACTGGCGAACGAGGATTTCAAGACTACGTACTAACAAAAAAAGTCCCAGTTGATTCATACTTCAACTGGCGAACGAGGATTTCAAGACTACGTACTAACAAAAAAAAGTCCCAGTTGATTCATACTTCAACTGGTGAACGAGGATTTCAAGATTACGTACTAACAAAAAAAGTCCCAGTTGATTCACACATCAACGGACAAACGAGGATTCAAGTTTACGTACTCATGCAAAATTCCAGTGGATTTATACATCAACTGTCGAATTAGACAAACAAGGATTTCAAATCTACAAAAACCTAGTTGATCTCAAACCAATGGGTGACCAGGAATCTCGTGCATAAAAGTTACCCCTCCTTGAAAATAAAACCAGTTTCTGCTAAACAGAAAAAACAAGTTCTACCAACTCGACTCTTACGAACTATGTACTCTCTCCCCACACTTCAAAGTCTGCCGACAAATTTCATAGTACCCCAATTAAAGAAATAAAGACCTGCTCGAGTTGAAATAACATCAAACAATTTTTGACATCACGCCAGGAAATTATTTTTTTTGGTAAAAAAACAAGTGTGAAAAAAATTACTAAATGGTCGCATGAATATTGTGGAATGACAGTATTTTAAAGAAAAAGAAAGGAAAAATCTTGACTAGATTTTAAAAGATTTTTGTTGTCCCTCCCCTTTTGTTACGTGTTGAAAAGAACCATAATTACTGTTGGGTTTCTTTTGTCTGCTCTCTCTTCTTCCACATAAAAATTCCTTGTCATTTTTTTTGCTTGGATATTACAAAAATTTCTGTAATCCAATAATGAAGGACTTCCTGAAAATAATTGTACAAATGTTAAAAGTTCAGATGGACCATCAAAAGAAGAGTGATGAAAGGCAACAGAGAATGGAAGAACAGTGGGTACAGCAACAAAAAGAACTACAACAATAACAACAAAGAAATGAAGAAAGACTCCTACAAGCATTAATGAAAAGGGAGGAATAACAGAACCAAATGGAAGAGTTACTATTAAAATCATTAAACGGCACCAAGTTCCTGAGAATGATATTACTATGTACAGTATCATAGAAACTTTTGAGTATATACCAGAAAACGATAAAACCTTTGATGCATTCTACAGACGATATGAAGACATTTAACGTGGACTGCAAAGAATGGTCAAACGAAAAAAAAGGTATGTTTATTACTCAGGAAATTGGGTACAACTGAACACAGTAGGTTCTCAGAGTTCTCAGAAACAGTTGAATTATTATCTGAACTGTTTGGGCTGAACACATCAGTTTTTCATGAGAGATGGAAATGCCTTAATATAGTTAAGGAAGACCAGCAAGATTATTTGACATTTGCGACGACAGTAAATAAACACTGCAATGATTTCAAGTTAGCAGATTTAACCGCAGACGACTTCAAATGTCTTATTTTCGCGCAGGGTTTGGTTTCAGCAGAAGACACTGAAATTAGACACTGTGTGTTAACTAAATTAAAGAACGAACAAGGTCTGATCCTTAAAAAATTGGCTGAGGATTGCCAGAGGGTAGTATCCATTAAAAGTGACTCTCAAACTATTGAGGAATTGGGAGTTGCTCATATTAAAAAAATCAAGAGCAAGCCAACATGCTATTCCCCACAGAAAGAGAAAAGTAAAATTGCATGACCAAAAATTTACGACAAAGTACAAATACATGAAAAAATCCACCACCAGGACCACATTATATCTGTAGTGACCTACACTGGATGAGGTTTTGTCCAGCAAAAAAGAAGTTAACCTGTAAAAACTGTGCTAAAGTTGGACACGAAGTAACACGTTGGTATGCCAAAAAAAAAAAAAAAAAAAATCGAGGAAACCCAGAAATATAATACGACAAACACAGTCAGGTGATAATAAAGACGGAAATTTATGCAAATATGTAACAGTTAAAATTTTTAACTAGACAGTAAAATTCCAGCTTGACTCGGGTCCCAACCTCTCGATAATAAATTTGCATACATGGCAACGTCTAAACAAGCCAGCTTTGCTGAGAACGAAAAAGACAGCACGTTCTGTAACAGGTGATTGTATAAACTTTTTGGGTGAAGTAGTTCTCACTGTAACCTTGAATGGAATTACAAAGAAATTCATTGCATATGTGCTAAAAAACACAGACAATCTATTCGGTACGGATTGGATTGAAAAATTCAACCTTTGGGACTGTTCTATGAGCACGTTATGTCGTAAATTAAAAAGCCCAATTACTAACACAGAAAAATTAAAACAGGATTGAGCTCCTGTTTTAATTTTTAAACAAAAATTCCCTGAGGTGTTTTCAGGCAGCCTTGGGAAATGTATAAAAATGAAAGCTCAGTTCCAGGTAAAGCATAATGCCCAGCCCATATTTAAAAAAACGGAAATGTCCTTTTAATGGCTCTAGAGCAAATAAATGAAGAGCTGGATAGGTTGGAAAAAGCAGGTATCCTGTCTAAGACAGATTTCAGTGAGTGGGCTGCGCCAGCAGTCTATGTGAGGAAAAAATCTTATCAAATTAGGGTTTGCACCGATTTTTCAACAGGGTTGAATCAAGCACTAAAAGACCACCACTACCCTCTCCCTAGCTCTGAGGAGATATTCAACAAACTTAATGGTGGCAAGATCTTTTCAAAAATAGATTATCGGACGCATATCTTCAAATCGAGGTGGAAGAGAATTCTAAACAGCTTTTTTTTATCTCTACAGAAAAAACCTCTTGGAAGTGGGGTGTTATGGGACCGTTACCTACCCATTGATGAATTCTTCCAAATCCTATATTAATCGAGAGCCAAGTACTCTCGTGGGATGGTCAGCTGGTCGTAGAGATTGGATAGAGACTGCGTATTCGACTGATAAGCCTAGCTTACGCCACCACTTTTCTCTGTATCTTGTTACTTCAATATATCTTTAAACTTATACCGTGTTCTGAGTTATCTTTCCGTTGTCCCAAATTGGGTCCACATCAGTAATGAAAAGGTATTCTACACCCCCCCACAGAGATTCAAAACTAAAGAAACAATGGAAAGAATGATCAGCAACAATTTCTAAAGAAATACAAAATAGATTTGATATTCTGGTCTGATAGTGAAATTCCAGTGATGCTGGAGCTTTGGAAAATGCAGAGCACCCCTTCATTGCCATCGCTCCCAGGTCCACTCTAGCCTAGTGTGGTAGCCCCTAATAGGGCCCTATCTATGGGTTTAGTAGAACTAACAACATACTTATGCTAAACTGAATTGTTTAACTTAACTGAATAGCTTGAAATAGAAATGTTTTTGACAATTAAACCGTTCTTACATTTAAACTGTGTGCTTATGCTAACCTGAATTATTTGAAATGGAAATGTTTTTTGACATTGAAACTGTACTTACACAAAACTGATTTGTTTAATATAGAACTGTTTTGTCATTTAACTGTGTAAACAATCTGTATTCATACTAAGCTGAATTAGAACTGCTTGACTAAACTGAATAGCTTGAAATGGAAAGGTTTTTCACAATTAAACTGTACTTACATTTAAACTGCGTGCTTATGCTAAACTGAATTCTTTGAAATAGAACTGATCATTTACATACAAATGGATTTGGCATTAAATAACCTACAAAGGCTGATATACCAATAAAACCCAAACAACCGAAACTGATATTCTGGAAACAGAAGATACGGAATAAAAAAAAATAATGCAACCAAAATGGAGATCCTCCGCCAAGAAAGGAAGACCAAAAGAGATCTCACACCAAGGGGGCAAAAAACAATCCAAAAAACAAAACAAAACAGACTGGAAGTAAAATCTATCTTTGAGAATTGATGTTGGTTTTTATGAACAATACCAATAGAAAATGAAAAGACTGATGCTAAACCTTACACTCCCTATGACCATATAAATAAAAACCCTTATAGAACGTGGCCCAGTCAGCTGGAGGTGTGGAAAATGCCAACTACATCTCTGCAGAGAAGTAAGAATGCCCCACCAAATAGTGTTGTGGATATGACATTAAACCGTCTGATAGTGAGGCTTCAGTCCTAGAGCTTTGTGGAATGTGGAGTACCCCTTCATTGCTATTACTCCCAGGTCCACTCTGACCCAGAGCGGTAGTACCTGTTAGGGTTACAACTGTGGTCAAATAGATCTGTTTAATCATTTAAAGCTCTGGCTTGTTTAAAATTTTAACTATAAACTTCATTTACGAATCATGTATATATATATATATATATATACAGGGTGAAATGATAAAATTGTCGTCCTAAGGAAAACAACACTACAGCTTTATTTTAAAACTTTTATTGAAAAAAATAAATTCTGGGAGCATGCCTTTTCCACAAGCGCCGGTGGGAGCTAGGCAAATACTTGGCAGATGGCGGTGATCAGGCTGGCTTTGGTGTTGTGGGAGGTCATGTTGGTGATGTTCTCGACGTATGACCAAACAAAGTAGTCCAGCAGGTTCAGGTCAGGGGAGGCCTGACGGACTTGATTAGCCTGAGGTTCTTTGTCTTCTCAATCAAGATCTGGCTTGTCTGGCACCTGTAGGACCTACACTTCAAGTCCACCTTCACACATGCATTCACAGTTGTGTGCAAGATGCCTAAATCTCTGGCAATCTGCCAAATAGGCCGCTGAGGAGTTTCATCAATGATTGCCTGGACCTTTTCGATGAACTCCTTGGTCCAGAGCTTCCTGGCAGTGTCCTTCCACTCCACCACCTCCAATGGGTCGTCCGATGCATTGAGCTGTGCCCTTAAGCGTTGAACCATCCGGATTTGCATTTTGAGGGTGCTGGCAATGGTCCTGTTGTCATAACTTGGATCGGCAGAGAGCATGAGTTGTACTGCAGTGCAACTCTGATCTCGCTCATTGAACATTGTGTCACTTTCAGACATGATAGAAGGCTCTTATCGCTCTTGAGATTTGTACACTACTGGCCAACTAGTAGATGGTCGGCGACAAAAAAAGCAAACTGGTTTTCATTAAACGGAAATGGAATCATGTCGTCTTTTCTAGGGCGACAATTTTATCGTTCCACCCTGTATATATTAAATATATATATCATCATCATCATCATATCGTGCTGGCAGCACGGATATCCCTGACCCTCTCTCGCCACTCCTCCCTATCGTTCATCGCCCTAGGCAGGTCTTCAGGACAACATCCTGTATCCTCACACAGCTGCTGAATGTACGTTCGAGCTGGTCGTCCTGCCCTTGCGCGGCCGTGTGTGGGGATCCATAAGAGTACATCTCTTATGAGTTCATCTCTGCTTCTCCAGCAATGTCCAGCATGTCTGGCTCGCCTAACTTGAATAGATTTCGTGATAGGGGGCAGGTGGCCGTACAGTTGGTGTCTCGTGGGGTGCCGCTGCCAGGACTTGTTGAGGATTGCACGCAGCATTCTTGTGTAATTGCCATCTAGTTTCTTCTCGAGCCGTTTTGTTAGCGTCCATGTAGTGGATCCATATAGCAGTATCGATGTGACCGCTGCCTGGAAGAAACTGCGTTTCATTTTATCGGTTAGGTCTGATTTCCATATAGTCGATAGCCTATTGATAGCTGTCCATGCTTTCGTTAACCTCGTTTCGATGTCCTTTTCGGTTGATTCGACGCTGCTTCCTAGGTACGTGAATTTGTCTACTAGTTTAAGAGGGGTTCCTTCTAGAGTGGAGATGTCCCCCGTTTGGTTATAGCACATATATTCCGTTTTGTGTGCATTAACATGGAGGCCTATGCTTGCTGCTGCTCGTTCCAGGCTATGCAGAAGTGTTTCGGCTTGGTCAGGTGTATTTGCCAGTATCGCTATGTCATCGGCGTAGTCGGCGTCGGTAATTGTTGTTGCGGGATATCTTCTGCTTCTTTTCTTCGTCAGTTCGAAGCCATTCTCTTTGATTTTGTCAATCGATGTTCTAAGTACGTAGTCTAGACAAATGATAAAGAGATACGGAGCCAGCGTGTCCCCTTGTAGTACTCCTGCTACAATGTCGAAGTATTCTGTGTCTCCATCTGGTGATCGTACTTTTACTTTAGTGTTTCTATAGAGAATCGTTATTGCCGCTACGGTTTCTTTAGGTATGCCGTACGCTAGTAGGATTTGTTCCATCTTTCCTCTGTGAATGGAGTCGAAAGCCTTGGTAAAGTCGACAAATATTAATGTCGCTTGTAGGTTCTTTGCCCGTACACCTTCAAGGATTCTGCGGATGGTTAGTATTTGTGAGGTCGTAGATCTATTTCTTCGGAAGCCATTTTGGTTTTTTCTAAGTATGTTGTCGATTTTGGGTTCTATGCGGTTTCGTAGTAGGGCATTGTAGATTTTGGCAGCTATGGATGTAAGTGTTATGCCTCGGTAGTTTTTGGCTAATCCGAGGTCCCCCTTTTTAGGGAAGGGGAGTATGCATCCCTTCGTCCATCTATCTATCGGATTTTGATTGTATACTGCGTTGCAGTGTCGGAGCAGTATGTCGTCGAATTGTCTGGTCTTCCATACTTCCGGGGGAATTTCGTCCAGTCCTGCAGCTTTCCTATCTTTAATTTTTCTGAGAACCGAGTCGAGTTCTCCTTGTGTGAACGGTCCAAGTTTAATGTCTAATTGTTTGCTAATTATTCTGGTGATTGGTTCATGTGTTATTTTTGGTGGGTTTCCAAGTAAGTTTTCGAAGTGCTGTTTCCACAGTTTTATTCTTTCTTGTTGGTTTGCTGCTTTAAGTTTAGCTTTGGCTGTGCTCTTTCTTCTGCTCACTTCGTTTATTGTTTGCCAGGCAATTCTAGATTGTCTATCTTCTACCGAGTCTCTGATCTTATCTATCTGATTTTGAATGTATTCTGTCTGTTCCTTTATATATATGCCTGCTAATTGATTTTGTGCCGTTTTTAGTTTTAAGGCATTTGTGTTTGTTGGGTTTTTTCGATAGTTTTTGGAGGCTGTTTTCACTAGTGCACGTTTTTCTCTCACCGCTAAGGTTTCCCATGGGACTCTATATTTAGTTTTAATTTTTGTTGGAATGTATTTTGCTGCTGCCTCGAGGTGTGCATTGACGAAATTTTCGTATTCGTCGTTTGGTGTACTTTTTTCCGTCTTTTCTTGTAGTGTTTCGAATCTGTTTCTCAATTCTAATACGTATTTATCTCTGACATCTTTGTTGTTTAATAGGGCCCAGTCATAGTGTTTGGTGGTCACTGTTCGTTTGGCGTTTTTTCGTAGGCTTAACCGTATTTTCGCTGTGACTATTCGGTGATCGGTGGACACACCCTCAAAAGAGGAGTATGCCTCGCAATTCAATGCACTATTCTTCCATTTCTTGTTTATAAGGACGTAGTCTATCTGAGCTTTAGTATTGTTTGCGTACGTGTATGTCCATAGTTTGCCCTCTCTTTTTTGGTAGTTTGTATTGAGGCATGCTAATCTATTTTCTATCATGAAATCTGTTAGATGTTGCCCATTTCTATTTGACGTGTTGTGGAGGCTGTATTTGTTGTTTCCGTTTTTCCCTATTTGTGCATTCATGTCTCCGCCAATGACTAACATGTTGTGTTTCGGGATGCTACGCACTAATGAGGATAACTCATCGTAGAAGGTGACTATTTCATTTTCTTCACTAACATTGGTGGGGCTGTAGCATGAGACGATTGTTGCTCTGGGGTTTCCGTTAAATGTAGCTACCATCATCCTAGGTCGTATTTTCTCTATGCTATTAAGCGTTTTTAGTGCTCTAGGTCCTATAAGCAATCCTACCCCTCCTACTGCGGCGTTGACAGAGTTTTTCCATGCGGATACAGTGGCGAGCGACCATCCATTGCCAGTTTCGTGATATTTGATATCTTCTGTGTGCGTGTATCTGTGTTCTTGTATGCAAATTATTTCTATATTATGTTCTTCGGCCGATGCAATTAGCTCTGGGAGTTGTCCTATTCTATTTAAGGTTCTTATGCTCTAAAACTCAACCAACTGATCCACTTGCGGCTCATCTATATTCATAAAAAAACAAAACAAAACATCATAACACATAATCAATTAGACCTAAATTCAAATGTACAAGCAACTACATGTCAGTAAATGTTGTATAGCCATGATGACTGTAGTAAATAGGGGTCAGAAAGCTTAATCCAGGACTTTCTCTTCCAAGGGACACTTTTCGTGTATCACCATCCAGTGCAATTTCTATCTTCAATCACTATCAACGGTCTCACCACAAACGTTTCTCGCTTAGAAAAATGCCCTCCTGAAATGCATCTTCCAATCTCAATGACCACAACGCTTGAGTTTGCTACGAACACAGACACTGTCGCCTGGGCTCTTTTTATAGGCTCAGGGCTTTGCATGCGTCTTTGTCAAGTCTTGCAAGTCTCGTAAGAATCCGAGATCATGAATTCTTAAAACATGACGTTGGAGCGGCCGTTTTCGCCTTTGCATGACAGGTACACACGGGCACGTTTTTCCGGGGGGTAAGTCCATTTCTCTTCTACAATGATATCAATAATAATACAGGCAGACTGTCGTTTCTGATCCAAATGGGTTTATTTCTTTCTACATTCTGCCCTTGGTGACATGTGGAAATAGCATAGGCCCTTATGAATTGTGTCTCACCATGGTATGCTAAAACCTCCCCTCAACCCCCATGAACAGCACATATTGTAGTGTCTAAAATCTCAACTTATCTCTGCTGGTTGAGACCCAAACTGGTCTGATCTGATCAGATTTGAAAAACTCAACTGCTCTCTGTCTGATTTTTTTCAAAATCCAAAAATTCTCAGACCATCTCTTCCGGACATGATGTCATCCACCCACTCAAATCACTCCAACTACATGTCCAGCCCCATTTCTTGTGTAGGAGTTTATTATGACAGATGATGATTGTCATATCCTTTTCGCACAGGCAGGCAAGTGCCCCTTCTGACTACAACACCTGAACCAAGAGACGCCGAGTAGTTCAAAGCCTTACCAAACTAAATAATTGATGGGTTTGGTTTCTTTGTTTAATGGCATATCAACCTTTGTAGGTTATTTAATGCCAAAGCTATTCTCCTAGAAAAACAGTAGTAGTACTATTTAACCCATAGTTGGGAGGATAAGGGGGTTCATACCTTTCCCAAGGGTATTTGCCCGAAAGTGAATATAATAGTGCAACTGGAGTACGAACTCGCATACTACGATTCTGCAGTCCATCACTTTAACCATTACACCACGAGGACACCCCCCTAAATAATTTATCATTATCTTAATTATATAACACAATAATACACAAGACCTCAAAATTTCAGGAAGCACCCTAAGAGTTGTGCATGAGGAGATCTGGCTTAAGTCATAATTTATGTTGTATGTGACAAGAGAGAATTGTTCAATCTGTATAAAGTACTTGCTAAACAAGTTAAAACACCAAGAGACTGGAATGGTTTAGTTTTACTCTCATGACAAAAACTTCCATCAGTTCCAAAAGGTAAACCAAAAGAATAAGGTTCCAACTACATGCATATTAAGTTCCCAGCAATTACGATGATTCTCATTATTATCAGTTATCAGCAACATGGAAGATGCTATGCCTCCTCACTTTTTTTTTCTACAAGGCTTAAGAATCAATTCTGCTGTCTACACAGAAGTGTTGATGAAATTTTTGAGGCCCAGGCTAAATATTGAATGCAGCAGAAGACCATACGTCCTCCAACAAGATTCTGCACCACCTCATAAGGCTAGGACAACCCAAGTTAGGATGTATAGCAAGGATATATAGCAATCTCCTGGATCATGGCCTCCAATCTCACCAGACATTGGTTCACTGGATAATTACGTATGGTGCCTAGTCAAGGGAGAGAGAGGTCAATCAACATTCCAACATAATCTTTAAACTCCGCAATAACCAGCATTATATTCAAAATTGATAAAGCAATCTGATTCAGACATGTCAACACTTTTGACCTCGTACTGAAGCAACCATGGATTCATTGGGTAGGAATTATATAGATCAAAAGAATTTAAGATTATTTGCACCAATTTGTCTTCAAATACAAATTTTCTTGAATGCGCTATGTGTCTTTTTCTAAATTCATATGAATTACAGGAAAAAACTGATGCCCTCTGTATATCCACGCAAATTGATAACAGTACAGAAACTGAATTGAACAACGTAATCCAACTACATGCAAAATATTTCATCTTCGACAGACTCAATGAAATAATGAGTGGTAAGAAAGAATAAAAAACACCACAGATCCACAGAAGACCTAACAAATAAAGAAAATCTATACGTATGTAATGATAAAAGTTAATACACATCTCTATTCATTAATAGATTTAACCTTATGTGACCCAACTCTACCACTGGTGCATCTTAGCCCTACCCCAGAAGAGAAATTATTAGATTGGAATCTCAATGAAGTTGACTGGAGGGGGGGAATATGAAAGAGCAAACCCCCAAAAGCTATCATACCAAATTAACCCCAGAAACAAACATTAACCAAGAGGACCACAACGATCACTTTCCCAGAATACACTGTAGAATACACTGACTGCATCTCTGCATAGGGAGTAAGACCCCCCCCCAACAAATGTCCAGGATATGACACTAAACAATCTGATAGTGAGGTTCCTGTAATGCTGGAGTTTTGGAGAATACAGAGTACCCCTTCATTGCCATTGCTCCCAGGTCCATTCTAACCTGGAGTGGTAGCATCTGATAGGGTCCTATCTATGGGTCAAATAGAACTAAACGGTGTACTTATGCTAAACTGAATTGTTTGAAATAGAACTGTTTTTTTGTATAAAAATGAATTTGCCATTAAATAACCTACAAAGGTTGATATGCCATAAAACCCAAACAAACAAAACAATGATCACTTCACCAAAGCACACTTAGCCAGGGTTTAAATAAAGAAAGCAAAAAAGCTGGCATGACACACCATGCAGCACTGAAGAATTGATTAATCAAAAACGCAACCAATTACAAAAACTTCAGTGCCATAGAATGATGAACAACAATCAAATAATCCAAAAAGAAAGATATGGAAAAACTTTATAACCAAACTAAATACTGATACTGAGATAAAAACAGTGTGAGATGATTAAAAGAATTTAATGATGATGTACTGGTGCCCCATTGAAACATCTCACCAAAAACAATATACTGTATAACAATGCAAATGAATTATTATTATTATGGTCAAATTTACAGACAGTGGTGAAGTTCCAGTTAGGATGAATGTGGAATTCCCAAATCCTCTCTGACCAAGCCTCAAACCTAACCCTGACTCACAACACACTTTAAATGCAATGCCACCTGCAAATCAGATAAAAACAAACAATTCTACCACACCAAATATGAACTACCTTGTCTGGGTACCAGTGATAATACCCATAAATCAATAGAAGATAGACTATTCTTGGACAGTGACTGGGGGGGGGGGCTCCCTAACTGTAGAGCTAGCTAGGAGGGACCTTGAGTGTGAGACTAGCAAGTGCTAAAAGGGATTTATAGTTAAATCTAGGTTAAAGAGTTCTCAACAAAGCTGTGAAAACAAACGCAACTGCGTGTGGGGAAGAAGTGCGAAGGTTTCCTGGTCGGTATATCGATTCCGTCAAGTCCCCAGATGGGTATGTGCTGCAAGCGAATCGCGAGATACATGATGCCTTTCATGTGCACTTTCATGATCACTTTGCCCACTGTACTGATCTCCAGCTTCAGGAGTTTCGCAGCTATCTTGCCAACATCCCCCGCCTTGAGACGGCTGAAGCAGCTAGTTGCGAGGGTGTGATTACTGAATGCAAAGTCCATGATGTGTTGAAGCAGGTCAGCCTCAACAAGTTGCCAGAACTAGATGGTTAACCCTACAAAGTGTACTTGAGGCTGCCGCACATGTTTGTGCCTATTCTGACTGATATGTTCAACCATTGGTTCACCCAGAGAACCATCCCTGGTAGCGTTACCAAGGGCGTGATCACATTGCTGAAGAAAGGTGGCAGGCATGTTTGGGAGGGGTTAGATGATTACAGGCCCATAACTCTGCTTAACACAGAGTTAAAGATTTTGGCCCAGGTCTTAGTGAATCATTTACAGGTTGTCATTAGCAATCTGACCGGCCCCAAGCAGACCTACGCTGTGAAGGGAAGATCGATCCAAGACAATCTGCACTTGATTCGCGAGGTCCTACAGGGGATAGAAGATGGCACGGAAGTCACGCTGATCAGTTTAGATCAGTCCAAGACCTTCGATAGGTTTGACCATCGGTTTTTGGTGACTGCTTTGGAGACTGACGGATTCCAACCGGAGTTCCGCAGATGTACCACTGCAGTGGTGCAGGTGAACAGAAGGCGTTCAGAGCCGTTTGGGATCAAGCGTTTGGTCTGGCAGGGCTTCCCCCTGTCTCCTCTTTATGTCCTTGCTTTGGAGCCCTGCACGGTGTCCCTTTTGCATTTGCTGATATCACAGTGTTTGTATAAACACTGGATATAAAGGATGTGAAGAAGGCGGTGGGGGAGTATGAGCAGATAGCAGGTGCCAAGGTCAATTTTGACAAAGCGAAGGTTTGTAGCTCGGTGCTTCTGAGCAGGCCCTGCAGACATGCCTGATTGTGCTTGCTGCACCAGTGGTTTAGAAGAAACAGCTGAGCACACCTTCAATTACTGTGAGCGAATTCGTCCGTTCTGGGATCACGTCAGGGAGTAGACGGCTTGCATCGAACCCAATCAGCTTGTGCTGCTCGATGTTGGTTATGTCGTGGATAACGTTCAACCTCTGTTTTAGGGTGTGAAGTGTGTGGTGTTTCTTGCAATCCGAGCTGTAGCTCGAATGGTGATTTAGATGACACAAAAGAAGGGATTGTATGACGATGTAAACCTTTTTCACCGTGATCTGGTTTTGTATTTTAGGCATCAGCTTAGGGTCAAAATTAGATGCGATAGAAAACGCTTGGATCACATAACATTCGACAAAAGGTGGGTGAATTGAGCGAGCCTGGTCGTAAGAAAGGGGGCAATGTTGGAGTCATCCTTCCTGCCCATGGCATCTATGGTACGTATCCTTCGGGACCCTATCCCGGGTAAGTAGGCAAAGTTTTTTCCCTCTTGAAAACTAGTTAATAATATGTTGTGAGTCATTGTCCATGTCACCTCGTTGTTGGTCTTCAAGATCTTCCCCATCCCCATTATTTTGGCACTTCAACCCTTACTCCAGCCCGCTTTTTTGAAGATCTTGGAATTTCATATGTATAAAAATCATATTATTTGCTATCAACTGCCCTTACTACAACCAACCTTATGTAGATGGGGGGACAGGAGACAAACCAAACAGGGAATTTTTTCCTTGGTTTTTCGTATTCGTTTTTTTTTTTATATATTTCAGGGTTTTTCTCCCATCCCCATCACATAACATCCACTGTAAATTAAACATCAATTGTAAATAAAATTACACATTCCATTCGGGCTTTTAAGTAGGTCTTTTTCATAGAGCAATGGTGGTATTTTGGTGGTTGCAGCACGCATGGTGATGGATGAATGGTTATATATTGTACTATTGAATAGGTTGGTGAATGTGGCTACTAGGCTCCCTTAGAAATATAGATCTTGCATGACCACTCCCCCATAAAAATTCAAGACCATGTACCTTCCTTGTATTTTTCAAGGAAATAAATCGTTGGTTACTTCGCTACAGAACTGCGCAAACCAGTGTATTGACGTTGCAAGTAACAGTGAGAGAGAGAGAGAGAGAAACGGAACTGGTGAGAGAAAGAGACAGAGAACAGGACCGATGGCGAGCAGTTAAAGGACTTCAAATAAGACAGACAAGGAATAGTGAGGTACACTTCTCATCCCTGAGGCAAGGACGGGTATAATGCTGTGCTCACTGTATATATAGTCAGTCCACATGACAGAGAGTTAGGTCAAGCCTCTTAACTCCAACTTACTCTAATCTATATCTCTCACTCTAATTCAGCAGGGTAGTGTTTGTATTTATTCCATCTTCTCTATTTCTTTCCTAATCCTTTACTTGGTTCTAAATGTCTTTATAACAAATCTGACTATTAAAATGTGTGGACAAAAAGGTAGACCGAAAAAAAAAATCAGATACTCAGTTCGTCTTGTTATCGATGGCTTTTCAACACAGCAACTTTGTCACCTCATGTTAATCATATGTTGTATACAGGCTGTTTGCTTAACATCTTATCTTCTGTGAATATCTTTCTCTTCATAACATCCCCTTCTTTTCAAAACACAACATTCAAATAAGCTCATAATTATGTCTTGCTATTCAGACCCTCAAAATAAAGAGGTGGCCAATATTTTTATGCTTCATATCATCTACTTTTGGGAATTTCCCCACTTTCAATTCTCTTGTTTACTTTTAAATTTTCGTCTTTAACCACCTCAAGTCCACAGTGTTATAACATAACTCTTGTTCTTATTTAGAACTCTGGGGAGTGGGGAATCATTTCTTGGTTGCTATTACACCTTGATTCATTGAAACCCAGAGTGACAATACCTCTTAGGTTCCTATCTATGAGTCAAATAGATATTTTCATAGATTGTTTCTTGAAACCTTTGAATTGATTGGAAAAAAGAAAAAAAAGACTGACTACTATTAAATACAACCAACTATTCCTCCGCTTCAAAAAAAAAAAAAAAAAATCATAATTCCCCCCAAATTTTTTAAAACTTATTTTTATTCAATGTTTTTCCTCTATTAAGTTTTTGTACATATCATGAAAGGATTCCACGCTGGGATCATCTGTAAAATTATCATCATAATCTTCATCAGCATCAGGTTCACTACCATCATTTTCATCATCAGCATTGTCAGTCATGTTGATTATATTGCCATAACCTGCCAAAGAGATGAGTAAAACCAAAGATAACATGACCTAGTATGACAAGATGAGATTGTTGCAACATGATCGCCAACCACCCCCACCACACAAAAGCAACTTTGGTACCTAGTTATGTGATAGTTGGTGCAATTGACCTTTTGCTACCTAACAATTTGGGAGCCAGAGGTAGTCAGATTTGAGAATTTTTAAAAAAGAGACAGTTTGTTACCTGAACAGTGACAAGACGTATATTTTTAGAGCTAAATAAAAACTGCCTCTTCCCAATGGGGGGAGGCAATGATTTAATGATGACAGACTTTCTCTATAGAGATATGCAGTTTCTGTATAAATCAATGAGAAAATGTACATCAAAAGCTGCAAGACTAGTTTTCTCTCTCCTCTCCCCGTGAATATCACCCTTAAAATATGTCGTCTTCATATTCTCTAATCTTTTTAAGAGATCATTAGGGTATTAGGCTGATGGCATCTTCCAGGACAATAAAAAATGTGGCTGTCTTTAAAGAAGCCTTCATTACTGTAATCAAAAGGAACAAGCAGAAGTTCACATCTTTAATGAAACTGTTGGATACTTGCATATCACACATGATAGGAAAGCATTTGGATTCCTTATATTATGAATTCAGCGCTCTGCTCTACAAAGGCTAAAGAGCCCAGTCTACCCTACAGACATTTCACTATGGTAGCACAGTGATATGTATGTAGATACGATTTGTCTCTCTTCATATCCATTGTTGAAACTAAAGGGATTAATTACTGTCGATCAGAGTTTGGGTGACTTTTTTATATTTCCATTTCTTTATTTAATAGTATATCAAACTCTGAGAGGTATTTAATTCCAAAGCCACCTTAGTAAAAGGACTGTAGTGGTACTATTTAATCCAGAACTGGTCTGACTGCATCTCTGCAGAGGGAGTAAAACTCCCCAAAATTGTGAGTCTCTAATAATGCTAGAGCTTTGGGGAATGTGGAGTACCCCTTCATTGACCTGGATTGGTAACATCTATGGGTCGAATAGAACTGTTTGACATTTAAACTGAGTGCAAACAGATGACTTGGGCTAAATTGAATTGTTTGACATAGAAATGACTGATGTTTAATTGAATTGTTAGTTACCGATCATATATCTAATAAATATATATAAACTGGATTTGGCATTGACCATAAAACCAAGCCAAAGGAGATACTTTCGCCAAAGGTATTAGTCAAAAAGTGAACGTTATAGTGCAACGAGAGTTGACACTCATTGCAATGTCACCATGCTGCACGTCAGGGGAGGTAGGTCTGCATGGCTTAGTGGCTGAACTTTTTTGACCATCAGCCCTTTCATGGACTTGTTGATTCTTTATCAACCTCCCATGTATGTCGAAGGAATGAATAGGTAGACATGCAGTTTCTGTATGCATCAGTGACAAACCATGCTGTGTACTGTAAAGTGCAGCCTACAAGTTGTCCTGTCATGTAGGTTTGACCTCGAGATATTTAGCTTGAAATTCTAAGTTAGACCTATACTTGCTGTCTAGGTTGACCCCACTAAACATACATTATGCTTCAACGATATTCTTGTTTGTGTTTACTGTCAGTGGATCAGTTGTTGGAAATTACATTAATATAATACTTAATTTGTATTCATATTTACCAACCCCTCTGCTCGGGCAGGATATGACACAAGGTCAATTTTTTTTAAGCGGAGTTTAACAGGTTTGAATTCAGAGTTTTCCTTCTCCTAGACTAGTTGCCCCACCAAGGCTGAAGAACCTAGACTGCCATAGCTGGAGGGAGAATAATTGGATTCATACCTTTCCCAAGCGTATTAGTGCTATGTGAAATGCAATCAGTCTCGTCGAGGATTTGAACTCGTGTCGTCTTGTCCATTTCCTACGACAGTAACCATTACACCACAGGCACCTCCAATACTTAATTTGTATTGTAGTTTTATTATTTTATATTAAATCTCTGTTAATTTGTTAAATAATGTTCCTAAACAGGAGTTTAAGTAGGAAATGTTTGTGATTGTCTGCTGAAGTAAAAGTAGGCAATGTAAACAGATTGTTAGGAGTGCTCTTTCACTTGTTAATCAATCTGTGGTAAAGGTTTGGATTTTAGCCTTGCCAAACAATTCAGTCCCTAGTTTTGTAAGAACTTTTTTCAGGTTTAAATATCCTATTTACCCAACCCCTCTGCTCTGGCAGGATATGACTCATGGTCAATTTTTAAGCAGAGTTTAACAGGTTTAAATTCAGAGTTTTCCTTCTCCTAGACTAGTTGCCTCACCAAGGCTGAAGAACCTAGTCTGCCCAACTATCTACCCATAGCTGGAGGGAGAATAATTGGATTTATACCTTTCCCAAGGGTATTAGTGCTATGTGAAATGCAATCAGTCTCGTCCAGGATTTGAACTCATGTTGCCGTGTCCATTTACTGCGACGATAACCATTACACCACGGGCACCTTCAGGTTTAAATATTCAACTCGTATGCCACAATTTACTAGTAATTCCCCTTTATGGCATCTCTTTGAACAGTGGGTAGTTTACTTCTTGGTGCCAAAGTAACAAGTAAGAGTTTGAAATTCAGTTTTTCTTCTCCTTGACTAATTGCCAAACCAAGGCTAAAGAACCCAATCTGCCCTACTATTTAGCCCTAACAACAAAGTAAAACATAAAGAGTCTTGAATCACCAATTCTATTTTTCATGATAATTGTAATGTTAAGATTAGTCTCTTGTAACTAGTAGGTTTTTATAGGTGGAGTAGCTAGCTACACTGCCCCCCGCCACTTTTTTTTTCTTTCTCCAAGATAGGTTTATCTACCTGCAAGGCTTGAGAGAGCCTACTCTGCTCAATGATTTAGCCATATCTCAAGGGCATTAGCACGTTAGTAAAGTTGGCGACTGTTATCGAGGGCAACCCTAAGGCTCCCTTTTCAATAGCTACTACACTGAGATGTAGAGGAGGGTGCTATTCCTTTCCCTGGATTGCTCCACTTTACCCTTGATATGTACCTTATAATGCTGAGTGTTAAGCAAAGTGATATCAAGTACCATTTTTAAAGTCTTTGGTATGACCCGACCTGGGATTGAACCCCGGTCTCTCAGACCATTGGCGAACACTCTTCCCATTAGACCAATGAGCCTGTTGAATTGATTCAGGATTTGACCTTAGTTTCCTCAGGGCTATTTCCAACAATTGTAAGCATTATGGCACTGCTGCTGCTGCTACCATGAAATTAAAGTTAATGTCAAATGATATTTACCACATTTTTTGAAGATGTCTATGTCTTTCATATAAGAGAACACCTCGGGATCGTTCATTCCATTCTTCAGATTCCAAAGAGTGATTGGATTGTCTTCTGTCTTTCCTCTTCCAATTATAACATCGCCATTAGAACCCACTGCCACTTTTCTTGGCTGGAAAAAAAAGTGCAAGAAAATAGAAATAAGATTATAACTGTATTTATCATGTGTCAATAAATGTGATACCTAATAAGTTGAGTATATCCATCAGTTTCATTGACTCCCCGCCTCCTCCTCATAACACTTGAGAAATGGATGTACAAAAAAACCTTTTGGATGATAAGATACCCCATTTAAAAAAAAAAAAAAAGATCACTCTGAACATTTTCTTTGGTTTATATCATCCATTGGCTATTAGGTAGAGTGTTCACCAATGGTCCGGGAAACCAGGGTTCAATCCCAGGTTGAGTCATACCAAAGACTCAAAACGTCTTGCTTAGCACTCAGCACTGTAAGGTGAGGATCAAGGGTAAAGTGGAGCAATCCTGGAAATGGAGTAGTGCCCTCCCCTACACCTTGGTGTTGTAGCTATTGAAAAGGGAGCCTTCGGGTCACCCTTGACTAAGTTTGCCAACTACGACATCATAATCAAAGAATGCCAACAGCGTGGATTTACTTGAATCTCTCTCCCTATCAGTTATTGCTCTTGGCAAATACTGCAGATGGAATCCTGCTGCTTAGCCAACACTGGTGTGTCTGTGTGTGGGCGTCCAAGGAGGACATTGCTTCTGAGTGCCCATCATATCTTCTTCGTCTTAGTTGAATCATTTGTGAGATGGGAGGTAAATGGCCATACAGCTGCTGTTTTTTTTATGGTACTGCTTTCAGGATTTGTTTAAAACAACATTTTGTTCTCATTTACCTTTCAAGCCGAATATATACAACAATACAATTGTCCTAACTCAGCAAGGAAGAATATTTCATAGAGAGATCTGATTTCCATAACTGTAAATAGCAGTTCATGTCTTTCAAATACATACATTCTGACTAGTTAGTAGTGGTATTAATTGTTAGGGTCCTGTCTATGAGTCAAATAGATCTGTTTAGAAATTATTAGTACTGGATTGAAATACTAGAACTGCGTGCAAACAAATGATAGATAAATGAAAAAAAAAAATACAATGGAACATAGAAAAAAAAAAAAAAATAATGATGACAATCAAATTTTGGCATCAAATAACCCCTAAGGAGTTAATAATTTACGTGTTTTATTTTCTTACCTTCTCATCAAGTTTGATGGTGGCAATCTTTTCGAATGTTTCTTTTTGCCATAAGCAGAAAGCGATCTCATCATCAGAATCAGCCCAGGAAACAAAATAAGGCAAATTTTCATTGGGAGAAAACAACAATGTGGGTGTGTTGAAGTGCTGAATTATCCTCTTCTGTAATTGTCCTGAAAAGAGAAAAAAAAAGAAAATTTCAGCAGATGCAAAAATGGCAGGACAAAAGTAAATACAGTTTAAGAAAAATTTTTATCATTTCGTAATCTAATAACTTGATGACCCAGTGGGCTGAGGCTGTAGAATATGTCAACTGCATTGTTGTTGGGGAAGACATCCTCCCCCAATCAGTGTCTTGGATATGACATTAAACTATCTGGAGCTTTGTGGAATGTGGAGTACCTCTTCATTGCCATTATTCCTGGGTCCACTATGACCCCAAGTGACAGGATCTGTGAGAGTCTATGAGTCAAAAAGAACTGTTTGATTATTTACTATAGTCAAAAAATTTAACTATGTGCAAACAAATGAGCTCTGACTTGTTTAACCTTGCCATTGTTCCCAGGTCCACTCTAATTTTTTTTCATCATGCAACGTGTGAAAGCACGTGCGATACCCTGCCCTCATCTGCCGCCAACCAGGGGTGATAACACAATTTCGGTAGCTTAAGTCGGTACTGCCACTCCTGGCTCTACCAAGAAGCTTTTGCCACCGGACAGGGTATTTAAAAGAATATATATATATATATACCAGATCAATTAAAAGCAGAGATTACATTAAACGTTCATTACCCAACCCCTTCACCTTAGGCAGAACGTGACAAGTGAAGTCAAGCTGATTTGAATTTACCTTCTTGTAAACTGTGGAATACACTGACTGCATCTCTGCTGAAGGGTAAGACTCCCCCAATGAGTGTCCTGGATATGACAGTAAACAATCTGATGATGAGGCTCCAGTAATGCTACAGCTTTGGGGAATGCAGAGTACTCTTTTATTGCCATCGCTCCCAGGTCCACTCTGGGTTCTATATATGGGTCAAATAGAACTAAACTGCTTACTTATGCTAAACTGAATTGTTTGAAATAGAACTATTTATATGTATAAAAATGGATTTGACATTAAATAACCTACAATGGTTAATATAGCATAAAAGCCTGCTGAAACGAACCAAACCAAACCTAAAGTGGGTGCCAAATCAAGGTGAAAGAATCATGTCTGCCCTTCTATTTTTCTACAGCTGTGTGAGCTACAGAAGTGATGGACTCATACTTCTTCCAAGAGCATATAGTATGAAGAGTTACAAACTGCTTCATTCAGGATTTGAACTGAGGTTGCAAATTCCATTCCTACAGTGTTAACTTTAAAATAAAGCCCTATGTGTCGGGCATTGTGATAGAATTCCATATTGCATGATAGGCCAACTAACTAGTGCTCTATATTATGTGGAAGGATGCAAAGTGCTAATTACCTGAAACTGTAGAGAAGACTCGGATGATGTAGTCATCATGTGTTGACAACATAAGCTTATCATCTGGCATAAAAGTGGCTGAGTCAACATCGACGCTTATTTCAGAAAATGGATCCTCCTTATATCTATGGTGGTACTCTTTGTCAACCATTTCACACTGAACCTTCTCTGAAAGATACAAAAAAATAAAAAATAAAGGTATAAAAAATTACATATAAGGAACATGATACTGGCTAAATATGATGTAATTACATTCATACTATGTTGGGATATCTACTTGTTTCATGAAATCATGCCTACACTGCAAGAGCATAAAGAATTATAAGTTATAGGATGCACATTTTTTCTAGTCTTGAAATAAGCAATAAAAACATACTTAAGAACATTCTAGAAATTTAGGATCAAAACCGTATTAGCTTTTAAGTTACATTTTTATATTTTTCAACCAATCAGCTAAAAACATAGAATAGAACATTCTAGAAAAATAGGATCGGAAGTCAACTCACCGAAAATATTTAGGCTCGAAAATAAAATAGTAAAATACAAATCTGATTGGTCAATAAATGTCTACGCGCCAAAATTTTAGGACGATTCTTTGATCCACTATTACGGTATAAATAACACACAATTAGGGAGCCATTCACTTACATCAAGACGAAGACTAAACAACAAGCCACTAAGCCCGTAAAACAGTAGCCGATACTATGTCCGGCAAATTCCTTTCCTTCCTCAACTAAAGTTCATGACCTAGCTACAGATGGCCGCGAATCACATTCAAAAGAAAAACCCGACAAACTTTCTTTCATTAACGCGACACGCCGTCGCTACAATCATAAAACCCGCTATAAACTTAATGTAAGTAAGAACGACTTATTTACGGACTCCGTTAACATACACACACCTTTAAACAAATTTATTTTCTTCTTGCCAAACTTTATTTTCCAAAAGGCCATTTACACATCATGTATTTTATTTGTTTTCTTATTCTGTTATATGCATATTAAATTGTTTGTTGTTTAATGTTCGTTGTGTTCTATTCCATTTCTTTCACGCGATTGTAAAGTTTTGTGTTGTATTTGTGGAGGAAATAATATAGAGAGCAATATCCGGACCATTCATTTCCGGCCAACAAATTAGGTAAGCTGCCAAACATACTCTCTCTGGCTTGAGAACGCCGCCCAGTGCAGACGTCTCACTGCGGCTCTAGAATAGCAGCAGCAACAACATGGACACACGAGGGAACCCATCTAATTTATGGATTCCTTGCGACGAATCCCAGTTGAATATAAATTAGATGCATTTAACATGCCTCGCACAGGCACAACTTTATGTCACCCCAAAATTGGCTATGTCGATCCGACGCGTAATCTCGCTCTCGACACGCTAGCTCTCAATTCACCTCTGGGCCGCTTTAATGGAGACCAACGCACGCCTTCTCCCCCAAGTTACCAGACACACCAAACTACACGGTGACTCTAAAGTTCAATCCCCTCACACGTCCGACGACACACGCTGCCATCTCAACTTCTCATAACTCAATTTCGTCTAAATACTCACAAGCTTAAACACCACGAGTCTTGCAGCACCAAAGGCAAACCCACTTGCCGCGACCGGCCTGCGAACGTAAACAGATCGGATTACACCTTTGCCCTAGAAAAATAACATCTGGCCCGGATGTTATTTTTCCAGGGCAAAGGTGTAATCCGATCTGTTTACGTTCGCAGGCCGGTCGGATGTTATTTTTCTAGGGCAAAGGTGTAATCCGATCTGTTTACGTTCGCAGGCCGGTCGCGGCAAAATAACCAAATAACATACAACTTCCACAAAGTACAATTTTCAGGTTTACAACAATATCTATCTACGTCTATAGATCTCTCTATATATTTACTTATATATGTACTTGGGCAGCAGTCTTTTATCTAAGCATGTTTGATCAAATAATAAAGACTCATTTTGTCTATATAATTTTATTAAGATCCTTTTAAGTTTCCTGATAAGTGTCTTGGTTTCAGGTTGGAATTGGTGGATTAATTTACCAAGATTAGTTTTTAGATTTTTTTTATTACATAAAAAATTACCTAAACGCACAGTTGGATAAAACTGAGATGTTGATGAATTTAAAAAACAGAACGCTATCAACGGAAATAGAATATTATCAAGAAATATGGAATATTTAAAAAAAAAAATAAAGAAATTTCAAAACATTGTCGCTGCTTTCAAAATTAATTCTATTAATTTTAGGTTTCTTTGTTTTTATATGTAGGGCTTCTAGGATTTGTAGTCGTAGTTTATTTATTTCGTTTGCTATTATAGTGGTGTTTTCAAGTAGAATTTGGATATGAAATTGGTTTTTGTAGTATAGGTTTATTGATTGTTTATGATTTAGGGTATTGTCTATGTTACGTTAAGTTTTATTAATGAAATGTTTAATTTCGATATCAACAATGTAGTTGGGGAAACCCAGTATAAATAAGGGTTTGGTTCGTTAAGGAAGATATTTCCAGAGCTAAACTACTATCTTCCTCTCGAACTAAGTGTTTTTAATCCCTGAACTCTCAATTTCCTTTGCCCAGTCAGCTGGGGCTGTAGAATACACTGACTGCACCTCTGCAGAGGGGTAAGACCCCCCCCCCCAATGAGTGTCCTGGATATGACACTAAACAATCTGATGGTGAGGTTCCAGCAGTGCTGGAGCTTTGGGGAATGCGGAGTACCCCTTCATTGCCATCGCTCCCAGGTCCACTCTGGCCCGGAGTGGTAGCACCTGATAGGGCCCTATCTATGGGTTAAATAGAACTAACAGCATACTTATGCTAAAATGAATTGAGTAAACTGAATAGCTTAAAATAGAAACGTTTTTGACAATTAAACCGTACTTACACTTAAACTGCGTGCTTATGCTTAACTGAATTATTTCAAATTGAATAGTTTGAAATGGAAATGTTTTTGACAATTAAACTGTGTACTTATGCTAAACTGAACTGTTTTAAAAAGAACAGATTATTTACATAAAAATGGATTTGGCGTTAAATAACCTACAAAGGTTGATATGCCATAAAACCAAACCAAACCTCAATTTCCATAGTGAATACCCTTCCGTTATAAAAGAACAATCATAAAAACACTTATTTCCAGAGCTAAACTACTATCTTCCTAGTAATTAGAAGATAGATGAACATATACTTAAAAACTTTATTCAAAAAATGTTTATGTAATTTTGTCATGTTATAAAAAACCAAAATACTTTCACTTCTCTTTAAAAACACTCTTTATACATACAAGCCATCCCTGATGATGGCCTAGGAAAGGTCCGAAAGCGCTCGGGATAATTTTGGGAAATTCATCTACCAATTCCAACCTGAAACTAAGACACTTATCAGAAAACTTGGAAGGATCTTAAATCATGCAGACAAAATTTCTCTTTATTATCTAATGCAACATGCTTAAATGAAAGACTGCTGCCTAACTACACACACTATATATATAAAATTCATTCTCCGATACACAAGTTACACCTGCCATTGAACCTATTTGTGACTGAAGACTGCCTGAATATTTCCCGCTTTATTTGAGGGGGTAGCACCCGATCTTTATGGTTCCAAAAATATTTAGATAGAACGGTTTGATTTCTAAGTTGTAGATTAGAGAAATAATGTCTGTTGTCATACAGTCTTTGTTTCCAATTCCTTGCAGAGATACCAATGTAAACCCTCTACCCCATGGAATATGAATGCATTTTTTAATCTATAATTTTAAATGAGTTGCAAGCAACTATTTAATTTTTCCGGATTTAAGTTTTTTAAGTTTTAGTAGTATTCAACTTAGGGGTAACAGTTTTGCTTTGTTTTTTTTTTTTAAAGAATTTTGTTCAAATTCTATTCTCGCTGCAAGCAATATAAGAAGACCCAAATAACTTTTTCGTTTAACATCTGACAAGTGTCATCATAGACCTGAAATAAATTCAAATGACACGAAATAAGTGAATTTTTTCTTTTTATTTTATTTTTAAAAATCTATAAATATATGATAGAAGTAAAGTTGGTGACCTTAGTCAAGGGTGACCTGAAGGCTCCTTTTTCAATCGCCACTACACCGAGGTGTAGGGAAGGGCGATACTCTATTCCCTGGATTGCTCCACTTTACCCTTAACTTTTATCATATTTACCAACCCTCCCGCTCGGGCAGGATATGACACAAGGAGTTTAACAGGTTTGAATTCAGAGTTTTCCTTCTCCTAGACTAGTTGTCTCACCAAGGCTGAAGAACCTAGTCTGTCCTACTATTTACCCATAGCTGGAGGCGGAATAATTGGATTCATACCTTTCCCAAGGGTATTAGTGCTATGTGAAATGCAATCAGTCTCGTCGAGGATTTGAACTCGTGTCTCCGTGTCCATTTCCCACGACGATAACCATTACACCACGGGCACCTCCTTACACCATGGACACCTTAACTTTTATAATGCTGTGTCAAGCAAGACGGCATCAAGTACCATTCTTGAGTCTTTGGTATGACTCGAGCTGGGATTGAACCCTAGTTATATATATGAGAGAGAGAGAAAGAGAGAGACATGCACAGATAGCGAAATATTCTTTGAAAAGTGTGAAGCTCCTTTTCTTCAAATCTCCTGTTAAATCGTACTGCTATTATTTTACAGGGAAAGCTTTTTAGTGTTTCGGGGAATTGTTAATTTCTCTAACACTATATATTTTAGGCAACACAAATGAATAACAAAACTTCTTTTAACAACACAACAAATTATAGTAGCAGGAGTGAGAAAGTGTCTCTTTTGCGTCGCTGGTCTGTATGTTGGTCCTTGGTTTGTAGGAAGCGTGTTTGAAGCTAACAGCGAGCGAAGGGTTCCAAGTGGAATCAGTGGCCGTCATGTGAGAGAGATGTGTTTCTTCTGCTAGCTCCAGGCTCTCTCTGACGTTGTCCGTTCTACCAAAAAGGGACCAGAAAAATAGTTCCTGAGAGGGAGAAGGAATCAGTGCGCTCTGCCAGTTGATTGGTCAGTGAGTGACCGACTCTCTTAACAGGGGCATTGATTCGCGAAAGGAAATATATCTGTGGCTGCTACAGCTTCGACATTAAATTGTCCACTAACTTGGTACGTCGTTTAAGATATAAGACGAAACAAAAAAATCTGGGTTTTTTTTTTGGGGTGGGGTACTTATATATGTTTTCATACTCATAAACGTACGCATACCAGCAGTTCCACTCTTACCTTTTGCAATGTTCCATACCACGGGGCAAAATATGTCGTCATCCTTGTTGCCCTCGAGATGTTTCTTGATCATTAATATTAACCAGTTTCCATCAGTTGACACTAGCCCTGTTCCTTGGTTCGCCAGGAATCCTTGGCAGAATTCTATGTTGTTAGGCGTCAGTATGTTCACTATCTCATATCTTACCATGTCCACGATGAGAACGCGATCGTCATTTGTAAATGCCACAGCGGTACAGCCATTTTTGTTTATCTGAATGAACAAAATAAATTATATTGAAATGAAAACAATGTAAATCAAAAGGTAGAAAGCAATTAATACCGAAAACTATGATTCTGTAAGTTTTTCCGTCGTTGGATGAAGAATGATACATCTACTGATGAATGCACGTGTGTATGTATATCAATGTAGAGAAAGGCACATCGGTGACTGTGCGTGCATATAGACGTAGCATCTGCGGGGTTAGACATACGTTGTGTTTCTATATGTGTGTCCATGTAGTTATGAGAATCTTGAAGCTAGATACGAAGTTCGGCAAGCAATGAGAAATAGAAAGTCAAGATTCTTACTGATAATGTCCATTTAAAACATACG
The DNA here is from genome assembly GCA_963585895.1 of Sepioteuthis lessoniana. Taxonomy (NCBI): domain Eukaryota; kingdom Metazoa; phylum Mollusca; class Cephalopoda; order Myopsida; family Loliginidae; genus Sepioteuthis; species Sepioteuthis lessoniana. Next base: position 99,600,774 of record OY757913.1, on the reverse strand, counting down.
TTTTTGACGTTATACATAGTCCTAGATAAGACTGACCAGTCGAAGTAAATTAAATATGGGTTTGGTTAGGTGTCATATTATTGTATACTCAGCTGTGTCTTTATGAACAACGAAAAACATAATCAAAGATAATGAACGAACGAAACATTTCTTTATAAAAATATACCTCTCATTTTATTCTCGAAAAGGGCCCACAGTTTGTTGTTAGTTTGAGAGATAGATGGAGAGACATATACACAGAGAGGAGACTTCTTCTTGTCCCGTATCTTCTTCCGGGAGCCAATTTAGCATAAGTACATAGTTTCTTCTTTATACGCAGTGATTTGTTTAAATACTGTTATTGGTTTACGTACAATTAAATGAAAAAACTGTTCTATTTCAAGCAATTCAGTTTAGCTTGAGTACAAAGTTTAAAATGTTAAACAGTTCTGTTGGACTCATAGACAGGACACTATCAGGTTCTACCACTCTGGACCAGAGTAGACCTGGGAACGATGGCATGAAGGGTACTCCGCATTCCCCAAAGCTCTAGCATTACTGAAGCCTCACCATCAGATCATTTAATGTCATATCCAGGATACTCATTGAAGGAGTCTTACCACTCTGCAGATTGGCAGTCGGTGCATTCTACAACACCAGCCGACTTGACCACTTAAATATCGAGGTCTGTTTTGGGTGTGGCAGATTTGCCAATGGTCCGGGAGAACTGGGTTCAATCTCAGGTCGAGTCACACCAAAGACTTTAACCGACGCTATTGGTCTAATGCGTAGAGAGTTCGCCAATGGCCCGGAAGACCTGGGTTCAATCTCAGGTCGCGTCATACCAAAGACTTAAAAAAAATGGTACTTGATACCTCCTTGCTTAACACTGAGCAATATAAAGGTAAGTATCAAGGGCAAAGTGGAGCAATCCAGGTTAAGGAGTAGCGCCCTCCCGTACACCTCGGTGTTGTAGCTATTGAAAAGGGAGCCTTCTTCTGGTTGCCCTCGACTGCAGTCGCCAACTTTACTTTTACTTATATAGATCTGCCTTTTGACATTGACCAGCCTTACACTAAGACAGCAAACCTTAAGAATTCTACACGTATAACCGTTTTATCTAGTGTTCTTATATAGGAAGATATCCTCATATTTTTGTCAGGTCAGTCAGCTGGGGCTGTACAGTACACCGACTGTATCTCTGCATCGGAATAAGACGCCCTGGATATGATTATAAGCTGACGTTGAGGTTCCGGCTTTGGAGCTTTGAGGAATGAAGATTACCCCTTCCTTGCCATTGTTCCCGGGTCTACTCTAATTTTTTTTTCATCATACAACGTGTGAAAGCACGTACGATACCCTGCCCTCATCAGCCGCCAACCAGGGGTGATAACACAGTTTCGGTAGCTCAAGGCGGTACTACCACTACCAAGCAGCTTTCGCCACCGGACAGGGTATTTAGAATTTAAAAAAATATATACACACACGCCAGATCAATTAAAAGCAGAGATTACATTAGGGTTAGGGTAGCAATCAACCGAGAGCAAGACAAGCTCATTACGAGAATATCTAATACATACAAGTAGTATTGACAAGAACCTACAAAGATGTCCCAACAGATAAAATATGCACACATTATTCTATTACAAAAGCAGTAACTGAAAGGGGAGAAAACTGCAAAAGTCTTACTCGAGTTTGATAGTCAGAGTCATATATGCTAGAAATAGCGTTTGTTACCGAGAGAAGAGACAAAGTCTTTACTTTATTTGTTCTCCGTCCCACCACCGGACAAGTACGGCACAAGGCGTTTTTAAAGTGGGTCCGGACTGGGGCGCAGCCCACACGCATGCAGCAAAATCCAAAAATACCTTCGGTCCCGTCGGCATTCCCCCAATGGGGGCGCCTCAGATGCCAGGAAATAAACAACAAAAGATGCCCCTTTTTCTTTGTATCCTTTGAACAGACAAAGTCTTCACTGTTCAAAGAGTACAAAAAAAGGAACAATACAAAGAAAAGGGGACAATAAAAAGAATACAAAGAAAAAGCGACAACAAAAAGAATACAAAAGAAAAAAGGGACAATACAAAGAAAAAAAGGACAATAAAAAGAATACAAAGAAAAAGGGACAATAAAAAGAATGCAAAGAAAAAAGAACAATAAAAATACAAAGAAAAAGGAAGAATACTATGAATACAAAGAAAAAGGGACAATAAAAAGAATACAAAGAAAAAGGAACAATACAAATACAAAGAAAAGGGGACAATAAAAGAATACAAAGAAAAAGCGACAACAAAAAGAATACAAAAGAAAAAAGGGACAATACAAAGAAAAAAAGGACAATAAAAAGAATACATAGAAAAAGGGACAATAAAAAGAATGCAAAGAAAAAAGAACAATAAAAATACAAAGAAAAGGGGACAATAAAAGAATACATAGAAAAAGGGACAATAAAAAGAATACAAAGAAAAAGGGACAATACAAATACAAAGAAAAAGGGACAATAAAAAGAATACAAAGAAAAAGGGACAATAAAAAGAATACATAGAAAAAGGAACAAAAGAGACTGAGATATATTTGGGGATTGTTACGAGGTGTCACACACCCACTTTTCAAGAGAGGCAATTATTTATAATATCCTTACATTTTTCTCGTATGCAGACATCAGATTATATTTTCTTTCTTTCCGTTGTGTTCAGCGTGAATATTGCACGGGTATATTTATGTTAATATGCTTGACCCTTGCTGAGTGACGACATCACTAAGTAACTTCCCTACTACAAAGGTTACCAATATCATGTTAGATTTTAGTTATGCAGTACAAGGGCTGAGAATATATATAACTGAATAGACTTAAGACAGAGCCTAACCCGATCGTAAATCGAACACTCTTCGTATAATTCAAATCTGTGGGGTTTGAAAGGTTTTTATGGTAGTCACTGGCTAAGGGCAAGGCTGTGTTGCCGTAAGATATCTGACTCCATATTTTGGTTTTTTAGTTTTACCCCACGTTGACTGGCCGGTGCAATGCCTTGCCCAAAGAAAGTCCATAAGAAATATACAAAGAAAGATAGAGACAGATAAAAGACGAAAACATTTCTTTCATACTTTCCTTTATTTACTTGGTGAATGGACTAACCAACGCTACGTCCCAAGACACAGCGTGGTGCCCAAAACACCAGATAGTAAAAACGGTGTTGTCGGTTCGACGTCACTACCCGAAAAGAGGTCGGTTCACAGAAAACCTGAGTATTTATGTCTTTTCACCGGCTCCAAATTCGCTACGCCAAAATCCTTCTAATTTTGGCGCGACCGCTTCTCATTGGCTACTTTACATTTTATTATTTTTCTTTTTTCTGATTTTAACCGGATGGATGCGTGGAGCCTTATGCGTGGCGACGCGTTTATACATTTTGTATCTGGCAGCCGACGAGTCAATATCCAGTTGGAAGTTTTTTCTGTTAATTCCTAAATCGCCACAAATCTCAGAAAAGAAATACTTACCGAAATATTGTAAATATGTTGACTGACGCCCGGGATTATTTTGATGGTGCGTCCGGTTTCTGTATCGTAGATTTTTAGGTTCCGTCTGCCGCGAGTGGTAGTTACAATTTCTGAAAGTAGAGTTTTCGAATAACTCTTCATTCATAAATGCCAAACAAACATTTTGTCTTCGATACGAGTGTGAGTCAAAAAACTAATGCCTTTTTCTTTAGTACAAGAGTAATTACCGACACCGGAAGTGTAATAAATGATAAGTTAGAGCTTGCAATTAATAGAAGTCAGTCAGATAAGCTTAAAGAAAAACTTTATTCAACTGAGAACTGGTCTTGGAGGTAGTCACGGATAAAATGGCCACCTACCATGGTGTAGTCGTTATCGCCGTAGGAAATGAACGCGGCGATACGAGTTCAAATCCTGGACGAGACCGATTGCATTTCACATTGCACTAATACCCTTGGGAAAGGTATGAATCCAAATATTCTCCCTCCAGCTATGGTTAAATAGTAGGACGGACTAGGTTCTTCAGCCTTGGTTAGGCAACTAGTCTAGGAGAAGGAAAACTCTGAATTCAAACCTGTTAAACTCCGCTTAAAAATTGACCTTGTGTCATATCCTGCCCGAGCGGAGGGGTTGGTAAATAGTACCAGTAAACTAAACAAAAGGGGAACAATTCGTTCCCAGAAAGAAAGGGAGATTATATATTTCCTTCCTTTATCACCACAGGAACACGTAAACATCAGTACAAGGGAGACAATCGATTCATTTGGGTAGACAATTTTACCGCATCCTCCACTCTCTCCAGATTTAACGGCTTCCGACTATCATCTCTTCGGTTCCATGAAAGAGAGCTTAAGAGGCAAACAATTTGCCAATGACGAAAAAGTGAAAACTGTAGCAATGAAGTGGGTCAAAGAACAGTCAAAAGAATTTTACGAGGCAGGGATACATGCTCTGAAAGGTGGAACGTTGCTATTGAGAGAAATGGTGACGATGTTGAGAAGTAGAGATGTGATCAACAGAGGACCAGCTTCACCTCGTATGGTACCATGCATCGTTTCATGCTTTGAGGTAACTCTTCGCACAACAACTTCCATTCTATTAAGGACTCTAGGAGAAGGAAAATTCTGAATTCAAACCTGTTAAACTCCGCTTAAAAATTGACCTTGTGTCATATCCTGCCCGAGCGGAGGGGTTGGGTAAATATGATTAAGTACTCTTAAACCCCCAAAAAAAACTCATCACCTTGCGTGTCTCTCGGCCTTTTGGCTGGGTGGGGCGCGCGGTCATTGACCTACAAATATAGCACTGGACCTCGTTGTCTAGTTTAAGCTATAATCAGGCATCCGTGCCTGGACCCATGTTTGGGTCCATGTCCAGCTAGGCTCATCAGACTCACATTGCAATAAGTGAGCTGATGACCAGCAGGGTTCGAGCCTCGGCTCATGCCAGACCTTCTCTACTAATTCCCATTTTAAGTCCTATCTGGTGGGAAGCAGAGACAAATACATTCAACTGCATCCTGTGTCCGTATAGAGCTGGTTCGTCTATGAGTACAAGTCCACACACACACACACACACATACACACACACACACACACCGCTTATGAGTTCGTCTTTAGTTTTCCAGTGGTGCCCTATATGTCTTCTTCGTCTTACTTGGATGATTTGTGTGGTAAAACAAGCAGCTGGATGCATTGGCCTCTAGGGGAACACAAATTAAATAGCGTTTATGAGTTGTAAACGAAAAGGAACCATCTTCACTTTAGGAGAAAAACATCTAAAATTAGTGAACCAATTAACATACCTCAGCAGCAACATCTCATCCACCAGAAGTGATGTCAGCGTACACCTAGCAAAGGTGTGGAATGCTATTGACAGGTTATCGATCGTATGGAAATCTAATCTAACCGATAAAATAAAACGGGATTCCTTCCAAGCTGTAGCTTTGTCCATACTACTATATGGAGCCACCACATGGATACTGATAAAACACACAGAGAAAAAGATTGATGGGAACTATACAAGAATCCTACGAAGTAAAACCCATGCAAAACAGCAACTATACGACCACCAACCTCCCATCTTACAAACCATCCAAGTAGGGCAAATTAACATATAGAGTTAATTGAAACAATAGGTTGAAAAATAAAAAAAAGTCTAATCAAACGGAAAAACTTTTTCGATATGATTTAAAAAAAAAAAAAAAAAAAAAAAAAAAGAAACTTAGTCACTGAATAAGCTAATAATTGATTTTAACGATATATCAACCCGTTTAGGGTTACTTTTTGCCGAAAAGTTAGGAAATTACATCCATTGAACGTTGCTACCTGCATATTTTCTATAGTTTATTCTTTTATGCAAACACACAATCCTATAGAATAGGAATATTTTCGTGGTATAGTATAGGGATAATTTTGTTGGGGTGCGAACACACAGTCCCGTAGAATACAATTTTTAAGCAGATCTATTTTACCTGTCGGCGGGACCCTAACAGGTATTACCACTGCGAGTCAGAATGGACCTGAAGCCTCACCATCAGATGCAGTGTTGTATTATACTCTGAACATTTTATTTTAGGGATGATCGTACCCCCTTTGCACGGGATGCAATCAGCGTATTCTAAAGCCCGAGCAATAAAAAACTTAGGACTTCTTTTTTTTTTTTTCAAATAAAGAGATTTTCACAAACCTTTGCCATTCTTTGTTAGCAGGAAACAACTTGAAGAGTGAACTTTTCCTTGGAATACTTTGATAATTGAACAGGTTTCCAAATCTACGACTTTGAGTTTGCAAGATTTACTCACTACAGCGATCTGTGTACTGCTTAAGGGAAACGCGGTCAAACTGCTACTGGTCTAAAAAGAAATAAACAGAAATATTATGTACGTCAGAGCATAAAGTTTATAAAGCTGGTATCGATTTAGCAAGGATCTGGATCGCTCGCTCGACTTTTAATACATGAAGAAAACAAAAGAAAGGCAAGATATACATTTAAGAAACAAATAGTTATTGAATAACAATTCGTTGAGAAAGGGAGCATACTGAAAGAATACACACAAATTTATGCAAAATTGAGAAAAATAAATGGCGATTCGGTGATTAGAAGTGATTCAATACTAATTTTCTTTAACTCTTAAGTTTATGTCTGGTAAAAGTTTCCAAATAGATTAAGAGGTCGAGCTTTAAAAAGGGTGGAATCTGTCTCTCTATAGTTTATTTTCACCCACGTACAAACAGAACGCCCATCTCACAGCGTTTATCCATCTTGCAATAGTTACGAATAAACATTTTAACCTTTTTGGGGATATCAATCTGTTAAGAGAGAATCTGTTATGGTGCAAAATGGAGGAGGTTGGGCTTAGAAACCCAATTTTAAAGAAAATTGACATTAATACTACTACTTCTAGACGGAAAAAGAAAATAATAAAATTTAACAGCTTTTCGAAATATTAATTAATTTGTGAGCGGGGCGGGGGGGGGTCGAGATCTCAAAATAAACCCCAAGCTGTTTTCAATTGGTCAGGCTCGGAGTCAACAAGGCATCAACCGCCGTAAACAAAGAATAAAAAGAAATAATCCTATGAATGCAAATAATTATCCGAAATTATAAAAGCGACTAAAAGTCCTTTATTCTTAATGATAAACACCTTACAGTCCAAAGGACCAATTACTGCAAAAAATACTGAGTAATTCTAATTTGTCCTTTAACATGAAAAAGGGTAGTCCTTGTGGTGTAAAGACTCCAGTCGCACGTTCATTTTCAGCCAAATACCTTAAGAAAATATATGAACCCCCTTATCACTCCAGCTATGGGGTAAATAGTACCACTGCTGTTCTTTTATAAGGGTAGCTTTGACTTTAAATAACCAACAAAAGGTCGATATGCCATTATACAAAGAAACCAAACCTAAACATGAAAGTATTGCCCCCTCCCCACCAATATAAACAGTCAAGCTTTTAAGACCTTGTATGAATGTCCGACATATCCACTATCCAAAGTGTCGAGGGTGATTGTTGCCATTATAACAAACGTTTCCAAAGACGGCAAAAGTCTTCTCTTACCATTTGAATTTCCATGAGGATTTCAGAAGTGGTGATGTCATAAATATACCAATAAAAAGGACCAAAACCAATCATAAATAGTAGATAACGAGGATTTGGTAGAAATTTTACGTCCCTGAAACAAAGAAAAAAAAAGAATGAATAATAGTCAAGTGAAATGCAGAGACGATCTATAAATATCAACAAGTGCAAGATTTTCTCGTTTAAATTATATAAATTATTTTTCAGTTTTTTTCTAAATGTTTAAGAAAAAATTGTACTCTCAAACACTGCAGGAAGACTCTTAGTCGATAGGGCTTACAATACATTGACTGTATGCCCCTGCCGAGAATTTTAGACCCCCCTCTTCCCCTAAAAAAAATCGATGTCGTTGGTATGATACCAAACTACATCTGGTCGTGATACTTCCACTTTTGGACCTCTGGCGAGTGTGGAGTAACCTTTCGTTGCCATTGTTCCCAGGTCTACTAAGAAGCAGTATCTGTTAGGGTGACTTCCATGAGTCAAATAGAAATTGTTGGAAATACTTTAAACTATCTGTGGGAAACGATTATTATATACACAAAAAGTGCGAATAAAAAAAATTGTATTGAAACGTCGAAAACATCATTAGAATAAAACATTTGGAAAAAAAAATTAAATTTCAGCATTAAATATTCCATAAGGAGTTGATATGCTGTCAAACAAATAAACCGAAGCAATGATCATCGAAAGTTAGCATATGCAGAGCATTGAATCAAAGTTGATTAAAAACGAAAATACTGAATAATTAATATATATATATATATATATATATATATATATATATATATATATGTGTGTGTGTGTGTGTGTGTACACTATAATAATAAATTTAGAACCTCCAACTTGGTCATTAAAAATAATTCCTCTCCCTCGATTGGAGTTTTGCAAAAAATAAACATTATATATCAATTTAAATGTCCTTTAGGGGATTGTATCTCTGAAAACAACAGTTTATATGTCAGTTTAACCTTAACTACCCTATCTTGAAGACTTACAATGCACCTAATACCAGTTCCATAGCATAACATTAAAAAAAAAAAACATACATGCCCAACCACCGAATTAAGGAAAATTCTTACCTAGAACATCAATATAAGCAAAATCTACAGATTCTCGAGGCACTACATATTAGGAATATACAACCTAAACTTAATAGAATTAATTTTGAAACCAGTGCTGATGTACTTAAATGTCTTTAGCTAATGATGCTATTCATAGAAACAAATTTGAAAAGTAAACGCTACACAATACAACAGTACAGACGCTCATTCTTACAAAGTAGTAATGTACATACAAAAGTTACATCACTTTCATAATTCATCCTCCCCTGATGATTGCCCAAGGTTGGACAGAAAGTACTTGGGAAATAACTAATTATAGAAGGTTTATCAACCAATTCCCGCCGAATATCATAAGCTCGGGCTGGATATGACACTAGGTCAATTTTTAAGCGGAGTTTAACATGTTTGAATTCAGAGTTTTCCTTCTCCTAGACTAGTTGCCACACCAAGGCTGAAGAGCCAGTCTACCCAACTATTTACCCATAGCTAGAGGGAAAATAATTTCATAAGGGTATTAGTGCTATGTGAAATGCAATCAGTCTCGTCCAGGATTTGAACTCCTGTAGTTGTGTCCATTTCCTACGACGATAACTATCACACCACGGGCACCTCGAAAAGAATTCACAAAAAATATGTAGACAAAAAATGTCTAATATGTTCAATCAAATATATATATATATATATAAAACACCCTTACGGGAATACCTTTAATTTCAATGTCTTCACATATTCATCACCCTTGTTAACAAATTCTTGGAATCTCTCACAGGTAATTAAAAGATATCTTAATATTCTTATGAAAACATCTTTATTAGAAGAGCAGAACTAATTTTACTGAGAATACCTAGGGAATATATATATATTGGACTGGACGGTTAACAAGCGAGACTTTAATAACATTATCATAAAGGAATTCCTATTGAAATGTTAACGTTCTTTCTTCAAAAAGACATAGTATAATCGTAGTAAGCTATTACGTTTACTTTCGGACAAATACCCTTGGGAAAGTTACGAACCCCCTTCTCCTCCCAGCTATGTGTTAAATAGTACCACTACTGTTCATTTAGAAGGATGGCTTTGGCATTAAATAACATACGAAGGTTGATATGCTATTAAACAAAAAAAAGAAACCAAGAATATTTCATTTGAAATCTTACTGGACAGCCCCGTGGTTCACTCGGGTAAAAGTGGCTTTGGTTTCTGGTTCTTTGAAATTTCGAGCTCTATTCCAAATACGAAGTTTAGCGTCTAACGAGGTGGTCATCACGATCGTTTCACTAACGATTCCCACGTCAACAACTCGCAAGCCGTTCTGGGCGATCAAGGTCTTATTCTGTTCCGACTGTAAATCCCACACTTTAACAGTTTCTTCTGCGACATAATGAATAAATTGTCCATCGGCAGAGATTCGGAAGTTTTCGCAGGTATTCCGTTTATGTCCTGAAAAGAAAGAAAAAAAATAGCACCACTGGAGTGATTACGAATATTTGGTAACCGATGTTTAGGAGAATATTTAATCGTGTTCTCACTCAGCAAGAAGCATTAGTACCACTAGTATATTTATCGATTCACTAACACTGAATAAACGGAAGGAAAGACGAGATAAATGACTTGCATGTATAAATAAGTGTAATACATGCATATAAAACAAGTATGACAAGAGCACACAAGCGATTCTCAACAGATAAAATGTGTACATAGTTTGTTGCTTGTGACAAGATGAGTTTTTGAGCGGAGCAAAGCTGGTTTGTATTCTGAGTTTCTCTTCTCTAGAATGGTTGCCTAACTAAGGCCAAAGAACCCAATATTTCATGAGTCGAGAGAGAACAGATGGTTTTATGCCTTTCTCAAGAGAATTAGCGCAAAGTGAAACACGGTATTGTTACAATTGGTGTTACGACCAGCAAATTGGTACACGAGTATCGCCGGGTACTTCGTTAAGCAAAATAAATTATATTATGCCGCATTTTGTCTTTCGTGGTGATGTACAGTGGCCGCACGAAAATGAATAACGTCTCGTATTTACCGTACTATTTCTGTAGCTGTGAGGAAAACTATCTGTGTAAGCTAAGTTGGCGGGGGGCAGTAGAATACACCGAATGCGTCTTTTCAGAAGGGGGCACGACCCACCCCCAACGAGTGTTCTCGGTATGACTCGAAACAATTTGACGATGAAGCTCCAGTGATGCTGGAGCTTGGGGAAAGCGGAGTACCCCTTCATTGTTACTAGGTTCACTCTGGCCCGGAGTGGTACACCTGATAGGCTCCTATCTGTAAGTCAAATAGAACTGTTTAACATGTAAACAGTGAGCAAACAAATAACTCATGCTAAACTGAATTGTTCGAAATTGAACTTGGTAATCATTTAACCGAGTAAACAAATGACTGATGTTTAATTGAATTGTTAGCGATGCATAGCAATACTTGGATAAATCATAAATCTAATACGTATAAACCGAATTTGGCATTAAATAACCTACAGCGGTTGATATGCCATAAAACCAAACTAAAAAATCTGTGTCTTGTGGTCAGAGGAGTGTTAAACAGACTTGTGTTGGCAGATAGGTAAAGAGCTACTGTTTGAAAAAAAACCTATCTTTTCTGTGGAGAGTGGTTGAATTTCCGTTCGTTCTTTGGTTTCCCGATAAGCAAGCTGGTTCCTGGCGTTTTTCTGGATCCAAGATTTTTTTTTGGTCTACTTAAGACTAACTGAAACCAATGCAAGAATTTTTTTCTTGCTTTTATTTGTCCGTCGATAATCAAATCAAAGTACAACTGATTTTTGAAGCAAAAGGGAGAACGAAAAACAAATATAACAGTTAGATATTTCTCGTAGCTCTCTTCTGACACGAACTCGACTCTTCGGTTTTAGAGATCACAACTTTCTGACTGTCCTGGGTGATAGCCGGATATACTCTTCCGCTCGAGTACACACTGTGACTATCGAACACACTCGAACTGCCGATTATAGAAGTACACCATCACTACTTCAAAACCTTCGGCTAAATTTTCTGTACAACATTAACTTCAAAAGGATGACCGTTATGCTTCCTGGATTTAAAAAATTGTGCGTGGCTTGATTGGTTGTATTGTATGGCATACAAACACTTATGGGTTATTTTATGCCAAATACTTTCTATATATAATTTCTAAAAGAATAGTTTGCAGCTAACATTATTAACGAGCCAGAGCTCATTTGTTTGCACACAGTTAATGGGTTTCAAGTATTGCTATTTATTGTTTGCAGTTAAATGGTTTCAAGCAGTGCCACATAATACTAATTATTCAATTTAAGATTTATCATTCCACAAAATGGTTTCATATAGAGTAAATGATTAAACAGTTCTATTTGAATGAGGTACGGAGCCTTTCTGAAACTAGTAGACAGATTCACCTACATAGGAAGCAGTGTCTCATCAACCGAAAAAGACACCGACACACGACTAACGAAAACATGGACAGCTATCGATAGGCTCTCGATCATATGGAAATCAGACCTGACCGATAAAATGAAACGCAGTTTCTTCCAGGCAGCGGTTGTATCGATACTACTATATGGATGCACTACTTTGACTATAACTAAACGGCTGAAGAAGAAACTAGACAGCAATTACACAAGAATGTTGAGAGCAATATTGAACAAGTCCTGGCGTCAACACCCCACAAGACACCAACTATACGGCCACTTGACTCCCATCACGAAAACTATACAAGTTAGACGAACTAGATACGAGGGACACTGCTGGAGAAGCAAGGAGGAGCTCATCAGTGATGTACTCCTATGGACCCCTGCATATGGCCAAGCAAAAGTAGGACGACCAGCTCGAACATACATACAGCAGGTATGTGAGGATACGGGATGTAACCCTGAAGACCTGCCAAAAGCGATGAATGATAGGGAGAAGTGGCGAGAAAGGGTCAGGGATATCCGTGCTAGCGGCACGACATGATGATGATGAGACCACCACTAGAGTTATCGGGGTTGATAGGTGATTTAGTTTATTTAAACCAAGCAGTTTCATCCGCCCGACCACATAACGTAATAGAATAGATATTAACAGAATTTTAATTACCTTGAATGGTTTTGACAAACTTCTTTTGAAGCAAATCGTAACAACATAAATCTTCGTTTCCTAACCCAGAAAAATACATCATGTCACTTTTTGGACATAGAGCAATGGCACTTGGGTAAGAATCCGATTCGGAAAACAATTGATCAAGTCCATGGCGTTCAGCAGTTCCAGTCTGCAAATTAACTGTCATTATTTTAGACGGTTCAGTCGATAAAGAAAGAGCCACATATTTGTCCGAACCTGTTAAAAAATAAAAAAAATAAATAAAAAAAAGTGTAAATGGGTTATGAAAGCCATTCTTAATACGCAAAACTATTCTCGTGTGGACTTTACCGCGACACCCGTCTCTGACAACGGCTCTCCACTGTTTTCTTGGAATTACAAAACATTGTGAACTGAATTACCACGACCAGAAAATCCGGCGAACAGTTTTGCGCGACATACGGAAACACTGGACAGCTGTTTCGACCTTATGTCTCATTAGCAGTGTATACCGTGAGCTCCCCCACTGGAGATCGAACCAGCGACCACAGAATGCTGAGCCGAAACTCTACTTCTGAACCCACAGTCCACATCGCACACAAGTGACGCCAAATTAACTATTTTGGCGGCCAAATAACCAGTGTGTGTCTGGCAAGTTACATCCGTACTCTTTACTGAGGACACGGTCACCTCCAGGGCCACGTCCTCCCAATAGAATTGGAAATACGCATCCGCGTAATTATTATAACCTCAAGGGCAAGAATATAGATGTACATTTTATTTTTTTAAGTAGAGGAATTATACTGTGAATTGAATTATGTCGTGCGCAAGTGTTCGCCGGGTTTTATGGTTGTAATTCAATTCACTATATAATTCTTTTACTTAAAGAAAATATATATCTATATCCTTGCCCTTGAGACCAAGAACTATCCTGCTGAAAAAAAAATTGACATTGTGTCACATCTGGAGAGATTGGGTAAATCCGTACCAAAATAAACCGAGATGTGCAAATCAGTTAAGACAATTTCTTGCAGATCTCAACAAACAGTTGGGCATGCCTCATTGAAAGGAAACATGGATCCAACGAAAGAACTGTCAATTGAAATAATAGAAAGGATTGTAAAATTCATTCATAAAGTCAATCTGCAGTGGAGTGTGGCAAAATACGTTGGTTTTTTTCCCCAGTGTATCTATCTAAACTTCGGCTTGAGTTAAGTCATTTAATGGCATATCAATCTTCGTGGGTTATTTAAAAGTGTCAAGATAGAAAACTCAAAGCATTATGCGTTGAAAACAGAAAATATTAAAAAAAAAACAACACATATACTCATCAAATCCCAGTATCATTTACATCGTGACTTTAGAAATCCCCAAATTCTGTTTAAATTCTAAAAATTATGTATCGTAAAATTTTTAATTCTCAAAATAGCTGTGCCAATTGTTTCACTGGGTACCTCATTCTTCTGGCCTTGTGACACAACTTAGCAAATAACTAAACATGTGCCCATTGTATGGTTTATCATATTTGAGGCAAATTTGCAATATTCAGTCCAAAATTTACGAAACGCCCAATTTAGCTCATGGTGAGGTGATAACACTCTGTGCCTGAGTGGACCAGGGCGTAATGGGAACAAAATAGTCCGGATAACCATGGTAAGTTTTAAAAATACCCTACAAAATTAGATAAACGGATAATCGATACCTGCTGCTGGAATACTGGGATCAATCACATAGGCTTCTTCCTCGGACAGACTGATTGAATATTTTTCTTCCCTGGTTTTGATATCGCAAATGATCAAATGGAATGTTCTGCGGTAGGCAATCCAGGTTTTCTTCCGGCCGCACACTTCAAAAAATGGATTTTCCATTTGACCCTCTTCGACGAGACTCAGGTCCAGACTGTGTAATAAGGAAGCTGTCTCCATCAAAACTAAGTCGATACGGTTGGTGGGGTTAAGTGCCACAAGTCGATCGTCGTCACAGAACCGAACTTTCTCCAGTTTATCTTCGAAACCTCCGCACTCCGAGATTTGTTGGCCTTTCAGAGTGTTCCAGAATTTTATGCAACCCTCTTTCATACCTGCATTGGGTAAAAAAAAAAAAAAAAAATTAAGTTAAATTAATTAAAAACAGCAAAGTAATAAAATATTGAATGTCCGTATATTAATACATGTGTTTGTAATTACGTAAATTCTTACTTATCGGTCGCGTGTGTAACTCATGTATAATGTAGTTATAAATGGTGGTTTGTGTTTTACGACATATCAACCCTAGTAGGTTTTTTCAGTTGTTTGGGTTTTATGGCATATCAACCCTAGTAAGTTTTTTCAGTTGTTTGGGCTTTGCGGCATATCAACCCTAGTAGGTTTTTCAGTTGTTTGGGTTTTGCGGAATATCAACCCTAGTAGGTTTTTTCAGTTGTTTGGGTTTTGCGGCATATCAACCCAAGTAGGCTTTTCAGTTGTTTGAATTTTGTGGCATATCAACCCTAGTCGGTTTTTCAGTTATTTGGGTTTTGTGGCATATCAGCCTCGTCGGTGATTTAATGCCAAATCCTGTTATATTGAATATTGTGATTTGTAAACGAATAATTTATTATTGATTATTCGTAGACGAGGCAGACCTCATTTCTTTGCACAGTTAAATGGTTTCAAGTATTGCTATTCAACACTAATAATTCAATTCAAAATTATCATTTGCACGCAGTTAAACGGTTCCAAGTTTTAATATGTAAAACCAATAGTTCAATTTTCGTACACAGTTAAATGTAGGATATTTAATGCCAAATCCAGTATATACATACACTTATTAAATATGTTTTGTAAACTAATAGTTTGCGGGTTATAATTTTTACACGAGCCAAGGCGTATTTGTTGGCACACTATTGAATGGTTTCAAGTATACCTATCTAATATTAATAGTTTTATTTGCACACATTTAAATAATTTCAAGTATTGTTGATGGTTAAATAGTTCTATTTGACTCATATCTGGAACTGTAACAGGTACTAGCACTCAGGTTCAGAGTGGACCTGGGAGTAATGCTAATGAAGGAGTTCTTCACATTTCCCAAAGCTCCAGAACTGCAGCCTCACCATCAGATGGTTTAGTGTTATACTTAGGACACACGTTGCGACGGGTTGGGGCGGTCTTACCCTTCTGCAGAGATACAAATAGCATATTCTACAGTCCCAGCCGACTGGCCGGGATATAAATATACATGTGGTAAAACTAAAAGTTGAAATAGGAAGGAAGGAGAGAGAGAAAAGGAGAGAGAACAGAAGGAATGAGAAAGAGAGAGAGAGGAAGTAAGGAATGAGAAAGAGAGATAGAGAGAGGATGGAATGCGAAAGAGAGAGAGAGAGGAGGAAGGAAGGAGAAAGAGAGAAAGGAAGGAATGAGAAAGAGAGAAAGGAGGAAGGAAGGAGAGCCAGGGTGTATAAAACGAAGTTAAGGAAAGGTAGAATCAAGGGAAGATGAAAGAGGTAAAGAAAAAGAAAGTAGACGAAGGTAGATTTTTTAAACATAAACGCTTTAAGAAAGTTGAGAGAGAGAGAGAGAGAGAGAGAGAGCAGGGTGATCGAGAGCGAAGACAGAGAGGGTGAGAGTGAGAGCGAGGAGAGTGCGAGTCTAAGAGTGGTGGGAGTTTGAGAGAGCTTAGAAAGAGTATGAGGTATCTTAAATATGCCAGGATGGAAAAAAAAGTTGTCAAAGATCAGAAGAATATAAAGGAAAAAGAAGGTGGGGGACAGCTGATTAAAAATAACAAAAAGCTCTCTAACAGAGAGAGAGAGAATCTTGAATATATTAGATGTTTTGGTTTTACGACATATCAACCTTTGTAGATTATTTAATGCCAAATCTATTTCAAACAATTCAGTTTAGTATAAGTATAGTTTTTTGTTCACACATTTAAATGTTAAAACTATACTATTTCAAAGAATTCAGTTTAGCCTAAGTACAGTTTGAATATCAAAAACATTTCTATTTCAAACAATTCATGTATTACTAAAGCCTAACTATCAGATTATTTACTGTTATATCCAGGACACTCGTTGGGGAAGTCTTACCCCACTGCATAGATGCAGTCAGTATATTATGCAGCTGCAGCTGACTGGGCCATATTCAAAGTTAAGAAGACAAAATGAAAATAAAAAATAAATATGGCATATAAGACGCAGGGGAATTCTAAAAGATATTTTTAATTTAAAAAAATGTGCGCTTCATATGCCGTCAAATACGATAATTCCTATCGTGTGGGAAGCGAAATACTTCGACCGATAAATCCTTATTAGATTGTATATATATAAAAAAAATTAATCCATGTTGTACGTGTTTATGCTCGGAGGAAAAACGTAAAAGTGCGAAAGTCTCGTGACGCATACACAACGAGACTTCTCAGGACACGGTTGTCTTCCCTTTTTTGGCCTCAAAACGTGAAGAGAAGACACAGAGACACAGCAAGGAAGGATTCGTGGTAACCTCAGCATGTAGTGGCTGCCGAATTGTAAACGCAATTTTTATCCTGCTGCACTGGTTTAAACGTGAGTAATCGTTCGCCTTATATTTTTTTTTTGTTTTGCCATTCAAGTTTATAGGGTAGCGACTGTGTGTTTTGTTATTCTCACGGTGAAAGAAGCGTGCGAAGGCCCCACCCAAGTTTCGAGGTCTGAAGAAAGAAAGAAAATTACTTGCTATATTGTTGCCTATCTTCGTTTTATTAAATTCGCTACACTTCTGTAAATAAGCAATGAAAAAAAAAAAAAAAAAGAAACATAAATTCGCTACATTTTTTTTTTATATTAACCTGTTGCGGGCTTTAACCCAAATGTTTTATCCCATTTACCCAACCCCTCCGCTCGGGCAGGATATGATACAAGGTCAATTTTTAAGCGGAGTTTAACAGGTTTGAATTCAGAGTTTTCCTTCTCCGAGACTAGTTGCCTCACCAAGGCTGAAGAACCCAGTCTGTCCTACTATCTACCCATAGCTGGAGGGAGAATAATTGGATTCATACCTTTCCCAAATGTTGTATAAAATCTAAAAACGTGGTAATTTTTTAAAATAATGCACCCATTTTGTCACCAAAAGCTAGTGAATCTGAATACCCAGCTATACTTCTCCTATTCAGTTGTCATCCGCTTGTCAAAGAGAACAGACGTTAGATACTCCAGACTGAACCAAAAATACCAGTCTCATATTTTACGACGATAACTGATCTTTATTCTCAAAGGAATTCAGGTTTGGTTTCTTTGTTTTATTGCATATCAAGCTTCGTAGGTTACCTAATCTCAAATGTATCTTTGCCGAAGAATAGCAGTTAAAATGATTAATTTTCATTAAAAAAAAACAACAACAAACTAATCCTCTAACGGAAAATAAAACAGCACTTTGAAAAAAAAAAAAAAAAAAAAAAAAGGAAAAAATAGACAAACTTGCCACGAGCGTACAACTAAGAACTATTTATTTCCAAGTAAATAAAAATAAATGAAAAAGGAGTAACAAAGTTTCAAAGAAAAACATTAGTTGTTAAAATTAATTGTTATTTTAGCGATCAGTCTAAAACTAAGATAAAATTGTTTCGAAAAAAACACTGAGTCACTCATGAATTACAAGGAACTGATATGACTTCAACAAACGAAGGTGCTAGTACTTACAACTTTAAAAAGTGGGTATTGTATAAATGGAAAAAAGGTTTGGAAGAGTCTTAGGCGAAAAACATCTCTTGAGAAAACCTGTTCACTTTTCCGTCAAGAATACAGCGAATAATGCAGAATGGGGGTTCATTTAGCAATTCCTTCAGCACTTGTATAGGACCGCAAATTCAAATTGACTCCTTGCAGTTAAGGTTGAGACAACACGAATAGTCTGATTTAGGCAACAACACATTTCGCCAGGAATAATACAGAACAGTTGAGTAGTTCTGGAACACCTCATGGACAAAGTCAAGACAGCCCAAATTCACAGATATAGGTAACAGCATATTTCTCCAGGAAGGTTCCAGCACAGCAGCAAAATTCTCTGAGGAATTTATTCCCATATCACTATTTTCCCTTAACTGTAGGGAACAGCAATGTTTAAAAACCAGCAAATCCTGGGAAAATTCACAGGACTGCTAAATTCACGTCTTCTCTGAGTCGTGGCTTCAGTGAAAAAGGGTAATTCTCTCAGCAGGCAGTGTCAGTTCCAAAAAACCCCGTCACTTCCTTCCGGCGGTGACAACCATAAAAATCCTTCCAAGATGTCATCATTACATTAAAATAATTCCAACACAGTGATACTATTTAGCCGATAGCTCGAGGGATAAGAAGGGTTATACCTTTCACAAGAGTATTAGTCTGGAAGTGAAACTTATAGCTTGACTGGATTTCAAACTCGCTTACTTTGAGGCCAGAAATTTAGGGCCAACACTCAAGTAAGCACAAAAAAAAAAAAAAAAAAAAAAAAAATCAAATCAATGCTAAAACATTCACGTACACATACAACAAAAGTAATACTTGCACAAAAAAAATTATAAATAATTACTTATTACCAAAATGATACATAAAAAAGACTATTCAACTCAACCTCCTGTTAATTATTTAGTTGTTTTATTTTATAATGCGTTTCAGCAGTTATCTTTTATCACAGTACTCTGAAGACTCATCGCTTACGATATTAAAATACATTTTGTTACGAATTCGTTACGCAGAATTTGCTACACTCACGCTATCCACGTTACAAACTTTTTAAGTCTGTGTGTCGTTTGTTCATCTCCATTACACTGGGTATCTAAAAATTTTCCGAAAAGGATTGACAACCGATTTATGATATTGTTACTTACAATACGCAGTTTTGTTGAGAAATAATTCAAGTCGATATTTTACTTACAGAGGGTCACTGCAACCGTTTTGTCGGACGAAATATCAAAGGATGTAATTTCTACTTTATGTGCTGGTATACAATGCAAGAGCTGACCACCAGGTTTGACCAGTACCTCGTGGTTGGCTTCCAGGTAAGGCAGCTCAGAATTTCGACAGGCTTCTATAAAAGGCTGAAGTTCCTATGAAAAAAAAAAAACAAACAAAAAAACGACATAGCTTTCAAATAATCTCCCAATTAAATAGTCGAATTCTGAAGAACCATTTTCTTAGTAATAATTTGCGAAGGTTGAAATTAAGTAGCTTGGGTGTTGGTTTTTACGACATGTCAACCTTTCTTGGGTTAGTTTAAACTCAATCAGGATTTTTGTATTTGGTATATATTTTTATAATTTATTGTTTAGTCCTGTTTTCTTTTAAAGTCTACAATTTTCTGCTTTTTATTTGAAAGATTTCTCTCCGGTTTCTAACCTGAAAGTATCTCTTTCTGAGAAGTTCAAACTTTTTGCATTTCAGAACAATGTGTTTGATTGTAATTATTTGACCACATATACAGTCTGGCCATTCTTCCTGCTTTAGTATAAATACATGTGAGCCATGTAGGATCCATGTGTAGTTCGGTTAACACTATTTCCTATTTTCGGTTTCTGACTTCTACTGCCCATTCCCCCAAGTTGGCAACCGTAGTCGAGGGCAACCAAAAGGCTCCCTTTTCAATAGCTTCTACACCGAGGTGTGGGGGAGGGCGCTACTCCTTTCCCTGGATTGCTCCACTTTACCCTCGATACGTACCTTATATTGCTGAGTGTTAAGCAAGGAGGCATCAAGTACGATTTTAAAAGTCTTTGGTATGACGCGACCTGGGATTGAACCTAGGTCTTTCGGACCATTGTCGAACAATCCACCCACTAGGCTGTGGATTGGTTTTCCACAAATGTTGACATTCCCCTCAGTCATCATAACTTTTATATCGGTGTAGGATATTTTTAGGTTGTGGTCAGTGACCATTCTTGACGTTGATTTGGTTGCTATGTCCGCTCTATCTCCTTTGATTCTGATGTAACTGATTCCCCAAAATATCATTGCTTTAGTTTTGTACATGGCATCTATTTGGTTCAAGAACTTGATAATCAGCAAGTTCTTAAAAAATTAGAATATCAGGAAAAGGACCATGAGAAGCCATTGACTTAAAAAAAAAAAAAAAAAAAAAAAAAAATATGAGCCCATCAATTAATAACTTCGTGATTGTAACGATCTCAAAGTCAATGTGTTTCATCATATCTAAAAATATTTCTTTTCCTGGAAAAGACCCTCTTTTCAAAGATAGCATTTCCTTATTTTGCCATCTACTGGGTTTGGAACAGTTATCCCCAACAAGACAAAAGTTGAAGGTCAGTATTCAAAGAAAACAGAAGATGTTTCCGTGCTATTTCATCTGCTGAACCAAAATAGCAGTTCTGAATTTCGCTACAAAAATCAAAATTTCATCTTTAAAAAGGAAATCACTTGTGATACACAAGTAAGCAATGGTTTAAAAATAAACAAAGTACTGTAATATAATGGCCGAGGGATTTCGGTTTATGCCTTTGGGTTTAGTTAGGCTGAGAACCTTTCGGCTCAGCACATGGGTTAGTTAGGTGCAACATTAAAACAGGTGTTCACGCACGTGCGCAGAGCGGACATATCACTCAGAGATGTCACAATAGCCCGAGATGGGAAACGGGGTTAACCAGTGCGAGTGACATCACGCACCGGAAGCGCGCGGAGGATTTTGGGAAATTTTGAAAAAGTCAGTGAGTTGAGAACTGGACACCGAACGAGACGGTTGACTTTCGCTTGCTCGCGGAGACGTTTGTGGCGGGTGCCACACGCGTTGGGTGGGGGCAGATGAAAAAGCCAGAATAGAAAGATTATGCCTCTCCCTCCTTATGTTGAAGAACCTTTAAACTCAAAAGGTAATAAAAAATTTCGTACCTGAACAAAGAAGTCGTCAAATGTTTTTCGTGTTTCGAGATCCTATGTTCAATGTATATATGTAATGAACGTCCCATGTACATTTCGCATATTCATGTATATGGCTATGGTATAGTACTTCACATTTATGTGCATTCCGGGAGACCTGGGTTCAATCCCAATCGCGTCATACCAAAGACTTTAAAAATGGTCCTTGATACCTCCTTGCTTAGCACTCAGTAATATAAGGTACGTATCTAGGGTAAAATGTAGCAATCCAAGGAAAGGAGTAGCGCCCTCCCCTACACCTCAGTATAGTAGCTATTGAAAAGGGAGCCTTCTGGTCGCCCTCGACTACGGTCGCCAACTTTACTTTTTTTATAAGTAAAAGTCAAGTTGGCAAACTTAGTCGAGGACGACCCGAAGGCTCCCTTTTCAATAGCTACCACATTGAGGTGTAGGGGATGGTGCAACTTCATTCGCAGGATGGCTCCACTTTACCCTTAATCCTCACCTTACAGTGCTGAGTGCAAGGCAAGGCAGCATCAAGTACCATTTTTGAGTCTTTGGTATGACTTGACCTGGGATTGAATCCCAGTCTCCCGGACCATTGGCAAACACTCTACTCATGAGGCCAATGGCCGGTAGACCGGGATTCAATCCCAGGTCGAGTCATACCAAAGACTGAAAAATGGTACTTGATGCCGCCTTACTTAGCACTCAGTACTTTAAGGTGCGGATCAAGGGTAAAGTGGAGCAATCCTGGGAATGGAGTTGCGCCCTCCCCTACACCTCGGTGTGGTAGCTATTAAAAAAGAAAATATACACTGTACATATACAAAACTAATACACAGTTGAAAACAATATATATATATATATCTGACAACGTCTGTTTAATTCAACCTCCTGTTATTTGTTTTCTGATTGTATGTTTTATTTCTCACCTATTATCAGAGTTACCCGGACGATTCCTCTTCTACTATATCTAACAACCTTTTTGTTACAAACTCGTTGCGCTAATGGCACCAAGTTACCCACGTAAGAAACCCAAAAACCAAGAATTTTCCAATACACGAGATCGACTTCGATACAAGTGTGATACCTTCAAATGAAGTTGTTACTTGATCCCATACAAATTCAAAACCTCTCGATCATCGTTTTACGTTCGAATGATGGAAAAAAAAGTTTGAGAAACGTGTTTTATGTGTCATATTCCTCCGTATATTACTGTTTTTCTTAAAATACAACAATCATTTACTATTAGTAAGATCTTCTGAGGTCATTTTAGACAGAGGAGAAATCCTTTTGCAAAGGCCACTGGGGACTTTCAATTTTCGTTTTGGGGCGTCAGTGCTAAGCTTCAGTTATACAACTACCTCGCTTCGGGTGGGTATCCCAACGCGGTCCCCTTCATATTTAGTAACATCACCACTATCATCCTCTAACGCTTTCTTCTCATAGTCTAACAGATATGTGGATCACTTCAGCACATCCGTAGTCACGAGTTTAACCCCAAGAATCCGGTTGTCTCCCGGCAACATACGCATACGAGAATTTTAGTAATATATGTAGATATAGAAATTGTATTTACTGGTATGTCTGGTAATCTTCCAATAAGTTGCGCAGATAGTTGATCCGGGTCAAAACTGAGGGCATCTTGGGATAACTGAAGAGCCCCGGTTACGGTGAGTATTGCTTCATCTTGAGGAAACATCTCACATGCAAGGTGAAAATCGTCCATGACTTCTCTGAAAAAGAAAAATATCAATCTATTATGTTCGATCTCAAAAAAAAAAAAAAAAAAAAAAAAAAAGAAAGAAGAAATCTCCGACAAAACAAAAGGTGACATAGGTCTCCAATCTGTCCACTAAAAACCATCAAAGAGAGACAAAAAACCTGTCTCCCAAAAACCCAGAACCAATGAAATAAAAACCAGCTCTCATTGATCAATCGATGATGCGACCAGCTGATTGATCAGAATCTGGCCTGTTCTAAGAACCAAAGTGATATGTTGCAAGTCACTTGAGCACTCAGTTGCCAAGTCAATGGCTGCTTAGCCACTAGGATCCCGTCGTAAAGGATTCTCAACTCTCGTTGATTATTTAATGCCAAAGCTAAACTTGTTAAAGAACAGCAGTGACATTTCGGCTGTGCCTTTTGGTCTGGTGACTGGAAAACAAACGCCTGGTCCCAGGGTACCGTCCCCCAAACAATACTTGCTTTGTAAGGCTAAGTTCATTATTTGGCACCAGAGGGGATCCTATAAAATACCGACGGGATCAAGCATTTTTTGCACTCACTCGATTCGTGCATGGCTTCTCTCATTAAAATGACCTTGTGTCAAATCCTACCTGAGAGGAGATTGGATAAACACCGAACCCATAGATGAGGCATAAAAAAAGGTTCATACCTTTCACAAGGATTTTAATTAGTCCGGAAATGAACATAATAGCGTGACAGGAGTTCGACCTCACTTATCTTGAGGCAGCAGTTCAGCATTTTTTAATCACTACACTTCCTGGACTTCCCTGATAGAATTATGAGGAGGGTCATTCACAACGAGTTCGTTCCAAACGGTGATCCAAAGAGCTGGAGCGTATGCATGTCATTGTACGACAAACATCATCTACTCTGAATACTTTTGTTGTAAATTAAAGCATAAACCAAATAAGTTACTAGAATATTGCAAAACTTTTGATTAACTCTCTAACTACTTTTGAATAACCGTTGTAACAGATATTTAAAAAAAAAAACAAAAGACATAGTACCTGACAGAAGTCGTTTTCATTTTGGTCAATAGGAATTCGTAGTTGAAGAGTACCTCCTCCTTGAGCCTATCCACCATTTTGGCTTTTATTAAGAGGAGGGGCAGTTTGTTTAATTTTCGTAAATTGGGTGAATTGCCGAATTTGATTGGTTGTTGCATCACCAGACGATCACACCCACCAGATTTTCCATGCTTATCGAGAAACGGTTTCAGGATGCCTAAATATCATTAAATTAAATAGGAAGAGAAAATTATTGAAACAAGTTAGTCGGTCACACGCTCTACAGCTCGAAAAAATAAAAAATGAGAAAATTCTATGTATTTTAGCAAGGTCCTATTATAGATATAAAAGTTAAAAAGAAAAACAACTAAGAATTTTAGGAAAAATTGATTACAAAGATGAAGATGGTTTTTAAAAAAAGGGTGTGAGAGAGAGAGGTTTGGTTTGGATTGTTGGGTTTTAAGGCATATCAACCGTAGGTTATTTAACGCCAAATCCATTTTTATGTAAATAATCTGTTCTATTTAAAACAATTCAGTTTAGCATAAATAAGTACACAGTTTAATTGTCAAAAACATTTCCATTTCAAACTATTCAAGCAGTTATATGTAACAATTCAGTTAAGTGTAAATACAGTTTTAATGTCGAAAAACAGTTCTATTTCAAATAACTCAGTTAAGCATAAGCAAGCAGTTTAAATATAAGTACGGTTTGATTGTCAAAAACATTTCTATTTCAAGCTATTCAGTTTAGCATAAGTATGCTGTTAGTTCTATTTAACCAATAGATAGGGCCCTATCAGGTGCTACCACTCCGGGGCCAGAGTGGACCTGGGAGCAATGGCAATGAAGGGGTACTCCGCATTCCCCAAAGCTCCAGCACTGCTGGAACCTCACCATCAGATTGTTTAGTGTCATATCCAGGACACTCGTTAGAGGTGGGGGTCTTACCCCTCTGCAGAGGTGCAGTCGGTGTATTCTACAGCCCAAGCCGACTGGGCAAGAGAGAGAGAGGTGTGGGATTGCAAGGGAAAAACAAATTCATGAACAAGCCAAATTAAACAGAACGAAAAGAAAAGAAAGGAAAAAGTCGAAAGAATCGAAAATGGATGCATAAAAAAGAATAAGCGAAAAGAAAGTCGAAAGAAATCGAGAACAAAAAGAGCAAAGACAAAAATTCACCCTCAGCGAACAATTTCAAACGCTTCTAAGATAAAAAGCGTTGGGTGTTTGCTAGAAGAGTAATTAAAAGGATACGGTTGGTGCTAGAGGTTGATATGATCAGGCTTCTTCGAGGCACCCGTCTAGCCTAAATAAGGGCCGAAGTGGAGTGTTACAGGTCAAGAAAGAGACAGGGATAAAAGAAAGGGAAAAGAGATAATAAAATGAAAGAGCAAAAACAGAATAAGAGAGAAAATAAAGTTGAAAGAAACAGAAACAGAAAAAACAACATAAATAAAACACAATCGTAGATAATCATAATCGTAGGTTTCATACGGTCTCTTTATCCACAATATTCATTTTTCTTCATTCTTTTGGAAATATACAATTTTTTTCACCACGCACTCTTGAACAACCAATATACAGCTGGTTTTGTGAAAAAAAAAAAAAAAAAAAAAAAAAAAAAAAACAAACACAAAACAAACAAGCAAAAAAACCAAAACAAGAGATTTGGTTCTCCTCATATTTATGTTTTAAAAAAGTCAGCAGGGCAGACAATATGCCGACTGCATCCTCTATAGAGGGGTAAGACCCTACGCCGACCCAAGAAAAAAAAATGGATATCTTGCGTATAACTAAACTGTATCCGGTGGTAATGCTCCAGTTGCGGAGTTCTGATGAGTATGCTTTACCCTTGCATTGCCATTACTCCCAGGTCTACTCTGACTCACAGTGGTAATACCTGTTTGGGTCCCATCTCAAATAGATAGAAATACCAGATGCCATATCATCATCATCATGTCGTGCCGCCAGTACAAATCTCCCTGACTCTCTCCCGGTAGGTCTTCAAGGCTACATCCTGTATCGGCACAGAGTTGTTGTATGTAGGTTCTAGCTGGTCGTCCTGCCTTTGCTCGTCCATGTGAAGTGATCCACGGGAGTATGTCACTTATGAGTTCGTCCCTACTTCTCTAGCAGTGTCCCGCATGTCTGGTTCGTCTAACTTGGAAAATTCTTGTGATGGGTGGTAGGTGGCTGTACAGCTGCTGCTTTGTGGGGTGCTGATTCCAGGACTTGTTCACTATTGCTCGCAGCATTCTTGTGTATTTGCTATCAAGCCTTTTCTCCATAGGTTTAGTTCGCGTCCATGTAGTGCATCCATACAGCAGTATCGATACGACCGCTGCTTGAAAAAAAACAGCGTTTTATTTTATCGGTCAGGTCTGACTTTCATATGACTGATAGTTGTCCATGCCTTTGCTCGTTGCGTGTTGATATCTGTCTCAGTTGATGAGTACGCGTTTTTGACCTCTCCCGTAGTGCATTGTATTTGTTTCTTAGTGTTAATGTATATTTATCCCTAATATCCCTGTTATTAAGCAGGGACTAGTCATAGTGTACAGTGGTTGTTTGGGCCGTGACTGTCTAAATTATTTATATTAAGAACAGTTATTTGAATCTATGACTTCATATTTGCCAGATCTAGGAAACTAGAGTCCTATCACCAAGTGTCGTTTCCTCTCATCCTCATAATACTTCACTTCTTTTTTTAAGTCTCTGCAGAGGATTTCATCAACGTAATTTTAGCTACAGCGATAAGGCTTCTTTGCTTATATAAAGAATTTATGTTCAAGAATATGGTTTTAAGTAATTATTCTTATTTGATAATAATCATTTGTTTTCACGCAGTTATGTGGGTTTTAAGTATTCCTATCTAACACCAACAATTTGCAAGAAATTTTCGAACGAATCCTGGAAGCAATACTCCATAAAACAGCTGCTGTCCAGCCACTTACCTTCCATCTCACTTAAGAAAAAAACATACTGAGCACTGCTGCTTAAGTAAGGACAAACTCATAAGTGACGTTCTCTTATGAACTTATACAAATGGACGCGCCAGGGTTAGCCGACTTGCAAGAAAATGCATACTATTGGCCAATCACAGCCCTTCTGGAGGTCACGTGAGGTTAGCTTTAAAACAAGGGGTCTCAAAAGAATCGTTCTCTTTTTTGCCTCGACTCGAGTTAACAGTTCTAGCTAAGACCGCATCGTAGAAGTCCCACACGGTGACAATTTGATGTGTCAACCACCAAGAGATCTCCCTTTGTTTTTTGTTTTGTTTTTCAGCATGAGCAGAACGATCTGCCCGGCTCGCTCCTTTTGCTTTGTGAGTTCTTGTTTATTCGCCTTTGGGCAATTTTTCTTGAGCAAGATTGCTTAAGTAAAAGGCCCATTAGTCTCTTAGGCTAAGCTTCCTTTCCTTACAGGGTTTTTATTGTTAGTTGTTGAAACAATAAGCCTATTGCAGGCTATTTGTGGTTTTCGTATGCTGTCTCTTCCAAAAGAAAGGAGAGTCTAAGGTCTGGAGGCGGTATTATTGGACTTTTTGCCGACAAAGGAAGCTGTTGGCCGGATCAGAAGATGTAGTAAAAGCCTCCATAGGCTCAACCGAAGAAAATTCGAGTTGAAACAGAAAGATATTCATCACTAAAGGAGGAAGCAGTGATCTCCTCAAAGTTCACATAAAGAAATAGTAAACTTTGTTTTCAACAAATCTACACAGGAAACTGGAAGAACATGGTTGTCTAGGTTGAATACCAAAGAATGGTATTTTATCATTAACAAAAGTTAAACTGACTGTAGGCGGTTAACGGCATTGCTTCGAGCAAGTCGCTCATTTTATTTTATTTTTTTAATACCCTTTTTTTGGTTACAATATTGTCGTTAATTGAATGTATGTTATTTTTGTTACCTTAAATTCAATGTTTTCGACAAGCATATGCAAAACCAGATTTTGTAAAGTTTATTTCTCTTGAAATAAATCACTTTGTGGGAACTGACTGTTTTTTTTTTTTTGTTTTTTTTAAAGAAATATAGACGCACTTCTCTTTCAGATACAAAGTAAGCTTTCCCATTCCCCTTTTTTATCTACTTTATTTTTTTTATACATTTCTCAACCCCTTCGGCTAGCCTGACAGTTACTGGTAGATTTCTACCAGTGCCCGTGGTATAATGGTTATCGTCGTAGGAAATGGACACGGCGATTCGAGTTCAAATCCTGGACGAGACTAACTGCATTTCACATAGCACTAATACCCTTGAGAAAGTTATAAATCCAATTATTCTTCCTCCAGCTACGGGTAAATAGTAGGGTAGACTGGGTTCTTGAGTTTTGTTGAGGCAACTAGTCTAGGAGAAGGAAAACTCTGAATTCAAACCTGTTAAACTCCCCTTAAAAATTGACCTTGTGTCATATCCTACCCGAACGGAGGGGTTAGTAAATATGGTTACTGGTAGATTCTAGGGTTGGGCAGAGATAAAACCAAGCATATTTCTTATAATTTATCTGCAACTTTCCCCGACCAAATTCTTTTGCTTGTTTTGCGTGTTGTATCTACCTGTTGTATATTATGTATATGTACAGTAAACCTTTTGTGCCCTTCATTCAAAAGCAGCGCCCATCTCCTCACTGCGTTCTAAGTACGGATTATTCTCTCACAAAACTTATGGTTTAAATAGAAATCCCCACAGTACATAAGCTCTGTGTGGACACTTGATACAATCTGGATGATCTACCAGAAGCGATGGATGATAGGGACGGTTGGCACGAGAGTCAGGGAAATCTGTGCTCTCAGTGCGACTTGGTGATGATTACTTCAAGTAATTATTCTTAATACAAATAATTTGCATATTACAAAATGGTTTCATAACTATTCCAACCTAATCCAAATTATAATATTAATAATTCTTTTTTAATAATAATAATTTGTTGGCACATGGTTTAACGAATTCCTGTTCAATACTTATAATTTCCCAATAGATCTATTTAAATAATAGATGAGACTAACAGATGCTTATAATTTATACGCAAGTGATTGTTCGCCGATGGCCCGGGAAACAGGGGTTCAATCCTACGTCGAGTCATATCAAAGACTCAAAAAATGGTAATTAATGCCTCCTTGCTTAACATTCAACATTATAAGGTACGTATCAAGAGTAGGTGTCCCAATTCAGGGAAAAAAGTGACACTCTCCATTTCACCTTAGTGAAGTAGCTAATAAAAAGGGAGCCTTTGAGTCACCTTTGACTACGATCGGCCAACTTATATGGTTTAAAGTAACTATTCCTATTTTTAAAGGTTTTTTTTGCGTACAGGAAAATTTGCGAGCAGTTATTTTGTTTCAATAACAAATTATAATAATAATCCTTAGTAAACAATCATGACTTCAAGTGACAATTTGTAATATAAATAATTTCCATACACAAATCGTATCTCGTATTACTCTCTAATACAAATAATTTTCAAACCTATTTGTTGGACCCTTAGATGGGACCTTTACAAGTACTACTATCCAGGGTCACTGTGGAGATAGGATTAATGGCGATGTAGGGTTACTCCACACTCCTCAAAACTTCACTGAAGCCTCACTAACAGATGCAGTTAATTATTATATTCCAATCACTTTCGTGTTAATCTTTTGTTGGTAAGACTCAGATTCCATTCTGGTTACTCACCGTTGGCCCATTTGCCGCTGAAGTAGTCCACAAGTTCCGTGTAAAGCAACTCGTTGGTGGCCGAGTCTGAACAGTAGATCTCTGTAGCCGCTTCGATGAATTGGCGATGATACCAATCGATCACTTGAATTCCATCACATCCACGATTCACTGGGTAAAATAAGATCAATAAAAAAAAAAAAAAAATCAATAAAGCGGTTACAAATAAATTTAGAAAACAAGTTTTCGTTTAAATCAAAAAAAAAGTTTTAAGTATCACCAAGAAAGAGCCATAGCTGAACATTTTGTTATGGCAACGGCCAACCACCTATAAAACGAGAAAAACTGATTCAAATTTTTGCCTTAAAAATTATAATGGTAAAGCTCATATAAATATCAGAGACGTACGACAAATCTAAAACCTGGGGGAGGCGTAGAACTTTTTTGATGACCCTCGTACACTTCCCTAACCTGAATTTCTACCTTTACTCCAACTCAAGACTAGTCATCCTGTGCCTTGATGATTTCTGGTGTTAAATCTTCACAATTCGCCTTCACAGAGATATCCAAAGTTGACTTCACAAGAATCGTGAATATTCAGAAGCAAATCTGAAAAGGATTATTTTAATCAGGCAACTTTTTTTCTTTTTTTTAAAGTCCATAAACATCTTTTGTGTGCCCTTTTTAAACATCGTTGGCCTTACGCTTCCTAAGCACGACTAGTATCTTATTTTCCTACCCTCTTTTCACGTACTGTTTTGTTTTTTTCTTCAAATTCTATTTCTGCGGTACTTAAATGACATTGTCTTATTTTCATTCTAAACAAGTAAACACTTTAACGTTTAGTTTCAATATAAATGTTTTAAGAGCCAATTTATTAATAACATTCAAAATCACTAAGACAGGTATATACTTCATACTGAGTTGAAATCTTTTAAAAGATAACAGATTAAAGCAGTTCCCTATTAATTTAAACTTATAAACACTTTCTACTGAATTATAACATCATCGTTTTAAAGGGCCACTGTATTAATAACATTAAAAATCATTTAAACAGGTAAACACTTTCTACTGAATTATAACGCCAATGCTTTAAAGGGCCAATATATTAATAAAGTTCAATCATTTTAAACAGATTCTTTTGACCCAGAGATGGGGGAGGGGACATGTAAACATACCTACCTTGAATTGACCGTTCCGGTAATAGCATTATTGGTACTAAGATTATTTTCTCAGTTAGCCTGTCCTTTTTACGAATAAAGCGAGATTTAAAAAAAAAAACAGAAGTGTTTGACCTCAATCCAACTGGCCCCTTAAGAGTACTAAAACATCGGGTCAGAATAAACCTAGGGGTGACGGTAGAGTAGAAGAGACTCCACGCCTAAAGAGCTCCAGAAATAGGGCCTCACAACCAGATGCAGATATCATGCCAAGGATATACCTTTCGTGGACCTCTTGCCGCCCTGCAGAGTATATAATCAGTGTATTCCAAGCCTCAACAACAGGGTAGTTATTCTCCAAAATTCAGAAGTGGAGGCTCACAAACGGATGTCCCACCCAGGAAAAGTATAACAAGAGGGCAGATGACATTACTATTTTGGCATAAATGGTAATTGACTTTGTATCGTTCTGCTGCCTTTTGTTATTTTTATAGAAAGGAAACAAATAATGAATGCGTAGACATTGATGGCTTTCAATCTAGTAGTTTAATGACTGCTTGGGAGGAAGTTTTCCTTATGCCGTGAGTTGAAGACAAAGGGAACACTTGTAAAGGGTTAGGCGGGAGTTTAGTGCTTAGCCAGAGGCATCGGGCCCATTTGGTTTAGGAGGGAGAAATATTTGACCAAGAAATGGTCTCATAAGGTATGCAGAGGAACAAATGTTGAAGTGTGCTCTCTCGAGATGGATAGCCCATGTCTGCTGTTGGAATCGTCCCGAGTTAGAGAGAGAAATGTTATCTCTCGTGTCGGCTGGTCTTACCTAGCTGCCAGCCAAGAGGAATGAGAAAAGAAAAGAGAGGGCGCACATGGTTAGCGCTGCCTTTTATGGTGCCTGGGGAGGTGTGCCCGGGCAGAATGGCATGGGTCGTTCTCATTGGGTGATTTGTATAACTTCATAATTCCAATGGCAAAACAATTCCCGCACTAAATAATGGTTTGAAACTCTTTCTGCTACAAGTTTCATAGCTATAGACCATTTTATTTTTGATTGGGTCGAATACTTTTAAACATGTATTCTGAATCCCTTGGTTAGATAAAGCTGAAAATTTGAAATAAAACACTTACCGAGATATTCTTCAAGATCATTTTTTATTCTGACAAGCAAAAGAGGGGGTAGTCTTCGTATTGGCGGCGTCCAGTACATATAAACATCGTTTAGCACTTCTTCATCACAAGATAAGATATCTTCCAATTCCAGTTCAGAAAGTCCATTCTCAGCTAAAAGTTATTGAAAACAAAATTTTGATTGGTTTGTCTTTTATGGCATATCAACCCTTGTGGGTTATTTAATGCCAAATCCTGTTTTTATAAATACGTATATGATTTGTCAACGAATAGTTTGTACGTAACTATTTTTAAACGAGTTTGTCAGCGTTCATTTGATTACATACTGTTAAATTGATCAGGTACTCCTATTTAATACCAATAATTCCATTTGATATTAATAATTTAGACATAGTTAAATAGTTGTAAGTAGTGTTATTTAACATAAGTAATTCTGTCAATCAAAAACTATGTAATATGAATAATTTGCACACGGCTGTATGGTTTCAAGTCACTACTAATAATAATCCTTGGTAAGATTTCTGAACTGTTTTATTTAAGCGATTAAGTGGAATCCGATCCGGTCAAAGTGGACCTGGGGGTAATGGCAATGAAGTGGTACTCCACATTCTCCAAACTCTTAGACTGGAGACTTAGCATTGGATGCAGTTTGAATAAAGTCCTTAGTAAACGATTACTTAAAATGAAACCGGCTCATTGGCGTAGTGAGTAGAGTGTTCGTCAATGGTCCGGGAGACCTGGGTTCAATCCCAGGTCGCGTTATACCAAAGACTTTATAAATGATACTTGATACCTCCTTGCTTAACACTCAGCAATATAAGGTACGTATCGAGGGTAAAGTGGAGCAATCCAGGGAAAGGAGTAGTGCCCTCCCGAACACCTCGGCGTAGTAGCTATTGAAAAGGGAGCCTTCTGGTCGCCCTCGACTTTACTTACATTTTACTATATTTAATTTCATAGATAAATTAAGAATAAGAATCAAAGAACAAATAGATAAATAATTAATCTATTTCTTTTGTGTGTCTGTCTGGACACTCGGTGGGAGGAGTTCTCACCCTTCTGCTGAGGTGCAGTCGGCGTACTCTACAGCCCCAGTCGACAGGGATGTGAGATTTTGAACGTGGGGGTTTCAACGTTATGTTGAGAAAATAAAATCAGGTTTCGTTTGGTTTTCTGGCATATCAACCATTGTTTTTTTTTTAATTCCAAATTCTGTTTTTACATACACATCGAATATATTATTCATAAACACATTTTGGAGATACACACAGTTAAATGATCAAATAGTTCTATCACAAACAATTTAACTTAGCATAAGTCAACAAAGTTAAATAATTCCAAATATTGCTATTTATCACTAATAATTCAATTAAACATCAGTCATTTATTTACACACAGTTAAATGATCAAACAGTTCCATTTCTAACAATTCAATTTAGAATAAGTCATTTGTTTACACAGAGTTTAAATATCAAATAGTTTTTTTACCCATAGATAGGACCCTATCAGGTGCTACAACTCCGGGCCAGAGTGGACCTGGGAACGATGGTAATGAAGGGGTATTCCGCATTTCCCAAAGCTCCAACTTTACTGGAGCCTCACCATCAGATTGTTTAGCGTCATATCCAGGACACTTGTAGGAGGAGGGTCTTACTCCTCTGCAGAGATGCAGTCGGTGTATTCTGCTGCCCCAGTAGACTGAGCAAACCCATAGATAGGACCTTTTTAAGTGCTACAACTCCTGGCCAAAGTGGACCTGGGAGCGATGGTAATGAAGGGGTACTCCGTAATCCCCAAAGCTTCAGCATTACAGGAGCCTTACCATCAGATTGTTTAATGTCATATCTCAGACACTCGTTGAGAGGTCTTACCCCTCTGCAGAGACAGCTTCCTCTCCCCCGCTGCTGACTTGGCTGATAAAACCAGGAAACTGCGGTCCCTAACCCCATGGCTCGTTTGTCAGTCATGGAAGACAGAAGACCAAGTAAGATGATACTACCCCCCCCCCAAAAAAAAACTAGAATGATGCAATGATACCATAAGCTCTTGTGCTCCTGGGTGCATATATTCAGCAGTAATAATGCATATGTATGCACATTCGATGCGATTTGGTTTCTTTGTTTAATGGCATATCAACCTTTGTGGGTTATTTAATGCTAAAGCAATCCCTGCAGAAGAACAGTAGCTGTGCTATTTAACCCAAATCTGAGGAGATAAGATTGGTTGATTAGGTTCTACAGCATATCAACTCTTGTGGGTTATTTATTGTCAAATCCTATTTATACATATACTGAATATATATAATTTTCAAACATATAGCTTGTAACATTTTTAAACCTTTATACACAGTTAAATAGTTTCAAGTATTGCTATCTAACACTAATAATTCTATTTAGTAATTTATTTGTACACAGTTAAATGGTTTTGAGTATTGGTATTTAACATTAACAATTCACTAAACATCAATCACTTGTTTATACACAGTTAAATCGTTAAACAGTTCTATTTCATCCATTGTTAGGACCCTAAAGAGGTACTACCACTCTGAGTCAGAGTGGACCTGGGAATAACGACAATGCAGTAATGCTCCTCATGTTACAGAGCGGAAATGATAAGAGAATAACATTTATTTATAAAAATATAACTCCTTTATTCGAAATGGTTTTGTGTATGAGAGAGAGAGAGAGAGAGAGAGAGAGAGAGAGATGGAGGACTTGGACTGCTACGATTGACACCACGTGGGGTCATATATTCAGAGCCTGGCTTCTTTGACGGGGTGGGGGATACAGAATTGGTTCTCAGCCAGAGAGCCACTTGGACCCGTTTCAGCTGACTTGTCTACTCGCTAGCTGCTCTACGAATGACTGACCGCATGATCCTCCAGACCTTGAATAATTTTCCTTCGGGTTCTCATTTCACGTGATTCATTTCCGCTGTCCCTTGTCTACAGAAGTGCAATATCCTGTTTTTAAATCCCTAATTAATTGGTCTGTCAAAGATCAATATGTAACGCACATTGCCCCAAAGCTCCAGGACTGGAGCCTCACCATCAGATGGTTTAGAGTCATATCCAGGTGGGGGTATCTCTCTCTGAAGGGATGCAGTCAACATATTCTATAGCACCAGCCGACATAACTGCGGAGATAAGGGGGTTCATGCCTTTCCCAAGATGGTTTGGTTTGTTGGGTTTTATGGCATATCAACCTTTGTAAGTTATTTAACGCCAAATCCATTTTTATGCAAATAATCAGTTCCACCTCAAACAACCCAGTTTAGCATGAGTACACAGTTCAATTGTCAAAAACATTTCTATTTCAAACAATTCAAGCAGTTATATATAACAATTCGGTTTAGTGTAAGTACAGTTTCAATGTCAAAAACAGTTCAATTTAAAAGAATTCGGTTTAGCATAAGAACGCAGTTTAAATGTATAAAAACAGTTAACATCAACCACCATTTAGTTCTAGTTAACCTATAGATAGGACCCTATCTGGTGCTACCACTCCGGGTCAGAGTGGACCTAGGAGCGATGGCAATAAAGGGGTACTCCGCATTCCCCAAAGCTCCAGCATTGCTGGAACCTCACCATCAGATTGTTTAGTGTCATATCCAGGACACCCGTTGAGGTGGGGGGGTCTTACCCCTCTGCAGAGAAGCAGTCAGTGTATTCTACAGCCCCAGCCGACTTGGCCAGCCTTTCCCAAGAGTCTTAATCCGAAAGTGAGTGTAATAACGCAACAGGAGTTCGAACTTGCTTACTATGGTTTCCCAGTTCCGCACATTAGCCACTACACCAAGGGGCTCCTCTTCTACCGTGTAGTCTATATGACTACAAATAATATCTGTACGGGCGTGTGCGGGCATTGATAGCATGTATGTACATGAATATCTGTGTGTGCTGTACTATCAAAAATATAGCTAAACAAGCTGGGGAGTCGCCGAGAGATTTTAACAGATGATGACGAAATAGAAAGGGAAGGATAGCTCGATATCCAAAAGTCAGTAAATAAGAGTATCCTTTTGATATGATCGACAAAGTCTTGGGCATTTCTTAGCCTAGTCTGTCAAAAGGTCAGCTAACTCTCATGTCGATGTGACCAACATCAGTCGGTGGGGGAGGGAGCAGAGGAGTGACCCCAACCGTCACTGGTCAGGTTGCCGCTCATCTGCCAATTTTTTGCATATTGAACTTTGACAGAGCCGTCAATCAGGGATTTCTCTGCACAGGATGCACCTGTGTAAACAAGCGAAAACAGAGAGTGGGTTGATAGCCAGAAAGACGAACCGAAATAATGCGTAGGCGTTATGAAATTATTTATACGCGGGTAATCACGGCAGATACGGTCAGTCTCGGATACGCGATCGGGCTGTTAAGAGGTCCGCAGAGCGTCAGCAAATAGCCAGTGAATGCTCAGAGAAGGAGGAGCAGTGTCTCCTCCCGGCCGAGTGTTTAGTGGGTCCCTGAATATGGAAGTACAACGTAGGTTAAGAAAAGGTCAATATACAAGTAGCAGTATTCCGTCTGTCTTCGTCTCCCTGTCTCTCTCTCACACTTATAGAAGTTTCGACTCTTTCGAGAAATAAAGATAACACACTTATATTTTTGTAAAAGAAGTGTTATGATTATTCATCCCTTCGTTCATCAAGGTATACAACATTTACTAGTTGCTTCCTTGAATATATAGGGCCCTGGTTTCCGGGGAAAGAATCCCCCAGCTCTCGCGTGGACCTCCCAGAACTAAAATAATTTTGAAAAGGATACAGGTCAGCTCAGCTTCAAAAATAAAAGAAGAGGCAAGAAACGAATTCCAAGAATCCACTAGCTGAATATTTACTCATCCAGTGGATCATAGTTGAAGGAGACGTGTCAGAGTTGGTAAAATGGAGTTGGATTCTCGGAATTCGTTTCTTGCCTCATTTTTTCTTAATTTTTGGACTCCCAGCTATGGGTTAAATAGCACCACTGCTGTTCTTCTAGGAGAATGGCTTTGGCATTAAATAACCTAAAAAGCGTTGACATGCCATTAAACAAAGAAAAGAAACCATTCATTTTTGGAGCAGAGCTGACCTGTGCATTTTGACCAGAACCTTTCCTTTGGAAACAATCACAACGTGGAGCAAAAAGACATCGGCTACTTGACAAGACAATTCACAACGAAATACTGCCAAAAAGCCACACCAAGGCAGACTCCAACTAATGACTAGAGTCTTGTAAGATTTTGCAACTTTGCTACAAGTGATCTGTGCGTTCAACTATGTAAGTCAAAATAGTGTTGATAGAGTCTGTGAAACCCTATGAAACTATTTTTATTTTCTTTTGCGCTGGTTTCTCATCTCGATGTCGATAGAATACTTTAACTTGACTGTAAAGGCACTGTTTAGTGAGTTAGTCTCACAGTCCATTGATAGTGAGCACTATTCTAACTGGGTGCCCACAAACCACGTAATTCTGGTCTTGAACCAATCTAAGCGAAAGCTTAGTAAATGACAACAGCTGAAAGGCTTGATGTAATGGTTTAAAAGCTAGCCTCGATAGTTTTGAAAGTTTGTTCCTCAATACGCACTATGTTGTTTTTACCCTTAAACCACCTAAGTCTACACTTATTGAATGTCGACATTTAGAACTCATTGCAGTGGAATACTGTTTAGAAAACTAGTATCAAACCACTGCTAATAAATACAATGACGGTATCAGGCTGGTTTAGTTGGTTGGGGTTTATTTTTATTTATTTTTAATGGCATATCAACCTTCGTGAGTAATTTAATGACAAAGCCATCCTTGTAGAAGAACAGCAATGATATTACTTAACACAGCTGGGGGGAAAAGGGAGTTCATGCCTTTCTCAAGAATATTAGTCCAGAAGTGAATGTAATAGCTCGATTGGAGTTCAAACCCGCTTACTTCAAGGGTTGCAGTCCAGCACTTTAGCCACAGAGACTGTCTTGGAGACTCATGCTCGATTTGGCCCGCTAAAAATTGACCTTGTGTCGCACCTTACTCATAGGGGAGTGGTTAGGTAAAAACGTACTTACCAAGTGTTAGGTAGCCGAGTGCATGGGATACAAGGATCTTTCCATGTTTTA
Organism: Sepioteuthis lessoniana; assembly: GCA_963585895.1. NCBI lineage: Eukaryota > Metazoa > Mollusca > Cephalopoda > Myopsida > Loliginidae > Sepioteuthis > Sepioteuthis lessoniana. The sequence goes on along the minus strand of OY757913.1, from coordinate 99,562,490 downwards.
CCTCAATCCGGTTGAATAGGCTTTTGATGCTATCTCTGACTGTCTTCTCTAGAACCGTGACACTGTCGGGCGAATAGGAGTGCCAACCTCGTGCGACGTCAAAGGAGAGCTTCAGAAAAAGGGGAATCGGGCACTGATTAAAGGCCTCAAGCACGATTTTCCTCTGTTTATCGGTCAAGGTTTGGCCAATTCCCCGGAGCCACTGGCTTAAAATTTCGCCTACGTCTTCCCCTGGAAGACGGGGAACTTCCAAAAATTGGGTGTCATCTTTGATCCATGACTGAAAAAAAACCAAAAAAATGGGTAAATGATAAGTTTACAGAATCGATATTAAGTCTTCAGGTGTGTGTGTGTGTTCGTTCGTTTCTGTAAAGCAACAAAAACGGCACATTACAACGTAATTATTGCTAAAGCAAACCTAAAATAAGTGCCCGGTCGGAAGTACATAAAATATACCAACTGTATCTCATGCCTTTCACTTCCCCCCCCAATAAAATAGAAAAAAAATTAACTTGGATATGAAATTTAAATGCATCTGGTAGTAAAGGTCCAGTTCTGGAAGTATGAAGTCACCCTTTCATTGCTATTACTCCCGGGTCCACTGAGCTGAAGTATTAGTATCTGTTAGGAACCCATCTATGTATCCAATAGATCTGTCTGAAAAGCTTTAGTATTGGATAGGAATACTTGAATCCATAGAACTGTGCAAATGAATGATTATCAAGAGAAATAATCATTTGAAGCCATCTACGTGCAATTAATTTGTATCAAGAATAGTTTTTTGAAGTTATAATTTTTTTTACAAATAATTACATCAATAAACATGAAAATCTAGATTCAGCAATCAAACTCATATCGTGAAAGAAAAAAAATCTACATTTACAAATATACTTTACCATACTGGTCCATTGGCCTAGCGGTTAGAGTGTTCGCCAATGGCCCGGGAGACCGGGGTTCAATCCAAGGTCGAGTCATATTAAAGATACAAAAAAAAATGGTACTTGATGCCTCCTTGCTTAGCACTCAGCATTATAATGTATGGATCAAGGGTAAAGTGGAGCAGGGAAAGGAGTTGCACTCTTCTCTACACCTCCGTGTAGTTGCTATTGAAAAGGGAGCCTCGTGTCACCCTCGACAATAAATATTTTCGCCAACTTTACTACAGAAACCATATTTCTATGTTTAGATATACAGTTAAACTCTAGACACTGAAAAACCTACAAAAGGGTTCAAATGCCACCCACCTGAAAAAAACAAACAATTATGATGCTCCAATTTGGAGAATAAAGCAATTTTCAGTTCATTTGAACTATTGCTTTCAGAGTAATTTCTAATTCAGGATGAATTGACGAAAACCAAATGGAGATAATTTTTAGCCAATTAACTGCTAATTACCGTCGGACTGTCTTCATACGAAACTAAAAATAATTAGCAGGTTGTCTATTGCATGGAAGATGTTTTCTAGAAGAGGCACTTAAAAAGAAAAAAAAGAAGAAAAACGAACGCTTAGCGTGTTATTATTAATCAGGGTTTGTTGTTAATTTTAGAGAAGGGCCGCTTGCTGCTTCTGGTGTCATGTAATCGTTCCGTATTGAAGGTAAGTCAGAAGAACACAATGAATCATCTCCCCACTAACCCTCACAAGTTTTAAGTTTCTATTGTGTTTTCTTACTTCCTAAGCCTGTAAACAGAGTTTGATTTTAGTTGAAGTCATCTTACTACAATTCTCTAAGAGACTAATCATATCCTCTCTCCATCACAACTTTTGCCAACGACAATAGCGAACCGGCTTTAACTCCCAAGTGTGTCACTGACTCGCTTTCAGTCTGTCTGTGTATATATATATATATATATATGTTAACAAAAGAGACGTGTCAAAGAAGAATTTTTCTTTGTCCTTATTTTTGGTTATTCACAACTAGTTTTGACCTAGGGTCATCGTCTGAAGAAATGTAACTTTTTAAAATAGTCTTTAAATTAATTGATATGCCACAAAAGAAGTTACGAAATATGAACTGGTAGCGCAGAAAATCAATTCGCTGAACGAAAATCATTTTTGGTTGCTATAATGTTCCAGTCTTTGAGTGCCACGTGTACTGCCATCTTAACATGTGACTTTACACTATAATTACAATAGCTTATTAGCTTTTTTTTTTCACTTTTCTGTCTTATGAATTTAAAAGCAACAGACTTTTGGCTTTCAAAATTTTAATATTTTTAGTTTTAGTGACTGCTCTGTGATGATAGATTCATAACTTTATTCCAAAATTGTGCTCATTTGAATTTTATCTTTTTTCCTTTTCGAGTCTTTCACACCAGCGTTTACTGATAGTTTCCTCACTGGAGTTTGAGTGAGAGCAAGTCTCCAGGACTCTTTTTAGTATTCCGAACTGTCTCAATAATGCTGTATGGTATGTATGGTCTCCCCATGTCCTCTTATTTCCAAGTCCTCTAATCCTTGAACCAATCCTTTGGTGACCGCACCAAGAGCAACAATTACAATTGGTATAACCGTCACTTTTGTTTCACAGGATTTTTTTGTTCAATTCACTGGCAAGGTTCAGATACTTATCCTTCTTTTCGCTTTCTTTTAATTTTTCTCTGTGGTCAGCCGGGACGGCAAAATCCACAATTCTGCAAGTTTTTTTTTGTTTTTTTTTTGATAACTACAAGGTCTGGTCATCTAGCCGAGATTAGGTGATCAGTTTGTATCTCAAAATCCCAGAGGAGTTTGTGCATCCCGTTCTCCAGGATGGATTCAGGGTTGTGCATATACCATTTGTTCGTATGGTCAAACTTCAATTTCTTACACAATTCCTTGTAGATCACTTTGTCCACCCAGTGGTGTCTAGTCTTATATTCCTTTTGTGGTAATTTGCTGTACCTGCTTATGTGATTAATCGTTTCGTCTTCACCATATAACCGACATCTGCTGTTTTGTTGCGTCTTAATAATAATAATATCATCACTTCTTGCAAGTTTTTGATCCTAGCGTCTTTCACTGTAGTCTGAATGACATTCAGTCTCCAGGGAATTTCTGAGTTTTCTAGCCGATCTTAACAATACACTGGTCTGGATAGTCTCGATTCTTTCTCCGATTTCCATTTCTGCCACTCTTTTAGGGACCGTTCCAATCGCAACAGTCACAATTGGTATCAAAGTCCCCCTCATTGTTCTACAGATTTTTCGGCTTTCGGCCAAGATCCAAGAATTTGGGCTCTGATGACCGGCGTTCAATCTCAAGTCGAGTCATACCAAAGACTCAAAAAGTGGTACTTGATACCTCCTTGCTTAACTCTCAGCAATATAAGGTACGCTTCAAGCCTAAAGTGGATCAATCTAGGGAAATGGAGTAGCGCCCTCCCGTACACCTCGGTGTAGTAGCTATTGAAAAAGGAGCTTTTGAGTTGCCCTCGACTACGGTCGCCAACTTTACTTACTAGTACTACTATTATTGTTGTTGTTGGTGGAGATGGTCCAGCAGAATGATACTCAGGTTTAAAACGTACCGAAGAAAAAGTAACAGATCCGATTCAAAACTATTTTTATTAACACAAACAGATCCTTCCGTCGAATCTTGTATATAAGGATCTTTCTTGATCCATCCCTTTGTCATCAGGGGTATCTTTAAGCTTACAACTCTCACCGTCAACGAAATCTTGCTCCTTGCAGACAGCCAATGGAATGACGAACCTAACAGGTTATGTATAAAGATGAAGATAGAATCACTGTGTAATATCTTACCTGGAGTTTTGGGAAGCAGACGTATTGTTTTTCCGGCAATGTAGACAGTATAAGTTTGGTATATTGTGCTAACGAGTCTTTCATTAGCCAATCCAACTGGCGCCCACCGTTTATGGCATTCAGCTGGTCTAAAGAATCCAGAATCAAGACGAGTGGCTTCTCTTCGCTTCCTTTCTTCAAGGATTCATGAAATTGATCCTCAAGTTCTTTGTCGTTCTAGAAAGAGAAAAGGAGAGCGAAAGAAAGAAAAAAAGAAAAATTTTAGATTCTCTTGATAACTATAAAAACAGGCGTTAATTCCATTACAAAAATGTCGTCACCGTTATCAATTGATATAGCTGGCTACGCTCACACACCAGGTGAGAAGAGGCGATTGTTTTAGTGACACAGTTTAATGTAGAAGTCGGACCTGGACTAATGAACAATAAACAGACAACAACTTTATGAAAACGGGAATTCTACCAAGATGAATCTGTGTCAATACTGCTAAATGGCTGTAGTACTTTGACTAGAACGAAACGCCTGGGAAAAAAGCTAGATGGGAACTACACAAGAATGCTGCGTGCTGTTTTGAACTAATCCTGGAAACAGCACCCAACAAATCAGTTATACGGCCACCTACCTCCCATCTCGCAAACTATCTAAGACATGCTAGGCAGTACTGGTGAAGTAAGGAGAAACTCATAAGCAACGTTCGTCTATGGACTCCAACACATGGACACACCAGTATAGACCTACCAGCAAAAAGTTACATTTCTGATATATATATATATATATATATATATATATATACACATACACACACACACACACACACGCTGTGTTTCTCCTTAATCTTTTTATAAACATTTAATGGTGTAATCTTCTTTTCGAATATTTTTCTCTATTCGTTAAGCCATTATTTTAAATAAAAAATTCCCACCCTGAAGATGGCCTAAAATATTTTCTCCAGATATACCTTCCACATGAAATTTTCGTAATTTTTTTTTCATTCATCGGTCGAAACGCGTCGGTGGAATTTTAAGTAATATTATTAATGAATTTTCTCATCCATTTATATGTATTTTTCTTTCCGTTTTCTTCTTTTTACAACATATCTGTCTGATTAAACTTCTTATCTTATCCATATATATATATATGATAGAAATATGTGGAAAGTTGGATTAATCAAACACTTAAAACCGGTTAAAAGGCGCGATATTTCGTTCTTTTATTTGATTTTTAATTTTTAAGAACTTTCTCAAACTGAACAGTTTTCTGAGTTTTTCAATTTATAAGCTAATGAAGAACATGATAAAAATGACGGTGAGGATAAAGGTATCCTCTCCGTCATCGTGTTCCTGGTTTGCTTATAAATTTTAAAAAATCAGAAAACGGTTCAGTTGGAGAAAGTTATTAAAAATTAGATAAAAGAACGAAATATCGCGCCTTTTAACCGGTTTTAAGTGTTTGATTTATCCAACTTTCCACATATTTCTATCATATTGTCAGATTCACTACAATCTCATTTCAACACCCACACACAATTCAATTACAAATCAGTTTTATCTCCATCAAAATAGTTCCCATGAAAAGCCATACTTTGACGGAGACGTTCTCCCCACTCATGGAAGCAGGGTTAGAACCCAACCAGTGACATTGCTTTTTATTTATCTACTGAAGGCGAAGATGAGTGATTATATAAAGATTCTTGTCAAGAGATTTATGCACTCTGAAAAGAAATTAGGAGAGACCATTTAAGGGAACCTGGGGACAGATAAACTAGGAACTGAAAGTAAACAAATTAAGTGAAAGGATTAAGTTGCACTTTTTTGAGTGGCTGGGAAAGTGAAAAAAAAATATTTGGAAACCTAAAATGTAAAAAGATAGGCAAACAAGAAAAGGTTAACTGGATTGTTTCTGAAATTATTAGAGAGGAACAGAGTCGTAGAGAGGGGTGGATGGTTGTGAAGAACACTGACGCAATCGATCCAAGCGAAATCATGCCTAATAACACGATAACAGCAAAACACCTATAACCAACCTCCAAGTGAGAAGAGCAGCAGCGGTCATCGAGTGACTACATTATTGGGTCACCGATTGACCCAGTGGTGATGCAGAGGTTACATTTGTTTTAATGTCTCCATAGTTTCTAAAAAAAAAAAAAAAAAGGTTTCGTGTCCCCCCCCCCCGCCAACCAACTAAATGGATTCCTCAGACCTTGATATATATTTTAGTGTATTGTGGTGTCTAATGTCTAATTACTGTGTTAAGAGTGTTTGTCAAAGAGAGAGTTGTTCAGTCTGACACTGCTAATTAAGTCTTTTGCGCTAAAGAATGTCCTGCGTATAACACTAAACTGTATCACTTTCGGAAATCTGAAGAGTATGGAGTCACCCTTTCATCACAATTACTCCTATGTCCACTCTAACCTGGAGTATTAGTGTTGGGGTTATGTTTTAGGGCATCAACATTAATGTCAAATCCCCGGGTGGTGTAATGGTTAGCAAGCTAGACTAGCAAACCAACACGAATGAGTTCGAGTCTCATTGGAGGCCCTATTCATACGACCTTGTGCTACATCTAAGCAAAAAAATATTAAGTTACTATTTAATATCAAATCATGTTTATACGTATACAGATTTGAAAGAGAAAAGTTTCTAGGTAACATTTCTAACGAGCCAGAGTTCATTTGTTTGCACACAGCTAAATGTTTTAAGTAATGCTATTTATTGTTTGCACACAGTTAGATGGTTTCAAGCATTGTAATTTAACACTAATAATTCTATTAATAATAATCTCTACTAAAAGATTTAACAGTTCTATTTTACCCAGAGATAGGACCTTAACAAGTGCTACCACATTGGATCAGAGTCAATCTGGAAGTAATGGTTATGAAGGAGTACTCCTCATACCCCAAACTCCAAAACTGGAGTCTTACAATCAGATGTTAGACCCATGACAACCTGGAGGGTTAGGACCCATCTATGGGCCAATAGATGTGTACGAGATAGTATTTAAAATCCTTGTGAATTTTGATTATTGACTGGCTCTTAAAACTTTGAGATTGCATGAACGTCAGCTATTTAAAATGATTGTGAAAATACATTTTAGTACTGAACAGAATAAGAAACTATAATCTTTGATATATATTCGTTATGAACTGTTGCATATTCCCAACTATGAAGCCAGGTTTTGATTTTGGGGAACTAGAAAGACACGGTTGTGTGCGTCTTGTAACTTGTCTATTGGAGAAAATCCGTCAATTAAGTTACGAGGCTTACTTCAGTTAAAAGATAGCTCTTGTAGACTTCAACAAGTGGTTGGGAAAACCTAATTAAAAGGAACCAGGGTTCTAAAAAAGGAATTGTCAATTGTTTCAAACATAGAATACTCCCGATTTGAATACATAGACTGCTTCTGCTTGTATTTGTTTTAGGAATGCAAATTACAAGATAATTCCATAATTTTTTCCTCAACATTTATTTCTTCTAGAATATTTCCCTTGACATGGCTTGGAAACAATTCGAATCGTTTAATTTAATTTGTTTTGGGTCTATTCCAGGAAGCTAAAATGTTCAGCTATTAAAGATTTTGGTTTGGTTTAGTTTTATGGCATATCAATCATTGTAGGTTATTCAATGCTAAATCCTGTTTATACATGTATATCTAATATCTTATTTGTAAACACATTTTGTTGATATATTTTTAAAACGAGCCAGAACTTATTTTTAGCACATAGTTAAATGGTTTTAAGTATTGATATCTAATACGTATAACTATATACTGTTAATTATTTCTTTGCAGCGTTAAATTAATTCAAGTATTGCCATTTAACACTAATTATTCAATTCAACATTGCTCATTTATTTGCACATAGTGAAATGGTTCCAAGTATTGCTATGCATCACGAGCAATTCAATTAAACCTCAATCTGTTACACAGTTAAATGATCAGTTCAATTTCTTACAATTCAATTTAGCCTAATTCATTTGTCCGCACTCAGTCTAAATTTATTTGAACCATAGATTGGACCCTATCAGGTGCTACCATTTCGGGCCAGAGTGGACCTAGGAGTGATGGAATGAAGGGGTACTCCCCATTCCCCAAAGCTTCAGCATTACTGGAGCTTCACCATCAGATTATTTAGTGTCATATCCAGGACACTCATTGGAAGAGTCTTACCCCTTTGTCGAGATGCAGTCGGTGTATTCTACAGCCCCAGTCGACTGGGCCACAAGACACTTGTCGGTGGCATCTTACGCCTTTGCTGAGATGCTGTCGATGTATTCTACAGCCCCAGTTGACTTGGGTGTGGCTATTAAAAACGAATGTGTCGCGTTTTATCGGTTATTAGTTTATTTACTGCTAAATAAACAAAAAAAATGAAAGAAACCAAGATAGACATTTTCTCAGTGTGGTAATTCCATAATTTTTGTCTGGAGTTGTTATAAGATTTAGATTCAAACAAAGAAATTCTATCAGTAACTGATTTTATGAATATAAGTGAAGAGTCGACTTGTATACAGCACTTCACAAATTATTGGTCAAAATTGGTGAATACTTACGGTGGATATTGGCTGTCGACAAGAGAAGATATGATCTATCTGTTGAATTATGCTGACCATAAGACTATTGGCATCAGAACTGGACAGCGTCGTACCAATGAACCTAAAAAAGACAGAATAAAAATTTTAAAAATTAAAAGACCAATTGTTCCATACAGCCATTTTTATCAACTACATTAAAGTAAGTAAAGTAAAGTTGTCTCCCTTTAGTCGAGGGCAACACGAAAGCTCCCTTTTCAATAGCTACTACACCGCGGTGTACGGGAGGGCGCTACTCCATTTCCCTAGATTGCTCCACTTTACCCTCGATACGTACCTTATATTGCTGAGTGTTAAGCGAGGAGGTATCAAGTACCATTTTTCAAGTATTTGGTATGACGCGACCTGGGATTGAACCCAAGTCTCCCGGACCTTTGGCGAACACTTTACCCACTAGCCCAATGTAGAACTTAGTAACAACTGGCAACAATTAGAAGTTGAACTGTAAGGTCACCCAGGTTAAAAAACGCAAAAATACCCACAACCCCCTCCCCAAAAAAAGACAAAACAAAAATGCCCACAAAAACAACAGTAGTTCCACCTATTAAGTTGTTTTTCTTTGTTGTACTAAACGACCAACTCAAACTAGAAATAGTTCTTTTATTGCACAGATTTTTAATCTTCTTGGTCCAGAATGTCTTTAATGAATATTTTGGGTGTAAGTGACCCTCTGAAACTGAGGAACATATTGTTTGATCGATATAACGGCATGTCAACCTTAGTTGGATTATTTAATGCCGAAGTCAGTCTTCGTTGCAAGCAATCATAGGGTGTAAAGTAAGGGACAATAATAATTTTCTGGGAAAAAGTTATAACTTCAAGTAATTATTTTTAATGCAAATAATTTGCACTGTTATATGTAATCAAGTATTCCTATTTAATACGAATAATTTAAAAAAGGACCAATTCGTGAAGGACGTCTTACACCTCAGCAAAGAGTGCAGTCAGCGTATTCTAAGACCACCCCTATGGACACTATGGAGAAAACCACAATAGTGTCCCGCTTAGTAAGTCTCAAATTATTTAATATTACTCTACATATTTTCAACGTTCCTTTGCAATCATTATTTGTTGCACATCTTTTGCTTTTGTATAATAATTATTTGTTCTATGGTCTCAAGTATTCCTATCTAATACAAATAATTTGCAAGCAATTATGATTCAAGTAACTATTGAATATTTAATAAGTTTGAATCCCTTTTATTACTTCAAGTATTCCTATATAATACAAGTAATATTAAAACAGAACTGTTTGGCCTTTTGATGGGGCACAAGCAAGTACTATCACTACGGATGAGAGTGGACCTGGGAGCCATGACAACGAAAGAGTAAAGTGACTATTTTCTTAACATTCAGTTTGTCCTGTGGTCGTAAAAATAGCCATTTGTTTGATGAAATTGAGTGAATTCAAACCAGCTATACTCCGCTTAAAATGCCCTTGAGTCAGATCCTGTCTATTGAGAAAGGGTCTGGTAAACATATGCTTACGATGCTCCCTTTGTAGAGCGAAAAAATATTCCAAATTACGGATAGACCAATCAAGATTATAATCTTTAATTTCTATGTCAATCTAAGAACTTTCTTTCTCTTTTAGTCAAAATGTGGATTCAAGTCTTTGCCAAAAGGCATCAGCACAAAGTGAGAGGTAAAACAGCATCGTCCAGGATTTGAACTCGGGTAGCTGATTCCATTTCCTACGACGATAACTGTTACACCGCCAGCACCGCCTTGTGAATTTTTATTAATATTCTCCAAGTTTTCTTACCTTAGAATGACAGCTGCTTTACCATCAGTCCAGTCTGACGTATTCATTGCTGCCTTTGCCATGATGGAAGTTTTTCCACAACCGGACTTGCCGTAAATGACGAACGGCTCGTTTTTCTGACCCTGCACATAATCTTTGATCCTCTGGAGCACAAGTACATGAAAAAATAGATTTCGAATAAGAAAAATCAAACAAAAATCATCACAGCCCACCTCTTTTTTTTTCACTATTCTCCAAAATCTATCCAACGTTGTGCGGTCAAAATATCCGAGCTATCAGTTGGTAACAACAGAGCATTGACCAGACATGCACGCGCAACAACAAATGAGCAATAATCTTCGTGAAATTTGAATAAAAAATTTTTCTCTAAACATGTCTTATTAGTAAAAAAACATACCCAAGTCAGACTAGCCAATGCCAAATCCTGATTTAGAAAATTCCAGAGTCAACGGACGAACCACCCGACTCCTTAGGAATCAGAGATAACCAATAGAATTAGTGAACAGAAAACTTAACTTAAGCAACTGCTAAGTATTCTGGGGATATATAAAGAGAGTTAGTTTGAAGAAAAGCAGAACAGATTGAGAGAGAAATCACAGATCGAAGAAAAGAACTGATCCGACTACTAAACCTGAAGAAACCAGCTCCACCAAAAGAAATAAAATATTCAAATGAGTAATGTCCTTTTCTTCATGTATAATCACCTATACCCTCAAAGAACAGTTCAGAAAGGTTGTTTCCGACACCAAAATGCTAATGGTAATCTGTAGCATGCAAACGCCGTGTTTTAGAAACAAATGGTTAAGATGATACATATCTGTAAAGAATTTTGGAGGAATGGGTTAAGATGTGGAAATTTGTTAAGGAACTGGTGATCCTGTTTTACCGAATATCAGCAGCCCCTTGGGGACTCGTGGTGTCCACTATAAAAAGAGCTCCAACTGAAGATTTTTGCTCTTTTTTCCACTCCCACTGCTGTTAGCAAAAGGTCAATTCGTAGCAGCCCTTGACGGCATACGTATTTGGTACCTTCATCACCAGCCAGGAGCCAAGAGCGACGAACGCACGTGCTGAATTAAAAGGAACCAAGATCACAGCTAAGTTCCAGCAGGCATTTTATCTGCAAAACTTCACCTTACACCTTAAAACCTTACCTAACCTTACTCTTATACACCTACCACCTAACAGAACATTGAACTCTTTTTTGAACTCTTACATATTCGTTGTTTGTTCCATTTGGTGTAAAACCCTGTTTGTTGTATATAAATTTTGTTACACTAAAAGTCGTTCGTCTCCCTTCTTCAAATGCTGTCACCCATCTCCCTATTGCGGTTGAAGTATGGTTTATTCTTTTACAAAACGTAGGAATAAACCGGGCTTTTCGGGGCTTATAAAAATCTCGACAAAGAGGCCAATAGCAGTTTTTACTTAAGGGTAACAAATCACTGTCAGTCGGCCTTTGACTTACGGTCAAGTCACGTGTAAGCATCAGTTCAAGTCAGATCACCGAAGTTAAGCATCAATGACTATTCAGTACTTAAATGAGTGACCACTTAGAAACAGCAATCTAAGAGTTGAGTGCACGATTAAATAAAACTAAGTAAATGATAATAGCATAATCACTGATCTGTTTTTGGTTTCTTTGTTTAATGACATACCAAACTCAGTGGGTTATCTAATGCCAAAACCATTCTTGTAGAAAAACAGTAGTGATATTATTTAACCCATAAAGGAAAGTGAACAATGGGTTCATACCTTTACTAAATATATTAGTCCGAAAGTGAATACAATATCGCAACTGGGGATCGAACTCGCCTACTATGATATCACAGTCTAGCACGTTAGCCACAACGCCATCAATCTGTTTTTTGATGATTAAATGTTCCGTCATCTGGGTCTTAGTGCTGGAGTTATTCCTTTTTATCGTTTTCAAGTCTCGTAACAAATTTTTGTAACTACAGGTTTTTATTAGAATTCATAACCAAATACAATATTAGCAACTAAATAATTTTACTTAATTTGTCTACAAAGATAGATGAAGGGATGCATCTTTCCCCTAAAAAGGGTGAACTCGGATTAGCCAAGAACTACCAGAATAGAACACTTAGGTCCATAGCAGCCAAGATATATAATGTCCAACTACGCAACCGCATAGAACCCAAAATTGAGAACATACTTAGGGAGAACCAAAATGGCTTCCGGAGAAATAGATCTATAACACTATAAGGGTGGCCCGCCAAGCAGACGATTCCTTAGTCTGTTTTGGCGCGAAACCAGACAAAGGATTTTTGGACCTGAAATCTCGCCGTATCCGGAAGTGGTAAGGGGACGCGAAAGAGAGTTGGTTGGAGAAAGGAGCCGATAGGCAGTTGGCGACGGGACAGCAGAGATGCGAGTCAGCAGAAGAGTTGGCGTGGAACCAGGGACAGATGCGGTCGACTCCGGAGACAGTAGCAGAGAAGATAGGGTCCAGCGAAGAAGATCGAATCAAGAGATGTCGGCATTCCAGTTGCTTTGTGGAATTTTCGCTAGTAACCCACGCTAGCGTTAGTCTGCACATGCATGTAGTGTTGCATAACTCCTCCTTCTGCTCTTGGTTAACCCCAAGCATTGTTCGTGTTTGTTGGTTTGTCTTTCTATTTTCTCCGGCCCCCTCGATCGTATTCTTGTGGTGGCAAGAAATGTGCGTTACCCCCCTCGGACCACTAGTTGATCACCGGCCGGCCAAGAAGTGAAAAGGTTCGAGAAAAAGGATATAATGTATGTGGGGGCGAGGGCAGTAACGTTACAGATCCACGACGTCACAAATTTTGACTACGTCGAATTCTTGAAGGTGTACGTGCAAAAAAAAAAAAAAAAAAAAAAAAATACAGGCAACAATATTATTTGTCGACTTTACCAAGGCCTTTGAGTCCATTCACAAAGGAAAAACGGAGCAAATTCTACTTGCCTACGGCCTACCAAAAGAAACCGTCGCAGGCTTAATGATGCTATATAGAAAAACCAAAGTAAAAGTCTGTTCTCCGGTTGGAGACACAGACTACTTTGACACTGTAGCAGCTGGACTGCAAGGAGACACATTAGCCCTATCCCTTTTTTTATCATTTGTCTAGACTACGTGCTTAGAACATCGATCGATAAAATAAAAAAAAAAGAAAAAAAAAAAAGAAAGAAAGCAGAAGGTACCCCGCAAAAACAATTACCGACGCCGACGATATAGTGCTTCTGGCAAATGCACCCGCCCAAGCCAAAACCCTGCTACATAGTCTGGAACGAGCTGCTGCAGGCATTGGCCTCTATGTCAATGCACACAAGACAGAATATATATGCTTTAATCAAACTGGTGACATCTCCACACTAAACGGTAGCTCTCTGAAACTAGTTGACAAGTTCACCTACCAAGGAAGCAGTGTCTCATCAACCGAGACGGACCTCGACACGCGACAAGCAAAGGCACGGACAGCCATCGATAGGTTATCGGTCATATGAAAATCAAACCGGACTGATAAAATGAAGCGCAGTTTCTTCCAAGCGGCGGTCGTGTCGATACTGCTATATGGATGCACTACATGGACGCTAACGAAACGTATGGAGAAAAAGGTTGACGGCAACTACACAAGAATGCTGCAAGCAATATTGAACAAGTCCTGGAGGCAGCACCCCACAAAGCAGCAGCTATACGGCCATCTACCACCCATCACGAAAACTATCAAAGTTAGACGAACCAGACATGCAGGACACTACTGGAGAAGTAGGGACGAGCTCATAAGTGATGTACTCCAATGGACTCCTTCACATGGACGAGAAAAGGCAGGACAACCTGCTCAAACCTACATACAGCAGCTCTGTGCCGATACGAGATGTATTCCTGAAGACCTGCCGGAAGCAAGAGACGATAGGGAAGGGTGGCGAGAGAGGGTCAGGGATATCCGTGCTGACAGTGTAACATGATGATGATGTCTACAAAGAAATAATTGAAATAAATGCAAATTCCCGCGTTTCTTCGAATTTAAATCTGTTTGAAATTAGATAAATATACTGTTGCTTTAAAAATGTGCATTCGAGATTCTGTTTTTTTTTTACGCCAACTGAAAATACGCAACAATCTCTGACAGATTAACAGCTTTGTCAACTTACCTTCAAAGCGTCATCCCTTCCAGAGAAAAATTCGCATTTTTTCTGGCAGAATAAAGTGTGCTGTTTTACTTCATCATAGAGTGGGTTGTTTAAGTTCGTTTTGTCGTTTTTAGCAATGCTGTTTTCAATAAGATCTTGTAATCGATGTTGAAAATCTCGACCCAAATCAATCAGATAGTTTTTGTGTTCTTCACTGGCCAGTGGATCTACACCTACTCAAATACAACATTTTCTTTTAAAAAACTATTTCAAGTGTAATATAAGATAGAAACAAAAAGGACGTATTTGTTCAGTTGAATCTAACAAAATCAGATGTGTTGAATACTAGCTCAACTGAGGATAGACACCGTGAAAATCTTAGTTGTGCGTTTTTATCCTATTTTGTACCAAAAATATACTGTGATATTGTTCTGTATTTTCGTGCAAAGAGCACTGTAAATATTTTACGGATTAAAAAACGCTTTCAGTATGAAATTCTTAAATCATACACACACTAATTTATAGGCACACACACACATTATATATATATATATATATATATTATACACATGTGTGTGTGTGTGTGTGTTGTATATTACATTTCGTAGCCGCTCAGTTCTTACACTGAGCATGCATATCTATACTTAACTATAAAACGATCAATCTTGTTGATATTCATTGATTTGGATCTTATGGATGAAATAGTAAGGCAAATTTGGCTCTCTCGCCTTGGTAGGGCAACCAATTAAGGAGAATGTAAAACTGAATTCAAAACCTGAGGAGTGTTTTTCCAGAGAATATGTGGCTCTTTGGTATGCAATTATAACTAAGATTAGTGTCAAAGGTTGAAAAGTGATATTAAATTGAAGTTTAGATTAATAATGGAGATAATCTATTAAAGGTAATCACATTACTTTTGATAAGGTAGTGTAAAAAAACAACAGAAACGTCATAAGAATTGTTGAAGAGACGAAATTGTCCTTGATACAAATTCTGTGTCATTTAGTTTGAGTTATTAAAACAATTTTGAAAAAGCTTTGTTTTTTATTTTGATTTTGGGGACATGGAAATTATTGGTTTGAAAGCTTAGGGTTGAGCCAGGGTTAGTATGATTGAAACTTGAGAACTTTTCGGCTAAAGGTGTGATACAAAGCCATGATACAATAATAGAATATTATTGAGTGGATCACCAATCAAAGAAAAGAGGAGTGGAGCTTTTACTCCCTCCCCGAGGTGTGCAACGCAAGGCCATAGTTTTAACTGGCTGACCAATCAAATGTGAGCCCCGGGGTCTTTTTCTTCCCCTCTCCGATGAGTACGATATGATGCCAGGTTTGTTTTTTTTTTATTGGCTGACCACTCGGAGTCGTGCAGTCAGAGGTTCGGACCCCAGTAAAAGACACCGAAAGGGGAAGAACCAGATCGAAGGTTGATTCCATCACTAGAAGACCAAAGACCAAAGCCCTTGCCGCTGGCTTCGCCAACTAAAGTCCTGAAACATAAACTTCATATTCCCAACTGAAATAGTGTTAACGACAAAGTGTCCAGATATTGTCATTTGGTCCGTTAAAGCAAAAAAGGTTTTCATTATTGAGTTAACGGTCCCTTTTGAAAAAAATCTCGACTGGGCACATCAGCGTAAGTTGGAAAAATATAAGGATCTGCGAGAACAATGTGTCGGAAATGGCTGGATAACAAAAGTATTTCCTATCAAAGTCGGATGCAGAGGTTTTATTACCAACTCAACCTCCATTTTCTTAACTAATCTTGGACTTCCTCCATCCGGCAAGAGGAAATACATGGAAAAGATCCAAGATAAGACTAACGGCATCAGCGTGGATATGGCAATCCCACAGAGCGACAACAATCTGACAAAGTCTGGTGGTGTCGTTAGATACTGCTGGGGCGCTCTGGGTTAGTGGTAATGAGGATTCGGCCCCGAAACCATGCCTGAACCCAGAGTCATCATCTGATGAAGGCTTTGTTAGAAGCAATGCTGTTGTACAATCATCAGTTATTGTATGATACCTCCTATATTTAACAATGAGAATTCCACTCTTTTTTAAATTAATCCTGGTAGAATTAACAATACTATTTGAGAGCCGTCTAGAACAAAGCCACGATTACAAAACAAGCAAATATGAAGATCTCAAAAAAGAACTGGAAAAGGAAGGGTATGGTGTTATCGTTAAAGCTGTGGAGATTGTAGCAAGAGGTTTCGTTGCAAGCATCCTGTACCAATTTCTGGGACAAATTGGAATCAATCAGCGTAATAGAAGCAAAAGTACGAAACCCCTAACAGAAATAACAGAAAATATTTCAATGTGGACATGGAATTAAAAAAAAAAACGTCCCGTGGAACATTTCAAAATAAACACGTCATAGTATCTATTGCTAACGAATGCGTAACAACATTCTAGTAACGCGTGCAGATTTGAAAATTTACATTTCGCCGTTAGACGTTATTTGATAGGATGTTATAATGGGGGGGGGAGAATGTGCAAATAAGACCGTAGAGAAGAAGGCCCCAAAACGGTGCACACTTTCTCCTGACCCCAAAACAAGCATGGAGTTAAACTGCTCGGTGGAAATGAGAATGGCTAAAGGAGCATTTTCTATCCGCTCACTTTTTGGTGAGTTTCTGTTACTTGGTAAGTAACTTCCTTCTCCCTGACGTCATATAGCAACTTAATTTGAATCATGAATCTTGCACGACGTCTAACGCTTTAAAAAGCCAAAACAAACTTCATTTGAATGGTACAAAAACAACTATATAAAAAGACAATTGACACCATTGTTTAAATTGCTTCTTGAAATAATGAAAATAAACCTTGTTCAAATCCCTAAGAAAACAAATTGTGCCTTTCCTGAAAATGCTTAAAGACAACCAAAAAGCGTTCTAAACCCGAAATCTTCCCGAAGATTCTTACATTCATTCTATTCAGATCTTCTTTAAAGAAATTCAACCGTTCTTCTTTGTCTCAAAAAAAAAAAAAAAAAAAAAAAAAAAAAAATAGGACCACTAAACATGCTGTAGATTAGTGTCTATTCTGCCACTATTTTCCCCTTGAGCCAGACTAAAATAATTTGTCAGTATATCTACCTTCGGGAGTCCAAGTAATATCATAGGATAAAATATTGTCAGTGGAAAGTTTCTTGGACATTCTCTCTTCTTTCAGATTCTGTAAGAGTTCTTGTGATTCTCTATAATCTTCGCTGAAATCCGGACATTCTGAAAAATAGAATAAAACAAAACACGCATACATTCAAGATACGATCCGAAAGTAAAACTGATTTATTTCTGCGCAAGATAGAACGGATATACTGAACACAAAAAGCACCAATCAATAGATAAAGCGAATTTTCCGAAACAAAACATTTTTTTACAGTCACCACCATGGAAATATACAACCTTCAGCAACAAGTTTTTTTGTTTGTTTGTTTGTGGGGTTTTTTTGCATGGCCATTGACTTCTTTCTCTCTATCGTAAATACAAAATCCATTTTCTTTAAAAGAACTCTGTTCCACCAGCTGGAAAAGTGTAGAAGTAAAGGCTTAGGTTTACTTTGATTTCTTTGTTTAAACGGCATATTAACCTTTGTAGGTTATTTAATGCCAAAGCTATCCTTCTAGGAGAATAGTAGTGGTACTATTTAATCCATTGCTGGGAGGATAAGGGAGTTCAGGTCTTTCCCAAGTGTATTTGCCCGAAAGTGAACGTAATAGTGCGACTGGAGTTCGAACTCGCTCACGACGATTCTGGAGTCCATCGCTTTTACCATTACACCACGAGGAAACCCCTCCCCCTCAGGACTTAGGGTATCTGTGTGAGCCTGAAGAAGTGGGCTGTCGGAGGTCTGCAGAATTTTGATTAGACTTGGTTTAAGAGCAGCTGCAAAAAGAGTTTATCAGAACCGTCACAGAATCCGTGGAAAAGGCCACTGAACAGATTTGGAAAATGGGACTGGTTCTACGCAAGTCTTCAACACTATAAACAAAAGCACCTAATAGATTCGGTGATAAGAGTTCAAATCCTGAAAGAGCCAGTTTGAGTTTCGCTTAGCGCTAATACCTTCAGGAAAAGCATATATCCCAACTTTTTTCCCAACTACCGAGAATGAATTGGGTTCTTTAGCCTTGGTTAGGAAAAAGGAAAAATCTAAATTAAAAGCAGCTTTATTCCGATTTTTTAAAAAAAACCTTGTTTCACGTCCTACCCGTTGCAGAGGGATTGCTTTGCTTTGGTTTTATGGCATATCATCCAGTGTAGGTTATTTTATACCATATACTCTTTATACATATATATTAGATATATATGATTTGCAAACATAAGTAAACAAAGCTTAATAGTTCTAAGTATTGCCATATATCACTAAGAATTCAATTAAACATCAGTCATTTTGTTGCGTAGTCAGATACACGAATATGGCCATGTGCGAAATAGACATATAATATTCATTACTATAGAACATATAAAGAACATAGGAATCTCGGAATTCGAAAACACGTAACGAAACCTTTTTATTAACTTTGAGTTAAAGGTTTCGACATAAGGAGGAGAGACACAACCTTGCTATGCCGTCTTATTCATTTAGCCCCCATCTCGTGCGGCTCCCATAGGGCGTCTGCGAGCTCCAAAAGTCGACCGTCTTCGTCCGGTGTCTAATCTCAACACTTTCTTCAAATCTCCCACAAACCTCCGCGCGCTTCCGGTGCGTGGCGTCACCCGCGCCCTGTCACCGGGTTTCGTCTCGGACTATTATGACATCTGAGTGATACCTCCATCCGCCCGCGCGCGCCCGCGTTAACACCTGCCACAATGTTGCACCCAACTAACCCATGCGCTGAGCCGAAAGGTTCTCAGCCTAACTAAACCCAAAGGCATGAACCGAAATCCCTCGCCTATTATATTACAATTTGTTTACACACAGTTAAATGATCAAACAGTTCTATTTCTGACAATTCAATTTAGCATATCATTTGTTTGCACAAGACACTAGTATTGTCATTATTTCTACACAGTTAAACGATTTCAATCATTGTCGTTTCACACAAATAATTCTATTTGATATTTATCATTTGTTTGCACAAATGAACTGGCTTCAAGTATTATTATTTAACGCTAATTATTCTATTCAACATTATTCATTGATTTGCGCCCAGTAAAATGTTTACAAGTATTCTGCTGGAGAAGTAAGGACGAACTCTTAAGCAACATTCTCCTATGGACCCCTTCACACAGACGAGCAAGTGTTGAACGACCAACAAGAACTCATCTACAACAGCTCTGTATAGACCCTGGATGTAGTCTAGAAGACCTCTCGGAAGTGACGGATGATAGAGGTGAATTGTGAGCGAGAGTCAGAGAAATCCGTACTAACAGCAGGACATGATGATTGCTATGTTATACCAATAATTCAATTTGGTACATAGTTAAAGAGTTTCGAGAATTGTTAACCAACACTAATAATTCTATTCAACATTACTCATTTGTTCGCGCAGTTAAATGGTTCCAAGTATTTCTATGTATCACTAACAATTCAGTAAAAACATCAGTCATTTATTTACACACAGATAAATGATCAGATAGTTCTATTTCAAACAATTCATTTAAGCATAAATCAACAAAGTTAAATGGTTCCAATGTATCACTAACAATTCGATTGAATATTAGTCATTTGTTTACACACAGATAAATGATAAATATGTTCTATTTCTGACAATTCAATTTAGCATAAGTCATTTGTGTGCACTCAGTTTAAATGTGAAACAGTTTTATTTGACCCATAGATAGGACCCTATCAGGTGCTACCACTCCGGGTCAGAGTGGACTTTAGAGCGATGGCAATAAAGGAATACTTCGTATTCCCTAAAGCTCCAGCATTACTGGAGCTTCACCATCAGATTGTTTCGTGTCATATCCTGGACACTCATTGGGGAAGGGGGGGTCTTACCCCTCTGCAGAGATGCAGTCGGTATATTCTATAGCCCCAGCCAACTGGGCTACAGAGGGATTGAGTAAATTATATATATATAAATAAAAGGTAGTTTGGAAAATCTGATAGGTTCCTACAAAACTAGGCATAATCAAAATTCAAGTGATTGTATTAACAAAACTTAATCTACATTAAAACAGAGAAAAAATGTAATTACTGCCAAAAGGCAGAACATTTCAGTTTTAAAATGGGTCTCACTAATAATACTACGTATAAAGTAAAACAGAAGAATTTTTTTAAAATTCTATTTTGCAAATCAGCCAAATAGGTGAATGCCTTGAAAATTCATGGACTAGACTTGGAATCGAACACCTACCGCTAGCAGTGATGAGGAATATGACCTTGCAATTATGTTTATCATTTAACAAACTCAAGAAGCTATTTATACAGAGAGAGAAAAAACACGAGTCTTCTTTTCTGAAGAGAAAACTTACCCCGGAATTTTTTCACATGTTTGTCATATGTTTGGTGCTCAATATCATGAATGTTCCTCTTAAACCAAAGACAATGGTCCTCAACAGCGTCTATATTCAAGACACCTTTTGTTATTTCTATTTCCGTTACTGCAATTAAAGAGAAAAAAAATTAAAGGAAATCTTTGTAAAGAAGTTTGTTTTTTGTTTGCAAGGTTTTGTTGTTGTTTTTTTTAAAGAAAGAAGAAAAACACAATTTATTTTTAGGAGACAACAGCGTCAGTTATATTATTCATTTAATTGAGGGGAAAAACGATAAATCTAAAGTTATCTTTTTTAACACGCATTCATTCAAATAAGAACAGAGTCTTTTTCTTATACTGGAGACATCAGTGGAAGTGAGCTTTCAGATATTACTCTGATGTGACTTAAGAACGTATAGGTTTCCAGTTGTAAGGGCAATCCATGATTATATTGATGCTTTTATTCAGGAAGGAGTGAAGGATTCTAATTAGCATTTTATAGGATTCTAATTAGCATTTTATCTCCTATAAATTTAGCATTTTATAGGATTCTAATTAACATTTTATCTCCGTCTTCGAACATTAAGATGATTAAAATGTGATTTTCAATGTGAATGAAGACCAGCATGAAATTATCATTCAGTTGCAAATGGACTGGAAATAGTTCTATTCTCTGAATTAAGAGCACTTTAAGAGTACTACTCTGATTAAATTCTCGTTTTGGGGCCGTTTTGGTTGGGTTATTGTTAACATCTTTTTTAGTAAAATATAAAGTAAATGTCATTTCTCTGAGAGCCAAACACGAAATACAAGAGGGGCATTTAGTGTAACGGTTATCGTCGTAGGAAATGGAACCGAAGACCCAAAATCAAATCCTGGACAAGGCTACTTCCGTTTCTCTTCCCTCTTGTGCTCTTAGGGAAAGAATCTGTTCCCCTTTATGGATAAATAATAGTATGGAGTGAGTACTTTATCTTTAGTTAAACAACCACTTTAAGAGAAGGAAGTCTCTGGATTTAAGTCAGCTTAAAACTTGACTGTGTCACATTTTGACCATGGTGGAGGGGTTGGGTTAATACAAACACGAGACATAGTCCGAGCAATCTATAAAGAATATGCAATTGACCGAAGATGAATTTGAAATAGAAAAGACTGTTAGATCAGTAAAAAAAAAAGTGCTGTATAAGCTGCTTAGCTTTAGTTATTTCGGTGATTTTGTTTCACTGTCTGCGAAGTTCCTAATGTCACAAATTCTTGAAAAAAAAAAAAATCATACAACATTGTGTATTTATTTCAGTCATATAAACATTTTTTTGCATAACAGCCATACATAAAACTCAAATGATACTCGAAACACAAGTTATACAAAGCCAAATTATTGCCCAAAGCATGAAATGCTATTAATTTAAATTTCTGAGATTAAGCTTAATTCTTATCCTTCAGAATATTCGGACTATTGTCTTCAACTTTATAGTAATATTCACAATGTTTCAGCCGATGCATCTTTCGTCAAGTGTTTCTTGTCAAACTCGGAAGTCTACACGGAACTTTGATCCAAGCCCTTTATTTAATCGACGGGTGTATATGGTTCTAATTCCGTTAACCATTACCGAGTACAAGTGCTCAATTATATTAACCTGCAACCTCCAGTAGATTTCACTTAGACGTTCTTTAACCAAACGCCTATGTCCGTTAAGCCAGATGTCCTGTTTTTCTTGTTTGTTTGAGTTTTATGGCATTTCAAACAGTTCAGTTTAGCATAACTTTTGTTGGTTATTTAATGCCAAATACATTATTATACAAAAACAGATTTATTTCAAACAATTCAGTTTAGAATAAGTACACAGTTTAATTGTCAAAAACATTTCTATTTCAAGCTATTCGGTTTAGTCAAACAGTTCTAATTCAAACAATTCAGTTTAGCGTAAGTACAGTCTCAATGTCAAAAATAGTTCCATTTCAAACAGTTCAGTTTAGCATAAGTACACAGTTTAGTTCTCTTTGACCCACAGATGGGACTTTATCAGGTGACACCACTCCGGGCCAAAGTGAACCTGGGCAGTGATGGCAATGAAGGGATGCTCCGCATTCCCCAAAACTCCGGCATTACTGGAACCTCACGATCAGATTATTTAGTGTCATAATTGGACACTCGTTGGAGGGTCTTACCCGCTCCACAGAGATGAAATCGGAGTATTCTACCGTCTCAGCCGACTGAGCAAAGATGTCTTGCTTGACATGATATACTATAATTAACCCAGAGAGGTTTTTTTCACGATTTCAACATTGTTACTTGATGTTTTAATCTGACCCAAGATCTGTCTCATCTTGTAAATTTGCCATTTTAGCACAAATGCTTTTACAAGCAAGGGAATCAACAAACCATATTTCCTGCAAAAACACCACATGGCATCCCTGGACATGAAATACTTATCCTAATTCAAAGAGGTTTCTTTAGAATTCCAATATTTTGAGACATTATTACTTGATATTTTAATTCGACCCAAATTCTTTCTCATCTGTTAAATTTACCATTTTAGCACAAATGCTTTTATAAGCAAGGGAATAAATCCAAGTATGCTTCCTGCAAGAACAACTCCTGGTATTTCAACCAGAAACTTTCTTTATGTAACATTTATCATTGTAAGAAATGGAATCGAGTTTAAACCCTGGACGAAGCTGTTACAAGATCTTCTGGTGTATCAAATAATTTAAAGGGGTTTCCTGAAACAGACTGAAGATCGATCATGATAATTTTGGTTTCGGTGTTTATTAAACTTTTATTAACCTTTATGGGTGATTTTATGCCAAAGTCAATCTTGTAGAAGAACAATCGTGATGCTTTTTAACCTACAGCTGGGGATAAGGAAGTTCACCGTCATGATTGGGTATAAACTATAAAAGTGCAACAGGCTATCTGAACCTGTTCAACTAGATATTTTTGGTAAACATTTGACATATTATGAAGGACATTTTGCCCTACTAAATTCATTTCTTTTGATATTTATTTTAGGTAAGTCAACAGACTGCCCAGACAAATATTAGTTTTTCTTTGATTAGATATTTTCTTGGCTTAGTCTGGCGAAAAGCCAGTTGAAAATGAAGGATATAAAATTTATTCAACTTGAATCTTGACGAATAAGTCTTTAAGTTGTTAAGTGATAATCTTCGAAAAATTGATCAACATCCACACTGCTCTGTTGGCTATTGGTTTGCTTTGGTTTTATGGCATATCAACAGTTGGATATTATTCAATGCCAAATCCTCTTTTTACAGATATATGATTTGTTAACATTTTTTTAACGACCCCGTACTCATTATTTTGCACACGGTTAAATGGTTTCTAGTTTTTCTAACACCAATGATTCTATCTACTATTAATTATTTGTCTAAACGCAGTTACGTAATTTCTAGTATTGCTATGGAACATTAGCAATTT
Organism: Sepioteuthis lessoniana; assembly: GCA_963585895.1. Taxonomy (NCBI): domain Eukaryota; kingdom Metazoa; phylum Mollusca; class Cephalopoda; order Myopsida; family Loliginidae; genus Sepioteuthis; species Sepioteuthis lessoniana. The sequence goes on along the minus strand of OY757913.1, from coordinate 99,538,408 downwards.
TATTTAACATCAGTTATTTATTTGCTGGTTATACATATATCATTTGTGGGTGAATAGTTTGTAGGTAATTCTGTTTTTAAATGAGAACTAGTTAGTTTGCACACTAGTATTGCTCTTGTTTCTACGCAGTAAAACAGTTTCTATAATTGCTATTTAACGCTTGTAGGGGGACTTATTTTGGTAGTTATGCTTAGTCCTCCCAAATTTAATATTGATTAAGTTTATGTTTAGAAAAACGTAGAATATAGGCACGTGGAGACAAATGAAGGAAGATATGAAACAAATGAGTAAAGGATATGAAACGGCGCGGACAAAAGGAACATTCAAAGCAAGGCGACAAACAAAACATTTATACACTACAATAAAACATTGATACATAAAAAATAGTCGTGTGTGTGTGTAACTAACACAACTAAACTACAAAAAGGTTAATGACGGAAACGTCCTATTAAGTTGGATTACATATTTAAATGTCTTTCTTTTTGTGATTCGAAACAGTTTCTCTGAGACTGGAAAAAGTCTCATAGTCAATGTATATTGAAGAAATGAAGGTCTGCGAAGCTTATCCATTTTTTTTTTTTTTTTTTTTTTTGCTTTTCACTCCTGTTTATGAATAGGAAGAATGTCACACTGAAAAGAGAGCGTGTATCCGCTGCGAAGAATTTGTGTAAAAAGAGAAAGTGTTTGAAGACGACGTATTTATAGAAAATACGTGTCTTGGAAGTGGCTCCAAACGCAAGACGAAATTTACGCGCGGATGTAGTTTTACGCAGGTCACGTGGTTCTCCTGGCCAATAGTTTCCCGAGACTGAATATGTGTGCGTCCACCATCTTTGTTGTGGGAACAAGTGGCATACCGCCCAAATTAAATTATAGGAGTGTAAAGTCCTATACGCTAATTATTTTATTCAACACTATTCATTCGTTTGCACAAAGTCAAATGGTTCCAAGTATTGCTGAGTATTAACAATAATATTTTACATACAAATAAATATTTTCAAGTATTCCACACTAATAATTTTATTTGGACGTGTAGCAGAAAGAATTTCGTATTTTTGTTTGGCGCGTAATTTAATTCGACCGTTAGGGTCGACGCATAATTTCACCCAATCAGGATGACTTATCCGATTCATTTCGGATCATCTTTCCGGACAGCACAAATTAGGGAAGCCGCCAAACACTTTTTTCTCAGAACTTCTTCATCCTCCTTTATTTTCCAACAACATTTAGCGAGGATATAAACACACGCAAGAATACATTTTCTACGCTAAAAATAGTAATGACAATATTCCTCGTCTAAAGACAATAAAATGGTTTCAATTATAACTATATATCAGTAACAATCAAATTAGATATTAGTCATTTGTTTACGCGCAGTTAAGTAGTCTAACAGTTTTATTTCTAACGATTCGATTTAACATATGTCACTTGTTTGCGCACAGTCCATCTGTCGGTTAAGGCTGCAGAATACGCCGACTGCATCTCTGCTGAGGGGTAAGCCCTCTCCTCAATGAGATCAACTTTTGGCTGTTGGTGGTGAACTAAAATACTTCAGGTCGAGATCCTGGAGGCTGAGCAGTCCTTCACCCAGCAACCAAAGTGGTCAAGTGTAGCACTTCACTATATATATATATATATATAAACACAAGGGTTGATACCCCATTGAACAAAATAATCTAACCTTGTGTAAAATCTAAGTTAAACTTGTCTTTTATGGTGCCACGCGAGGTGAAAACGTTAGCAGATTATTGTTGGTGGTTTCTGTTCTCACTTAATACTCCAGACATCAAGCCTTGTGTCAAGCTAGGCTTAAATTAATCGGCACCTCTTGATTCTCACTGGGTTTCTAGGCTAATGAAAAGAGTCTACCTTACCATTTACCCATAGTTAAGAGGAGAACAGATGGGTTCATGCCTTTCCAAAGGGCATTAGTGCAAAGTAAAACACAAACAGCTTCGTCCAGAATTTGAACTCAGACCACCGATTCTATTTCCTACGACGATAACCGTTACGCTAACGGTGCCACGGTAAGCTTAATGCATTATCGGGCGCTTCGTGCAATTTAACAGGCAAGCAAACAATTGTACGGGGTTGGATTTTCATTGGCTCCCTAATATATTTTTGACCTTGTGTCAGACTAAGCTAAGTTTAGTCAACAATGACAACCTACCTGACATCAGGAAAAGACGAGCTTCCTCTTTGGGCAAAAGACGTTTTGCGAGAGAACTTATGATATTTCGAAGTCTGTCGCTTTCTTCCCACCATTGTTCTTTGACTTTCTGTTTTTTCTCGGCGTCCGTGCAGTAAAAGTCAGCGAGAACATCTCCAACCGGTTGAAGGATATACAAAGACTTCAGTGTGTTCTTATCTTCAAAATACCATCTGCAAATACATAAACCTTTTATAGAAATAGATTTTCATCACAGCTGCTAATTTATCCAAGAGGAACTTTACCAATTTTCACTTGTATTTTCTTTCATTTCAATGGCTTTCAATTGTAACTAAGCTTGTTCGCTATTTCTGTGACAACTACAAACAGTGTGCATACGAGACAGTAATAACTCATAAGCTCCCAGTAAGGCACCTGTCCCCTTTTGACTCGGAAAAGCCGAATTAACCGTATCAGCTGCTTTATCAACTATGCCACGGGAGAAGTTGATATTGTCGATCTCTAAACCAATTCTTATTGGAGGAATTTAAAATACCTCTGGCCTCGTCGAGGTATAAGAGGTTGCAAGCTTATTTCACAAATCAATAACTACTTCACCCTATAAGTGGGACATAGCATACGTTGACCGGATCCCCTGAGGAGGGGTAAGACCCTGCTAAAATGGAGGGCACTAAACTGCATCTGATGGTGAAGCTGCCGTTTGGAGATTTAGGGAGAGTAAAGTACCCCTTCATTGTCATAAATTCCACATCCACTCTGACTAAGAGTGGTTGTATCCGTTAGACCCATATCAATGGGTTTAATAGACCTGTTTAAAATTTATTACTATGAGATACGCTAACAGTCAATTATTAAGAATTGTTACTTGAAGCTATAATTGTTAGTTACATAAACCATAACTGTGTATAAACAAATGACTTATTAAATAAATGTCTAAAAATTATTCATATTTGATAAGGCCGTGTGCAAAAAAACTTCTCGGCATAAAATAACCCTAGTTTAGTTGACATGTTAAAATCAATCAATAAACCTATCCCCTACTTCACTTTTTGATATCTGTGGTAATTGAATAATCAATAAAACCAGATTTAAAGCACACTATAAATACAAAAGAAATAACAGTTTCCCACGAGACCTCTGACGAGAGGGACAATCTGGGTGTGCTCGGGTAAAAGTAATTTCCTGGCGCCAAAAAGAAACTCATGGAGAAAGAAAGATCTCGGCTAGTAAGACATTCATTTTTGCACAGGGAGGTTTTTCCGCTTCAAGACTTTATTGCAAACTTCCATAATAGTTGTGTCTTAATACCTCACTTGTCTTGTCTCTACTTCCTTCCTTCCTTCTATTTCAGCCAACGCGAGTAGCAAAAGAAAGCATGCATTGAAGATTAAAGGAAAAAAAATAAAAATAAAAAACAACACCAACCATTAACGCCCATAAAACCCTAATCCCATACATCTTTGCACCATATTTGTTTTTATTGCTCCTTTTAGTATTAAGAGTATGTTAAGAAGCGCTTTGTGGTCAATGGGAGAAATTTTCATTTGCAAATTAAGTAGTTTCAAATCAAATCGAAGTGTACAATGGACGCTGATTTTCAAAGCAAAAAGAGAAGTATGAGCGAAAAACAAGAAAAAAAAAATTACCTTAACATCAAAGACCTGTCATCTGGATTTTCTGAAGCTTCGAGAAACATTTCAAATTGTTCCTTACTAATAGTCCTTGGACAAGGTCTGTAGCCATATTTGTGTGATAAGAAAGACTAAAATAAAAAATAAAGTTAATAAATATGAGGAACGACAGATAAATAGCATGTTTAAAATAGTCGGATGGTTTTACGGCATTGCCGAAGTCAGTGGCTTCCCCTCTCTTCCATGAAGCAATCATATGGTCTCAAGTAACAATTGGTAATAATCATTTATAAACAATAATATCTTTCAGAAACTATTCCCTCTCTCTCTCTCTCTCTCTATATATATATATAGACACACACACACACACACACATATATATATATTTATACACACACACACACATTTATTTATTTACCGATCCTTCTGCATGAGCAAGATGTGACTCAAGGTCAGTTTTTAAACGGAGTCTAACAGGTTTGAATTCAGAGTCTTCCTTCTCCTAAACTGGTTGCCATACCAAGGTTAAAGAGCCCAGTCTACTTTACTATTTACCCAAAACAGGCGGGCGAATATTTGGAGGCATACCTTTCCCAAGGGTATAAGCAAACAGCCTCGTCCAAGTTTGGAAATTGGGCCGCCAGATCCATTTCCTACGACGATAACCGTTGCACCATCAGCATGTCCGTAGTGTATAATTTATACACAGTTTCAAACAGTTATTTACTCAACAGTGGCAAAAAGTCAGAAGCATGGAGTACTTGGGGAGAATAGAAGTCACTAACAATGGTCTTTTAATCTAGCTTGTTAAACATTATACCAAGGGAGATACGTTATATGGTTTCAAATAACTATTCAATGATTATTTGTTTTCTTACTAATACGACTCAAAAAATGGTGCTTGATGCCGCCTTGATTAGCACTCAGTACTATGAGGTAAGGATCAAGGGTAAAGTGGAGCAATCCAGGGAAAGGAGTAGTGCCCTTCCCTATACCTCAGTGTAGTAGCTTTTAAAAGGAGAGCCTTCGGGTCGCCCTCGACTACGATCGCCAACTTTACTAATATGATATCAAACATTAATGTCTATTATTAATTTGCACTCTATTATATTGTTTCAAAGAACTAATCTTATTATAATGGTGATTGCGTGTGTGAGTCCTGGTCACCACCGATGTCCCAATTCTTAGTTATTTACCCTATATTCCCAATGATTATTGAATCATCATTATTTAATTTTAATCAGCGCTTGATTCATTTACAATGTCTATTAAAGTCTAGCCGAGTTAGATTGGCTTCAAAACAGTCCAGGGGTGTCTTCGTGGTGTAATGGTTAAAGCGATGGACTGCGGAAACGTAGTACGCAAGTTCGTACTCCAGTCGCGCTATTACGTTCACTTTCGGGTAAATACCCTTGGGAAAGATATGAACCCCCTTATCCTCCCAGCTATGGGTTAAATAGTACCACTACTGTTCTTCTCGGAGAATGGCTTTGGCATTAAATAACCTACAAAGGTTGATATGCCATTAAACAAAGAAACCAAACCATCAAAACAGTCCGAAGGATTTATCCGATCTCCCACCTGGCAAGATTTGACATAAGGTCATTTTATAATATGGAGCCACGCCTGAATCGAGACTCATGCAAGGCGGTCACAAAATGCTTGATTTCCTCAGCATTCTTCTTTAGAGGCACCTCAGCAACCAGGCAATAAACTTAATTCTGGGCAGGGGAAATGCCCACTGGGACCTGGCGTTCAACTCATCAACACCGGAAACCGGTTTATTAATGCGTTTAAAATCTTACAATATGTACTTTATATCCCAAGGAAATAAAGGTTTACATAATATTTTATAATATGTATATTTAGGCAGCATTTCTTCGTTAATGCAAATTTCATTAAACATAATAGACATTTTATGTCTACATATTTTCTTCTGGATCCGCTCGAATTCCCGTATTACTTTTATCGTATTCGGGGGGGGATTGATTTATGTATTGTCCATAGTTGTATGTATCCCTAGTACTTTCAATAGCTCAGCATTAAAAAAAACATTCATGCCCAACAACACAACTACGGAAAATTCTCACCGACAACACAATAATATTAGAACATCAAAATAATAAAGAAAAACTTCAGATTCTCGAAGCACTACATATTAGAAACATGCAACCAACACTTAATAGAATTAATTTTCAAACTAGTGCTAATGGACTTAAATGTCTTTAGCTACTGGCACTAATTATAGAATTACATTTAAAAGCAAATGCCATAATCTTCAACAGCAAAGACGCCCTTACACAGTAGTAATATGCTAAAACAAAAGTTACATCACTTTTGTAATAGATCCTCCTCCGATGATGGCCCAGAGTCGAGCAGAAAGTACTTGGGATACATACAACTATGGACAATACATAAATCAATTCCCCCCGAATACGATAAAAGTAATACGGGAATTCGAACGGATCCAGAAGAAAAATATGTAGACATAAAATGTCTATTATGTTTAATGAAATTTGCATAATATTTTATGTGGACGATTTGCATACTGGTTTTAGCAAAAGCCAGTTTAATAAACAATTACTTGGTATTATTGATTTCTAATCCTGATTTATTCTCAAAAACATTAAAAGCAACCCTACGTATAATTTTATATAGAAATCCATTAAAATAAAAGAAAGTGTATTCTTTTTATATGCGTTTTTATTCAGTTTCGTTCGTTTTCCTATTTTGATATATTTTATCGCATTAAAACTCGCTCCCCGGGGGGTGTATATTTTTGCTAATAAATCCAATAATCTGCTGTAAAGAAATATAACTGCAAATAATTATTCTTCGGACATTCATGACTCACATAGATGAGACCCTAACAGTTATTTCTCCAAGTCAGAGTGAACTTGGGAGTCATAGCAATGAAGAAAGTTTTATAAAAGAAGCATCATCACCAATGGATGCTATTCAGTGTCATACACAGGACAACAATATTTTTAAAGGAATGAGTCTTACTCATCTACAGGGTATACAGTCAGTGTAATTTAAGCCCCACTAATAGGACTGGTTTGAATATGTTCAATATAGACACGCGTCTGATAAATAAGTTGCCCACTCGGCTGTGGCTATAGAATACACTGACTGCACCTCTGCAGAGGGGTAAGACACCCCCCCCCCCGTCAATGAGTGTACTGGATATGAAACTAAACAATTTGATGGTGAGGTTCCAGTAATGCTGGGGCTTTGGGGAATGAGGAGCACCCCTTCATTGCTATTGCTCCCAGGTCCACTTTGGCCCGGCATGGTAGCACCTGATAGGGCTCTATCTATGGGTTAGATAGAACTAACGGTATACTTAAGCTAAACTGAATTATTTGAAATGGAACTGTTTTTTGACATTGTACTTAGACTAAACTGATTTGTTTAATATAGAACTGTTTTGACATTAAACCGTGTGTAAATAGAATCTGTACTTATACAAAACTGAATTAGAACTGCTTGACTAAACTGAATAGCTTGAAATAGAAATATTTTTCATAATTAAACTGTACTTTGATTTAAACTGTGTGCTTATGCTAAACTGAATTGTTTGAAATAGAACTGATTATTTCCATAAAAATGAGTTTGGCATTAAATAACCTATAAAGATTGATATGCCATAAAACCCAAACAACTAACTGATAAATAAGCTAAATAAATTAGTATTTTAGGTACTTAGCAGCCATCTTGGAACCAAACAATAAAAAAACACCAGGAGGAAATTTGGGAACTTATATTAAGATATTATTCCCCAGTATCTTAGAAAACAATTCTGAAAAAAAAATCAGCTAACCAGTATTTTTGAAAGCAATAAAACTTGCTCGTGAAAAGTTGAAAATATGTCTTGGACGCCATCTTGTAAATTGAATTTTTTCAATGCTCAGGCAGTGGTAAACGTTAATTCTATTAAATACAGTTGACAACGAATTCCCTCAAAAACCTAACTTGTAATGAATAAATATTTGAAGGTGCTTAGCCAGGAACCATCATGAAAATCATACCTTTCCAGTAAACATTTCATGTGTTATTTGGTGGCAAAAATTTGATATTTTTGCAAGCTTGATAAATACTAAAAACCCTGGTTTTCGTTTGGTTTGGTTTATGGCATATCAACCATTGTTGATTATTTAATGCCCAATCCCGTTTTTACATATATATCAAATATATAAGATATATAAACCAATTCTGTTGATACACACATTTAAATGATCAAACAGTTTTATCTCTAACAATTCAATTTAGCACGGGTCATTTGTTTGTTTAAATGTGAAACAATTCTATTCGACCTATCAGGTGCTACCACTCCGGGGCCAGAGTAGACCAGGGAGTTATGGCAATGAAGGGATACTCTGCATTCCCTAAAGCTCCAGCATTACTGGAGCCTCACCATCAGATTGTTTAGTGTTATATCCCGGGTACTCGTTGGGGTGGGGGTCTTACCCCTCAGTGGGAGCTGCTGTCGGTATATTCTACAGCTCCAGTCAACTAGGTTATAAAAACTTTGTAGAAACCTCATTTAGATAATAATAAACAAATAAGTATTCTTAAGAATTTGGCAGCAATCTCGATTTGGTGTGATTGGATTTTATGGCATATCAACCATTGTAGGTTTTTAATGCCAAGTCCTCTTTATACATATATATTAAATATATATGAATTGGTTTGCTTGGATTTTATGACATATCAACCATTGTAGGTTGTTCAATGCTAAATCCTCTTTATACATATATATTAAATATATATGAATTGGTTAGGTTGGATTTCATGGCATATCAACCATTGTAGGTTGTTCAATGCTAAATCCTCTTTATACATATATATTAAATATATATGAATTGGTTAGGTTGGATTTCATGGCATATCAACCATTGTAGGTTGTTCAATGCTAAATCCTCTTTATACATATATATTAAATATATATGAATTGGTGAGGTTGGATTTTATGGCATATCAACCATTGTAGGTTGTTCAATGCTAAATCCTCTTTATACATATATATTAAATATATATGAATTGGTGCGGTTGGATTTTATGGCATATCAACCATTGTAGGTTGTTCAATGCTAAATACTATTTATACATATATATTAAGTATATACTATTTGTAAATACTTTTTGCAGATAACATTTTTAAACAAGCATGAACTCATTTTTATTTTGGCACTCAGTTAATTTTTTTTCAATCATTTCTTTTAAAGACGAAGAACAATTTACTATGAATCATTTGTTTGTCGACAGGGAAGTAGCCACAAGTATTGCTTTTTAACACTAATAATTCTATTCAAAACTATTCCTTCATTTTCACACAACCAAAATGGTTATAAGTTTAGTCACGTAATACTAATAATTCAATTTAGGCACACAGTTAAAGAGTTTCAAGTATTGCTATTTAACACTGATAATTCTTTTCAACATTACTCATTCTTTTGCACACAGTTAAATGTTTCCAAGTTTTGTTCTGTGTCGCAAACATTTCAATTAAACATCAGACATTTCTTTATTCACAGTTAGATGGTCAAACATTTCTATTTCTAGCACTTCAATTTAATACAAGTCATTTGTTTGCACGGTTTAAAATTTCAAACAGTTCTACTTAACCCTATCAGATGTTACCACTTCGGGCCAGAGTGGACCTGAGAGCAATAGGAATAAAGGGGTACTCCACATTCCCCAAAGTTTCAGCACTGGAACCTCACCATCAGATGGTTTAGTGTCACATCCAGAACACTCGTTCGAAGTAGCGGTCTTACCCCTCTGTAGAGATGTAGTCAGGGTATTCTATGGCATCAGCCGATTTAGCTGGGCTATCTTAGACGCCATAAAAAGAAAAAAAAACTCGGTGGAAGCTGGAAGTTATTCGTCACTGCATTAGGTTGGCTGGTTGGGTTTTATGGCACATCAACCTTTGTAGGTTATTTAACGCCAAATCCATTTTTATGAAAATAATTGTATTTCAAACAATTCAGCTTAGAATAAGTACGCAGTCTAAATGTAAGTACAGTTTAATTGTGAAAAACATTTCTATTTCAAGCTATTCAGTTCAGTCTGGCACTTCTAATCCAGCTAATTCAGTTTAGTATAAGTTCAGATTTTGTTTACACACAATTAAATGTCAAAACAGTTCTATATTAAATCAGTTTAGTGTAAGTACAGTTTCAATGTAAAAAACAGTTCCATTTCAAACGATTCAGTTTAGCATAAGCACGCAGTTTAAATGTAAGTACGGTTTAATTGTCAATAACAATTCTATTTCAAGCTATTCAATTTTGTCAAACAATTCAGTTTAGCATAGGTATGCCGTTAGTTCGATTTAACCCATAGATAGGGCCCTGTCAGGTGCTACCACTCCGGACCAGTATGGACCTGGTAGCAATGGCAATGAAGGGGTACTCCGCATTCCCCAAAGCCCCAGCATCACTGGAACCTCACCATTAGATTGTTTAGTGTCATATCCAGGACATTTATTGGGGTGGGGGTCTTACCCCTGTGCAGAGAAGTAGTCAGTGTATTCTACAGCCCCAGCTAACTGAACAAGCTGCATTAGGTGTGTTTGGTTTTATGGCATGTCAACCTTTTTAGGTTATTTAACGCCTAATCCAATTTTATGTAAATAATCTGTTCTATTGAAAATAGTTCAGTTTAGCATAAGTACACAGTTTAATTGTCAGAAACATTTCCATTTCAAACTATTCAAGCAGTTATATGTAATAATTCAGTTAAGTGTAAATACAGTTTTAATGTCGAAAAACAGTTCTATTTAAAATAATTCAGTTAAGTATAAGCACGCAGTTTAAGTGTAAGTACGGTTTAATTGTCAAAAACGTTTATATTTCAAGCTATTCAATTTACTCAATTCATTTTAGCATAAGTATGCTGTTAGTTCTATTTAACCCATAGATAGGGCCCTATCAGGTGCTACCACTCCGGGCAAGAGTGGACCTGGGAGCGATGGCAATGAAGGGGTACTCCACATTCCCCAAAGCTCCAGCACGGCTGGAACCTCACCATCAGATTGTTTAGTGTCATATTTAGGACACTCGTCGGGGGGGTGTCTTACCCCTCTGCAGAGGTGCAGTCAGTGTATTCTACAGCAAGCTGCATTAGGGAATTAATATGAAAAGTCAGCTCACCTGGATTTGTTTTGCGGTTAAATGCAAAGTCTTTTTAACCGGTTGTGAAGGATCTATTTCTTATTGCTCGTAATAATTTGGTCTTTGTATAATGAAACATTTAGATATGATCCAATCTTGTTTATTGTTTAATTTACATTATAAAACGCCTAGTAAAACGAAAATGATGGCCAAGTTGAAATAAATAATTTTTAGCGCTTGATTTGGATATTTTGAGCATATTTCCAATCTACCGTGTTGATTAATGTCTATTATACCCAAGTAATATTCAGAGTTAATCTTAACTTGTCTAATCAATCATAGAGACTCGTTCTGCGAGATATTTCCACTGTTGACACGTTTGATCATCTGCAGTACCTTCTCCATAAGCTACAAAAATCACCTTTACTTTGATTTTTCTTAAAAAAAAAAAAATAAAATAAAGAAGCATTAAACATAAGCCAAAAGTGTATTTTCTTTCATCTTCAATATAAGAATAAACTAGACGACTCATAAATCCATTGGATCCATGATATTAACGATTCCATTTAGGAAGAAGTGAAGGATTCTTATTAGCATTTCATAATCTATTATATCAAGAATTTGGATGATTGAAAAAAAAAAAAATCACATTCAGTGTGAACAGAGCACCCAGAAAATTATTATTCATTTGCAAAGTAGGAAAGAAATTTATGATGATTTGTCGTGTGCAGTCGACCTCAGTATTTACTCTTTAACATTTGCATTAAAAACAATGTCGCAGACTGCATTCTATAATAGAAACAATGTCGCAGTCTGCATTCTACTATAGAAACAATGTCGAAGACCGCATTCTACAACAGAAAACAATGCAGCAGACCGCATTCTACAACAGAAAACAATGCCGCAGACTGCATTCTATAATAGAAAACAATGCCGCAGACCGCATTCTATAATAGAAAACAATGCCGCAGACCGCATTCTATAATAGAAAACAATGCCGCAGACCACATTCTATAACAGAAAACAATGCCGCAGACCGCATTCTACAATAGAAAACAATGCTGCAGACCGCATTCTATAACAGAAAACAATGCCGCAGACCGCATTCTACAATAGAAAACAATGCTGCAGACCGCATTCTACAATAGAAAACAATGCTGCAGACCGCATTCTACAACAGAAAACAATGCTGCAGACCGCATTCTACAACAGAAAACAATGCTGCAGACCGCATTCTACAACAGAAAACAATGCCGCAGACCGCATTCTCTAATAGAAAACAATGCTGCAGACCGCATTCTCTAATAGAAAACAATGTCGCAGACCGCATTCTACAATAGAAAACAATGCTGCAAACCGCCTTCTACAATAGAAAACAATGCTGCAGACCGCATTCTACAATAGAAAACAATGCTGCAGACCGCATTCTACAATAGAAAACAATGCTGCAGACCGCATTCTCTAATAGAAAACAATGTCGCAGACCGCATTTTATAACAGAAAACAATGCCGCAGACCGCATTTTATAACAGAAAACAATGCCGCAGACCGCATTCTACAATAGAAACAATGTTGTTAACCACATTCTACAGTTGAAACAACGTCATAGAACGTTTGCTGCAATAGAAACAAAGTCGTAGACCGCATTCTACCGTAGAAGCAATGTCGTAGATAGCATACTACGGTAATATCAAATTTATTTCTAGTCGACTTAATGACAGAATATATACTCTGAGACCATTTTAAGTGTATTGCTCTAATAGAATTCTCGTTATCACTTGCCATTTTTGCTGGGTCACTGTCATATACACTTATGATGATCGCCACCTCGAATTCGAGAACGGCCATCGCATGATATAATTTATGACAGCGAGGAATATCTGTGTCTGAATCAAAAGCATTTACTTCAACAACATGTGTCCAAAAAGAAAAAAAAAACACCTCAACATTGGATGTTATTGAATCTCCAGGTTTTACATCAGAGTATCATCCTCCCTGGCGGATGCTTTAACGAAAGCTAAAAGGTCCATCCCTCCCAGTTTTTATCAGTGTCTTGCTCCAAGATAGGTCATTCATGAAAATCTTGGTATTTATCAGGGCAAGAATGAGTTAGATGGCTGCGGATCCTACGAAAAGGTCTCCCGCTCTTTTACACACACACAAACAAACACATAAATGTATTTCCTATTAATGCTCTTGCCATGAATTTACATGTTCTCTTAAGTATGGGCAAATAGTTGGGCACACTGGGTTCTTTAGCCTTGGTATGGCCACCTGTCTTGGAGAATATAACCCGCGCTCAAACATTAACCGCGTTTCACTTTTTGCACGTAGCAGAAGAATTAGGTATATATATATATATATATCACTTAGATGATGTTTAAAGTGCTGGACTGCCGCCTCGAAGTAAGCGATTTCGAAATCTTTCTAATCCCCCCTCCAGCTATGGGTTAAAAATATCGCAGCTGTTCTACAAGGATGGCTTTGACGTCAAATGACCCATGAAGTTTTTATATGCCACTGAACAAAAATATGAAGAAAGATTTCGCGTAATACTTACCACGAAATTCGGACCCGTGGAAAGTTTTTGACAAAGTTCTAACTCTTTGAGGCACAAGTCTGTGGTCATGTGATCATTTGTAGCTTCGTCTCGTATGCCCCATCGCATGTCAACAATCTGAAATTGGTATCCTTTTTGCTGACAAAACACTTTCAGTTTAGGGTACACCTTTTCCATTAAGTAGTTTCGTTCGTGTTCCGTATCTAGAGAAAAGAAACGATGTTACTTAAATACGTATGACTAAATCTAGTAAAAGGCTTACTTTGTTTTTACAGTATATAACGCCCTGTTACAAGGTGGTGGGTTGGATTTTATGGCATATCAACCCATATAGATTATTTAATGCCATATCCTATTTATACACACACAATATTATATATGTGTGAGAGAGAGAGAGAGAGAGAGATTTGTAAACAGTTTGTAGGTAACATTTTTTAAATCCAAAGCTCAGTTTCTACACAGTGAAGTTGTTTCGAGTATTGCTACCAGATATAATAATTATTTTTGCGCATTGATAAATGGTTTGCAGTATTCCTATTTAACACTAATAATGCTATTTAACATTATTCATTCATTTTCACACTGTTCCAAGAATTGCTCTCTAACACAAATAATTATCCTTTGGCCTATGCTTAGAGTGTTCACCAAAGGCCCGGGAGGCCGGGGTTCAATCCTAGGTCGAGTCATACCAAAGACTCAAAAAAATGGTACTTGATGCCTCTTTGCTTAACACTCAGCATTATAAGGAATGAATCAAGAATAGTAGAGCAATCCAGGGAAAAGAGTAGCACCCACCCCTACACCTTGGTGTAGTAGCCATTGAAAGGTGAGCTTTCGGGTCACCCTCCGCAACGGTCGCCAACTTTGCTATTAATCATTTGTTTGAACACACTTAAATCGGTAAAAAATTCTATTTGAACTATAGATGGGACCCTAACAGTTAATAATAAAGAATGGACCTGGGAGTAATGGCAATGAAATTCTACTCCACATTCTCTAGACCTCCAGGACTAGAGCCTGACCTTGAGATGTAGTTTAGTGTCATATCCAGGACACTTGCTGGAAGGGGACGTCTTACTGCTCTGTAGAAACATAATCGGCGTATTCTACAGCCCCAGCCAACAGGGTGGCTGTTGCAAGGAGAACAGAGTCCCCGTGGCGCAATGTCTTAAGTGCTGGACGGTGAGATCGAACTCTAATCACACTATTACGTTCACTTTCGGACTAATACCTTTGGGAAATATATGGAAACGACTTATCCCTTTGATATGGGTTAAATAGTATCACTATTTTTCTACAAGGATGGCTTTGGCATCAAATAATCCACAAAAGTTGATATGCCATTAGATAAAGAACCTCAATCAAACTACACTGTTGCTTAGAATACGTTGATTGTATCTTTGGCAAAGAGGTAAGGCCCCCGCCCCGCTCACAAAGCTAAGGTTGGCTGGAATATGAATTTAAACTACATTCTGTGTTGAGTCTCCAGTTCTGGCACTGTGAGCAGTATGAATTAGTTCTTCATTTACAGGTCGACTCTGACCCAGAGTGGAAGTACCTGTTAGGGTCCTATCTATGAGTCAGGGGTGTTTTAAAATATCAGTATGAGGTAGTAATATGATATCAAGTATTCCAATGGACACATTGTGAGTATTAAACAATTGACAAAATGTAACCGAGTTCGAACAAACTATTATTATAGACCAAAAAATGGGTAAAAATAAAAAAAAAACACGTGACAAAGAAAAGCATATAAAAAACGTTAAAAAGATCAGATCAGGTACTAATTTATAAGAAAAAAAATAATTTAGATTTTGCTGTTTTTGACCCCAGAAAAAAAAGACAAGAAAGCGAAAGAATAAATCTTGTTAGCTGAAAAACCTGGGGAACATGAAAGTGACAGTGATACTAGTCCTTGGAAATGTCCCCAAAAGCCAGGAAAAGAAACTAGAGGAACTGAAGATCAGAAGAATAATCCATATCATTAAGGGCAGCTTCGATACCCAGAAGAATGCTGAAGACCCGCTTTCATTCAGAGCAGCTTCGATAACCAGAAGAATGCTGAAGAACCGCTTTCATTTAGACCTCAATAAAAAAAGCACCATTTAAAACTGGCGTGATAAATTCGCATGAAGTGAAAATAATATATTTTTCACATAGTTATACGACATCAAATGTTCCTATCTAGTAGAAATAATTTTCAAACAGATCTACCGGACCCATCGATGGACAGATACCTCGACTCTAGATAAGAGTAAACTCAGGAAGAGAGAGGGCTAATAGCACCGGATAGATTACTTTACACTTCCCAAAAGTTCAACAACTGGAGCTTCACCATGGGTAGAAAAAATGTGATTTTGCAGCGTTCATTAAAAGAAAAAAAATCATCAATATCAGTCGATAAAATTACCAGAGAAATAATAACAAAACTTTTAAAACAGAAACAAACTGCTAATATTCGTTGTATAACTTTAGGGAACCGTTATGTAGGTATCAAACTTTTACTCTGTATGTATGTATTCTTTGTATGTATTCTTTGTTTAATGGCATATCAACCTTTGTAGGGGGGAGTGGAAGCCCTTTCCTTGGTTTGGTGTGGTTTGCTTTGCTTTCATGACATATCAACCTTTGTAGGTTATTTAACGCCAAATCCATTTTTATATAAATCAGTTCTATTTCAAACAATTCTGTTTAGCATGAGTACACACTTTGTCAAAAACATTTCTATTTCAAACTATTCAGTTTATTCAAGCAGTTATATATAACAATTCAGTTTAGTGTAAGTACAGTTTCAATGTCAAAAACAATTCAATTTTAAATAATTCAGTTTAGCATAAGCACACAGTTTAAATGTAGGTACGGTTTAATTGTCAAAAACGATTCTATTTTAAGCTATTTAGTTTAATCAAATAATTTAGTTTACCATAATTATGCCGTTAGTTCTATTTAATCCATAGATAGGGCCCTATCAGGTGCTACCACGCCGGGCCAGAGTGGACCTGGGAGCAATGGCAATGAAGGGGTACTCCGTATTCCCCAAGGCCCCAGCATTACTGGGACCTCAGCATCAGACTGTTTAGTTTCATATGCAGGACACTCATTGGGGGGGGTCTTACCCCTCTACAGAGGTACAGTCAGTGTATTCTACAGCAATACACAGAGCTGAATGGACAATACACAGAGTTGAATGTCAAACAGTTTTATTTCAGATAATCCAGTTCAGCATAAATACACAGTTTAAAATTAAAAACAGTTCTATTTCGAGCAATTCAGTTTAGCATTAATATGCAGTTTAAATGTTAAAACAGTTCTATTTTGAACAATTCAGTTTAGAATAAATACGCAGTTTAATTGCAAAAAATCAGTATAGTAAAAGAAGCACGGTTTAGTTCTATTTAATCTATAGATAGGACCCTTATCAGGTGCTACCACTCCGGGCCAGAGTGGACATGGGAGCAATGGCAATGAAGGGGTACTCCGCATTCCCCAGAGCTCCAACATTGCTGGAACCTCACCATCAGATTGTGGGGTGTCCTCGTGGTGTAATCGTGGTGTAATGGTTAAATGTATGAACCCCCTTATCTTCCTAGCTATGGGTTAAATAGTACCATTACTGTTCTTCTAGGAAAATAGCTTTGGCATTAAATAACCTACAAAGGTTGATATGCCATTAAACAAAGAAACCAAACCAAGCACCATCAGATTGTTTAGTGTTATACCCAGGACACTCGTTGCGGTGGGGGGTCTTACCCCTCTGCAGAGAAGCAGTCGGTATATTCTACAGCCCCAGCCGACTGGGCAACCTTTCCTTGGAACTAAGCTGATAATTTACACACTAGCCCTGCACGAATACTGAACGATTGTTATAGAGTTTTATCTATGCTAATCGACGTAAAACTGTGTTTTTATAGCCTTATTACCTCGTAAATACACAGCGGCCAAAAGAAGGAATCAAGAAAAATATACAGTCCATCTACATTCATCCTACATCGTACAAAAGTGGTAAGTGCCCTACGAATAAGCTATTTTTGGCACCAATCCCAAAATACTTGCTTTCTGTGGAGTATCTCTAGGTTAGGTTCATTGCCCGGCACCTGAGGCACTCCTCTTTAGGGGAATGCCGACAGGACCGATGTATTTTTGAAAATGCCTGACGCGTGTGGGCTCCGGCCCTGCGCCCTGACCCACCTTAAAAAGGCCTTGTGCCACACTCCTCCGGTTGGTTGGCCGGATGACAAATACATCTGTGGAGTATCTCGAGGGCACTTCTGGTGGCGTAATGGTTTGCAAGCTAGACTAGCAAACCTACACGAGTGAGTTCGAGTCTCATTGGGTGCCCCATTCATTTGGCCTTGTGCTAAATCGAAGTAAAGACCTTCGTAAATTACTACAGTCTTATTGGGTGCCCCATTCATTTGGCCTTTGCTACATCGAAGAAAAAAGAGCTTCGTAAATTACTTCTGCGGAGTATTCCCCACATTAAACCAGCTTTGAGTCACATTTACTTTGTGGAGAGCTAAATAAATACACTTTTTGTAATTACCTGCGAAGCATGTGTCACCGTCTACAAACGTAAAATCCTTTTTGTTCTTATTTACAAGAAAAACGTCGGAATAAAACTGAGAATTAAAAAAAAAAAAAAAAAAAAGGTTTTCTTACCTGTAAAGGTACTGCTTGTAAAAATTCGCACAATCTTGGCGTTACTAGGACAAACTGATGACATCTTTCCAGAAAGAATTTCATTGACCAAAACATCCAAATCATAACAGCTTGAAATATTTTCCTTCGACGAGAAACTTAACGGCGCCATCTTGCCAGGAATTTTTTTCTTCATACCATTTGAGATACTTCGAGCTGGTTCGTTCACCTGGTACCGTTTGATTTTAGACTCCAGCTTCTTCATCCTGTTCATATTCTGACACGTAATCGAACGTGCCTGATATAAATGTAATTCTCCTAGTAATTTATTAAGAACGGGATCTTCTGAATAAATCTTTTCGTGTCCATCTAACCGGTTAGTTTTCCTACCTTCTTTAGAGTCTAGATTTTCAGTTATCGTTTTCTTAGTATCTGGTCGTGAAGCGAGAGGTTGTATAGAATTAGTGAGACTTTTCTCGGGGCTATAGTCTTCTTGGCCATCACTTTTGCGTTCAGGTAGATTCTCGTTTGCCTTACTTGCGATCTTGTCTATCTGTTCCCCAATTTCATTGTGGTCAATAAATCGGTGATACGTGTTTGACTTGAATGGAACCACGGATTGGACTGACTGTTTTCTGTGCAATAAAAAGATAGCATTTGGCACAATGCAAACAAAATACAACCCCTGGCAAAAATAAATAAATAAAATGTCGACTTTCGACTCTAAGAAAACGTTTCTTTAGTTATTTTTAATCAACATAAAATAAATTAACTCCAAATCTGAAAAAAAAAAAAACTTTCATTTAATAGCCGGTATTTCTAGCTTCAGGAAGCATACTTCAATTTAATTAAAATGGCTTATTTTAATTTTCGACATGAGGTAGGGTAACGAATTATGGATTATCTCACAAGAATGACCAATCAAGGTAATCTATTTGTCATACCTGTTATTTAGCTTGATGCCTCTGGTTAGCAAGCAAGCAAACCCACACGAGTGAGTTCACGCCTCACTGGGTGTCCCATTCATACGGCTTTGTGCCACATCTAAGCAAAAGCTTAGTAAATTACTACTACTATTACATGTTATTTAGAGTTGTATTTTCCTGCTGAGCGCAATAATAATAAAAGATTTCTTTCAAGTAGTTGACTTAGATGTGTCTGGTATACCTTTAGTCAGAAAAAGAAGTTTGGTTTCCTACTTATTACGAGATTGCTCCAACCTAAGAAATTTCAATTGAAATAATGGGGGAAAATTATTCAACCCCTCAAAGAAAAAAAAAAAAAGGCAACACGGGAGGTAGGCAAGGCAAGGGGTTGTTCCCAGTCAGCTGTATGAAAAACTTGGTGCTACTTGAACAGGAATAAAGATTATGAAGGGAGGGTATACTGGTTGACCACGGAATATATTAAAACCTCGGCGAAAAAACCGTTAAAGCAACATGCTTTGTAAATAGAAAATGGACAACCAAGCAAATGAAAAAAAATGTAGGCAAAAATAAGAGATAATTTCTATAACACAACTGTTAGAAACAGACTTAATGAAACGGAGTTTAAATACAGAAAGGCCATACGCAAACCAGCTGTAAGAACTAAATACAACAAAGAAAGATTGCGGCTAAGTAAAAGAGAGGGGGGTTGTATACCAGCAGAAAAACTAAGCATTGACAAAATTGAGGGTCATTCTATTAATAGTAATTTACGAAGCTCTTTGCTTCGATGTAGCACAAGGCCGAATGAATGGGGCACCCAATGAGACTCGAACTCACTCGTGTAGGTTTGCTAGTCAAGCTTGCTAACCGTTACACCACCAAAGATGCCCATGTCATTCTATAAATAGTAATTTACGAAGCTCTTTGCTTCGATGTAGCACAAGGCCGAATGAATGGGGCACCCAATGAGACTCGAACTCACTCGTGTAGGTTTGCTAGTCAAGCTTGCTAACCGTTACACCACCAAAGATGCCCATGTCATTCTATAAATAGTAATTTACGAAGCTCTTTGCTTCGATGTAGCACAAGGCCGAATGAATGGGGCACCCAATGAGACTCGAACTCACTCGTGTAGGTTTGCTAGTCAAGCTTGCTAACCGTTACACCACCAAAGATGCCCATGTCATTCTATAAATAGTAATTTACGAAGCTCTTTGCTTCGATGTAGCACAAGGCCGAATGAATGGAGCACCCAATGAGACTCGAACTCACTCGAGTAGGTTTGCTAGTCAAGCTTGCTAACCGTTACACCACCAAAGATGCCCATGTCATTCTATAAATAGAGGGAATTATTGCTTAAGAAGCACCGTTTATAGTTACACCTTTTTCAAGGAAATCAATTGTGATTGGTCCTTTTCTGTCTCAGAAGACGGTCAGCGTCACCTTCTTTAGTAACTGCTGTGCCCAAAACTTTTTTTACCGGAGAGTTAGTATTTCCACTCCACAGACTGTTATTTCGACTAAAGTTCGTTGTGGCAAACCCATATTTAGCTCTTTTGTAAAAAGAATGTATACAATTAAAACATGTTTTTTTATGAGACAGATTCTTCATTAAATTTGACAAGATTTGCGCTTTTCGGCCACCAAAAATTTAATGACAGATCTTTGTTCAAGTCTGGAACTTTATTTACTGAGGGGTACAGAAATCAATACATTTCTGTGGGACACGATGTCCCTAAGTTTAAAAGGGGGGAGGGGAAAAGAAGTGGTCATCGGTAACTTGAGGCCCTAGCGAGACGCATTCTCTGACCCGTTCACTCATAATATTTCGACCATTCATAGCTTTCCACACCAGTTTCACCATAATACTGCAGTCTCTCGGTGAAGTCTACTTAAAATCCGAATGAAGTGATATATATATATATATATATATATACAGAGATGATAAAAAAATTGGAGAATGGAAAGAAAAACCCTTTTGTTCAAGTCTGGAGCACTGTCTGATTTGCCACGATTTTGAAAGGTCACAAATAATTTTTGCTGTAAACCAATTCAAAACAGTGTTGAGTTTATGTTTACAAATTAAGATAACCTTCGCTTCCTTTCCAAAAACAGTCCCCTTATTTGGTTGGTTGGTTTTTATGGCATATTAACCTTTGTAGGCTATTTAATGCTAAATACATTTTAAAACAAATAATCAGTTCTATTTCAAGTACGCAGTTTAAATAGGAAAGCAGTTCTATTTGAAGTAATTCAGTTCTGCATAAGTATGCACTTTAATTCTATTTAACCCATAGATAGGTCCCTATCAGGTGCTACCACGCCGGACCAGAGTGGACCTGGTAGCGATGGCAAGAAAGGAGTACGCCCCATTCTCCAAAGCTCCAACATTACTGGGGCCTCACCATCAGATTGTTTAGCGTCATATACAGGACACTCATTGGGGTGTCTTACCCCTCTGCAGAGGTGCAGTCGGTGTATTCTATAGCCCCAGCCGGCTGGGCAAACTTATTTTGTAAATGCCCACCTCGGGTGTGAGATTGGTATAAACTACTCCTGAAAAAATGTTCCTCCACTTTATGTTGAAAAGATCTTTATTATTATTTAAAATAGGTGTCAATTAATTCGTGTAATGTTCCGTGAAGCCAGAAAATGTGTGTTTGTTTGTTTATTTGATGGATTAAAAATAACAGGAAATATTTTCTAAGAATGATGAGTCCATTGTTGGCGGTAGGGGGTAACATAACAACGCAGGAAGGTATATATATATATTTATATATATATATATATATATATATATATATATATATATATATATATATATATATATATATATATATATATATCTTATTCACAGTAACTCTCAGCGTCGTACTCTCTGGGGGAAATTACGGCTGTTTTAGAAAATGATTATTTAAAAGCTTTAAATCACTATAAAACGTAATTTTATTAATGTAAACGAGATCGTTTTAATGCATGAGCACTTGGCCAAGAGCATTTTGAACATAGGGGGCTCCATGATTATCTATGTAAGTTGTGACTTGCCGTTATTGTAATGCTTGGTGGTACATTAGTTATTTAGTTGAATCTCCACTCATCAAGGGATTTTATTAACATTTTTTTAAAAAAAGCAAAGTTGAAATAAACTTAATTACACCGGTAAGAATGTTTAAGCTCTTATATACACGTAAAAAGTGTTTAAAGAAAGAATATGTGTACCATCGTAGAATTCTTCGCAAATTGTTTCAAGAATGAGCAATATTGGAAAGAGATCATATTTACCAACCCCTCCGCTCGGGTAGGATATGACACAAGGTCAATTTTTAAGCGGAGTTTAACAGGTTTCAATTCAGAGTTTTCCTTCTCCTAGACTAGTTGCCTCACCAAGGCTGAAGAACCCAGTCTGCCCTACTATTTACCCATAGCTGGAGGGAGAATAATTGGATTCATACCTTTCCCAAGGGTATTAGTGCTATATGAAATGCAATCAGTCTCGTCCAGGATTTGAACTCGTGTCGCCGTGTTCATTTCCTATGACGATAACCATTACACCACGGGCACCTCCGTAATATGTGGAAAGAGATACAAAATGGAAAAAGATCAGAGTGATAAATCCAGCTTAACGAGACAGATGAATAGAATTTTCACACACACACACACACACACACACGTATATTTTGTTAAACACCTTGATCGACATCTCGAAACACAGCTAACATGACTTTTTTCAAATTTAATGAATTCTATAAATAGAAATCTGAGCTCCCTATGGGAAACCCATTTAGCGGGATATTAGCCCGTCCATTTTTTTTTTAGAATCCGGCCCTTTTAAATACAGACTACTTAGTAACACTACATATTTTAGATATATTGACGATATACTTATTTTCCGGTTCCAAAACATAAAAATCGAAAAGATTACAGAGAAATTAAGCAATGTTGAATCCTCCATCAACTTTACATATAAAAAAGAATCCAATAACACCATATCCTTCCTGGACATCCTGATAATTAAATCCCCCAAAATACTTTTAAAGTCTACTGCAAACCCACAAACAAAAACGATTATATACATTATATATCTCTATAAAGAGAGAGTGGCGTTCTGGGGTAAAACATCCAGACGTGCCGGTTAAAAAAAGGACTTTTTATCATCACCATCAAATTGTATTTAAAAAATTAAAACATCTCACAGGACAAGACTTTTTTCTGCAAGCAAGTGTAAAGAGCATTTAACCGATTTCCCACCAAGTCAGGTTTGATGACACAAGGTCATTTTATAACGAGGAGCCACACACGAATCGAGATTCATGCATGGCTATAAAAATACTTGGTTCCGTTGGTATTCTCTTATGGAGGCGCCTCAAGCACCAAGCCAAAAACTCAACGCTGCCTAGCAGGTATTTCCTGCAGCTAAGTTCCTCTAGGACCATATAATTGTTGGGTTGGGTATTCAACTGACTTCCCACCAAGTCAGGATTTGACACAAGGTCATTTTATGATGAGGGGCCACACACGAATCGATCCTCATGCGTGGATATTACAAAAAAAACGGCTTGGTCCCGTTGGCGTTTTCCTTTTGGGGCGGTCAGGGGCTAAGCTATTAACTCATCCCTGCCAAGGGATCAGGCATGAACACCAGGTGGCCCCAGAAAACCGGGAAAGGAGGATCAAGCCCTTGGTATAAATGCTGGCCAATGTGGTTTTTTGGTGGTTGTGGCGTGCCTGGTGAAGAATGAATGCCTTATTGTATGAATGGGTTGGCGAAGTGACTAGCTAAGGACCCCTTAGATTCATAGTTAAACAAGACCACTCGTCTTCCCCTCTCCACAAAAAAGCTTGTGGCTTTGTGCTTTCCAAAATTGTATTTGTTTGTTAAATATCATTTTGGAAATAAAGCCGGCCGGTGTAATGAATGTAATGTTTTACTGATCAAATTAATAAAGAAATCACTTTTTTTTATTAGTAATTTCAATTATACATCTTAGATGCATCAGGGAGGTCTTCAGTGATTCACTGTCTTCATTGCCGATTTCGGGTTATTTCTGCATCATATCGGCTCTGACAGTAACCCTGGTATGACTCTGAAAGAGCCAAACCGCCTCCGTGATCGCGACGTGCTACGCTCGCGCCTCTACCAAAGCAAAGAAAAAAAACTAATAAGGCCGGACTTCGGCCGTTTTTATGGACATCTGTCCTTTAGTAAACAGCCAATGAAAACAGGGGATTCCACACTCCTCTGCTATATATAATACCATCTTTACCTCATCCGGTTCCGCGAGGCTACTTTGTTTTTTAAATATCATTTTGGAAATAAAGCCGGCCGGTGTAATGAATGTAATGTTTTACTTATCAAATTGATAAAGAAATCACTTTTTTTTTTTGAGTTAGAAAAATATTGTCAATTTTTTTTTTTTTTTTTTTAGATGAAGCTTGATAATTTTTATCCTTTACATTAATTGAATTGTTGTCTTCATCTTTGTTATAGTCACTTTTCGGACGATATGTCCTTCAGCCTTCGACAGGTGTTTTTTGTCGAACTCGGGAGCTTAATAGTGAAAAAATATTTCAAAGGTATCCGTGTTTTAGTTTTATTCCAGTTTTTACAGTATAAGGACTTTATTGCTTGTTTTGTTTTGTGTGTGTGCGTGTTATCACTTCTTTGTGCGAATGTAATCATGGCGTTACCAGTTTGGTTTATCTTTTCTTTTTATCTGAAACAATATCGGGGCCTGCAGGGTTTTTTAAAACTAAATCTGACAATTAATAAGGTATTTAAACAAAAAGAAAAAAAGATAAACAGAATTGGTCAAGAAATACAGACCGTCTACCTCTCCAGTGTTTAAAGTTACGTTTATAACAAATCAAAATTGACCTGACTTTTTGGTTGGTAGGGTTTTATAGTATCTCAATCCTTGTAGGTTATTTAATGCCAGAACCTATTTACACACACACACACACACACACACACACACACACACATATATATATATATATATATATTAAATATATACGATTTGTAAACAAATAGTTTGTCGGTAACATTTTAAATAAGTCAGGGCTCATTTGTTTGCACATAGTTAAATGGTTTCATGTATTGCTATTTAACACTAACAATTAATTCTAACATAAGACATTTTATTTTTACACTCACAGTTAGATGGTTAATTCTTTTTTACCTATAGATGGGACCCTAACAAGTACTACTACTACTACTACTACTCCGGGGACATGAATTTTAAAAGAAATCGAAAAAAATGAAAATCGTTTACCTGAGAACAACATGCGAATGGCTGGCTGTACACCCCATGATGTGATTTCAATGAAATTCTGTATGCAGTCTCGATGTTTCTCTTCGATACAAAAACTTACTGAGTCTTTAGGCTGACAGGAGAATATTTACGACTTGTGGTCGATGACGCATCATCTCAGTAGTCGTCAGCGGATCTGAAATGTCAATACAAAAACAAAAGAACTGAGTTCAAGTCGGTTCAATTCATTGCAATCGCTAACATCTCATTTATAGTTGAAGCTCGTGTAAAAGTTGAACGTGTGTATAGACTGACCTTTGAGATATGAAATTAGTGAATGCTAGTAATTTTCTAAATAAAATTCATTTGTTCATCCGGGGTTTTTAAGTAGGACTTTTCTCATCGAGTAAATGTGGTGTTTTGGTGGTTGTAGCGCGCTTGGTGAAGAATGAAGGAATGAATGACCAATTGTATTGTTGAATGGGTCGGCGAATGTGGCTAACTAGGGCTCCTTAATTTTCATAGACCAGCACCCCTTCCTCTTCAAAACTTGGAGCCTTGTGCTCCCCAAAATTTGTAAATATTACTTTTTAGGAGAAATAAAGCAACTAATTTTCTAAGTGAAATATAGCTTTTTTCCTTACCATTTTCGCTCTAAGAAAATTATGACCCAGTAGCGTAAATTTCATATACATACACAAAATTCGCACTCACATTTTTAAACCAATCAACAAACATTAGAACATTCTAGAAAAAAGAAAGGATCCAAACCACAATACACAAAATTCGCGCCCATAGATTTTTTAACCAATCAAGTACTTTCCCCCCAAAAAAAAACATTCATATCCGTTTTGATCCTCTTAGGAGTTATAAAAAGAAAGCGATGGACCAATTCACCAGAGAGTTCGCCGCTAACAACAAGGAAACTACGCTACTGGACTGGTCCCTTACCCACCAAAACCTGAGAGGCGCCACGCTGTCTAGCAAAGACATTCCCATTTCTCCTTACACCAAAGGCAAAAACAATAACATTGTGAGTTCTTTGGTACAATGTTCCACCTGAATAATAAACCTTTATTCTAAAGTTATTCAGGTTTTGTTTTTGTTTTGTTAGGGAAATTACTTGCGAGGAACACGTACTGCCTCCAAACTTTATTTTATACTTTAGACACATCTCGTAATATCCCCGACAACTGGCTATTATTATTGAATTCTATTCTCACTTATGGTCTTGTGTTAAGCTTAGTTAATGATGTTTGCCCAAATATTAATCGACACTAATTTTATTCTTTTAAAAAGTTTTCAAAATTCGACCTGTACTCGAGTTTTGAAGATATTTTGGTTGTTTGTTTGGTGAGTTAAATAGCTTCGTATTTTCTGTGGGTGTCAGTTTTCTGCCTTCAAGCCCAGGCAAAATTTGACTTATAAAACTTTCAAAATCAATAAAACCACACGACGATAAACGAAGAATTATGAGGAAGTTCTGGAACTTTATTCCAGTCTAGAATAATTCTTATTAACTCAAATATTAAAAAATTTGCTCATTGTATTCGTATCATCAAATTTGGATTAAAAAGTTTAATGCAAATTAAAGCATTCTGATTTTTTAAAATCTATATAAAACAACAACAACAACAACAACAACAAAATCAATGATTAGATTTTAAATCAAATTGTTGTACCTTTTTAATAAAAAGGTGAAGTTTATATCCAAAATGTTCTGGCAAATTGCCGAGGGAACAAAAGACCATTTTAAAGGACAGAGTGGCTCCAAATGAAGAAAAACTGAATAATGTTGAACGATGTTCGAAACTACTACAGCGTCAGAATGCAGTATAAAAAAGCCATTATTGTACTCGTAATATAATTTCAGAACAAAGACTTACAAATACCTTTCTCGTTGTTGTCTTCAGCTTTAACACTTCACAAACCAAATGAATCGCTTCTTGGTGGTGGGGGGAAGTCAAGTACTGACAATTATTTAACTATCCAAGTACCTGAAGCAACTGTAGTCTGTCGACAAAGAATTTAAAACTTAACAAAACATGTTTTTCATCCTACGACACTCCAGTCTCAAATAATTTATTAGTTGGTTCTATTTTTATCGTGTAGACGGGACAAGTTCTTACTTGCTGTTACATCGAGCGAATCTTATACATAAGAGGAAGTATCTTAGGTTTAATGACCCGTGGAAAGTACGATTTACCTCACGGACGTACGAGACAGGTATATAACAAGATTTTCCAAAACCTGCAAATTATTCAAAGGATTGAACAAACACACATTTTAGATTTGAACACCCGAAAACAATACTGATTTATACACCGTATTGTCAGCCGGAGCTTTAGAATACGCCGACTGCAGAAGGGTAAGAGCTCCCACCTTGCGCCACGACTGACTCCAAAGAAGCTACCCGTTGGCCGTAATGCTTGAGGACAGGATCCTGGTGACTGAGTAGTCACTGACCTGGTAACCGAAGAGGTTAAGTGAACTGCAAGTCGGAAAGGCCCGATCCGATCAATCAGCTTGTTATATCAAACATTTGCACCTACATGATTGTCCTGATCATATTTTCAAATTGCATTTGTGAAAAACAAATAACCAACTCTATTTCAAGTTAAAGGTGCTTAAAGGCGATGGCTAAGGAGCAGTTGCACTGAGATTACAATACTTGAAACCATTTAAATTATGTGCAAACAAATTATTAATAATAGATAGAGTCATTAGTATTAGATAGCAATGCTTGAAATAATTTAACTGTGTGCAAACAAATATGAATATCTTGGTTTGGTTTTATGGCGTATCGACCACTGTAGGTTATTTAATGCCAAATCCTCTTTATACATATATATTAAATATATAAGATTTGGTTTGGTTTGGTTTTATGGCATATCAACCATTGAAGGTTATTTAATGCCAAATCCTCTTTATACATATATATTAGATATACATGATTTGAAAACACATTTTGTTGATAACTTTTTTAAATGAACCTAAGCTCCTTCTTTTGCACACAGTTAAATGGTTCCAAGTATTGCTATGTACCACAAACAATTCAATTAAATATCAGTCATTTGTTTACATACAGTTAAATGATCTAACAGTTCTATTTCAAACAATTCAGTTTAGCACCAATCATTTATTTTCACTCAGTTTAAATGTCAAACACTTCTATTTGACCCATAGATATGACCCAATCAGGTGCTACCACTCCGGGCAGAGTGGACCTGGGAGCGGTTACAATGAAGGGGTACTCCGCATTCCCTGAAGCTCCAGTGCTGGAGCCTCGTTATCAGATTATTTAGTGTCATATCTTGGACACTCGTTGGTGGGATCTCACACCTCTGCAGAGATAAAGTCGGTGTATTCTACAGCTCCAGCCGAGTGGGCCACAAAACACTCGTTGGGTGAGTCTTATCCCTCTGCAGAGATGCAGTCGGCGTATTTTACAGCTCCCCCAACTCAGCCTATTGGGCTTGAGTATCTTGGGTATGAAATTAAGCTGCATGTGAGGCTCCTGTCCTGGAGATTGGGTGTACACTTTCATTACCATTACTCCCAGGTCCACTCTGATCCGAAGTGATAGTGCTTGTTATGGTCTTATCAATAGGTCAAATAGGTGAATCATTTATCAAGGATTGATATTAGTTATTTGAAACTATACAGCTATGTGCAAATTGTTCGTATTAGATAGGAATACTTAAATGAAAATACTTGAAAATATTTAACTATGTGCAAACAAATGATTAATATCATATAGTCTTGGCAATATTAATTATTAATATTAATTAACATTAATTATGCGCTAATAAATGAGCTCTAACTGATTTAGAAACAAAGTTACCGACGAACTATTTGCTTACAAATCATTATATATATATATATATATATAACCGGATTTGGCATGAAATAACCATCAAGGGTTGATATACCATTAAACCAAATAACCTGCCAAATCTTATTCAAGGTCACCTCGGATAATTTAATGATCAGTGAGCTTGACTTTGAAACCTTCACGAGCGAGTTCCTGTCTCATTAGATACCCCATTCATTCGGCATTGTGACACATCTAATCAAAAATCACCCGAAATTAAGAGAAGGGAAAACAGGTACTGGTCCTTACTTTCTTATCTTTAATTTAACTTGTCCGACCAGTAAACTCGATCTTTCTGACATATTAGCTCATGAGGTGGGGGGGGGGCATACGGATAATCATTTTCATTTTCATTTTTGAATTATTTTAACAACTTGTCAATCCATCTCGGATTATCTTATACCGAGAGGTTAAGGAATCGTGTTCAAGGTACATTCATATTTACGTTGTTTTTTTTTGTTTTGTTTTGCTTTGTTTACATCGAATAGAAATAATTTTTAAATAGATCTACTTGACCCACAGAAGGGACCCTAACAGATACTATAACACCGGGATTAAGACCAGGGATTAATGGCAGTGAAGGGGTACTCCACATTCCTCCGAAATTTAGAAATGGAACCTCTCTATCAGATGCAGTTTAGTGTCATACTCATGACACTGTTTCTTTTTAACTGTAAATAGGACATATAACGTAACGCTTATAGAAGGTGCACGTGGTGTAATGGTTATCATCGTAAGAAATGGACACGTTGACACGAGTTCAAGTCTTGGACGAGACTGATTACATTTCACATAGCACTAATACCCTTGGGAAAGGTATGAATCCAATTATTAGTAGGATAGACTAGGTTCTTTGCCTTGGTGAGGCAACTAGTCTAGGAGAAGGAAAACTCTGAATTCAAACCTGTTAAACTCCGCTTAAAAATTTACCTTGTGTCATATCCTGCCTGAGCGGAGGGGTTGGTAAATATGGTAACGCTTATAGGTGTTGGTTCCCTAAGCTTCTAAGGAGACAATCATCTGGAGGTTGTAGGTTCAATCCTGACTGCAGGCGAGTAACAATACAGAAATTCTTAACACTCGTACCCGGTTATGGCTAACGGAATCAGAACAGGTAGCCCCCGTGGATTCAATAAAGGACGTAGTTCGAAGTTCCGTGTAGGTTCCCGAGTTCGACAAACACCTGAAGAAGGCCGGAGGACGTATCGGCCGAAATATTGTGGAAATAACAATGAAGATGAAGACAATTGTCCGAAAACCTTCAATGATTAAAATCATCAAGCTTCGTCTCAGAAATTTAGACAACTAACTGTAAATACAAGGAGCACAATAAGTTTCAAGTTAAAAATCAGTGTCAGCTCTTCTAAATAAGATTCTGTCCTGATAGGATCTGGCACGGACAGACGGAAAACTATCTAGCCACGTCTCTATCTCCCTCCCTTGGTGATCCAGACGAAACTTGTCGACCAAGTCATGGTGAACCATAAAATCGATCGGCGCTAACCACCGAAAAAGGGAATCCCTCTCTGCAGCGATATTGGGCGCATAAACTGCGGCCACCTGGAACTCTAAACTTTTAACGGTAACATTCAGCCTCAACCAGCCAGCCCCCGTCATGTGCAAGAACAAGATTTACATCAGCTTTAAGGAGACCCCAACGCTGCTACGGCTGCCGTATGCTGAAAGGATAACGTAGTTGTCCTCCAGCACCCGTCAGTCCGCAGGACAAGTGAAGTGAGTGGTATGTGTTTCATGTCCAGAAGTGGCTTGAGTGCTCTACGGAGTTAAAAGTCCGCTGGACAGTTTTCAGCTTCTGCAGAGCACAAAGTCACTCCTAAAAGTTCTTGTGAATCTTTAAATTAGGCTGAATTGATTCTATGATGGTTTTGGAGGTATGAGTGGTCTGGGGAGAGTCTATTAAGGGATTTAGAACGGGGGAATAGCCTGGGGGTGAAAAGAGGGGAGGGTTGGAGAGAAGGGAATTTTGTGATTAGGGGATTGTTGCAGTAGGGATTGTTGAGGAGGAAAATTTTGAGGTTGTTTTGACGACTGTTGTTGTGATGGGACTTCTATTGGGGACTGTTGTGAAGTGGCTTTTGGGGGGTGTATGTATTTCTTTTTCTTTTTCTGTGGTGGGGATGGACTGTGTGCAAAATTTTTCGGCTTTTGTTTCGCCACTGTCTCTGCGCCTTTTAAGCTTCATGATTTTGTCCATTTCCTCAGGCTGTTGTCCCTCTGAACTTTTCTTTTTAGCTTTTTTCCTGTGCTCTTAACTGGGTGATGAAGTTGGTTGCGGATCTAATTGTATTGTTTCTGTTGATGGTTTTTCTGTTGTTTTCTCGGTTGGTGTTTTAACTGGTGGTGGTGGTGCAGCTAATTCTGTTGTTGAGTCTGTTGCTGCTGTTGTTAGTTTTCTTTTCCCTTATAACTGGGGTCCATCCTTTTTCTGGATTGTTTGGATGGTTCCCAGGTTCCAGAGTATCGCTGGCTTTTTCTTGCTTGTTGTTGCTGTTGATGTTGGTACTGATGGTGGTGGAGGTGAGGTTGCTAGCTGCTGCCACAAGTCTGGCATTGTCTCGCAGCATTTAATCATCTTAATTTCCACCCACTTCTCCGCTTTCGCGATTCTCATTCAGCATTAAAAATGTTTATAAATATGATGCATAAACTCAAAATATTTATTTTCTCCCCAGCGAATCTCTGTGAGCCCCGTTTTTCTGAAGATCTTGGAATTCATATTTATATTCTCATCCTTGCATAAACCACCCACACAGCTCCCTACCCTACGTTTAATTTGCCCCTTTAGCTTAGTTTCCCTTCCACACGAGGGAAGGTCCAGCTTCTTTTCGGTCCCCTCGGAGACTGGAAAACAGTCGGCCTCCTTTTCATAGATGGGGGGGCATGGGAGGGAAACCAAACGGGGGTTTTAATTTGTTCTAATTTTTACTTTTTCTTTCAGTTTTTTTCTCCTATTCCCATCGCCTTCATAAATTGCATATAAATCATTCATTGTAAATAAAATTCATTTTTTCATCTGGGGTTTTTAAGTAGGACTTTTCTCAAGGAGCAAAAATGTGGTATTTTGGTGATTGGAGTGCGCTTGGTGAAGAATGAATGACCAATTGTACTGTTGGATGGGTCGGTGAATGTGGCTAGCTAGAGCCCCTTAGTTCTCATAGACCAGCACCCCTTCCCCTCTCCCTCAAAACCTGGGATCTTGTGCCCCCTAAAATTTTAATTTTGGAAATAAACCCAGCGAATCTCTGAGCATACCTCCCTACCACTGCGAGCGGGTAGCGAAATCCAAGATAGCGTTTATCACACTGCAACGCAACTGGTGTGTGTTTTCATGTTCAGCCTGTATTATTGTTTACCAAAGAGTATAATTTCAATAACTCCCTGTTTTTCAGTGACAATTTTAAAGAATCGCACAAGGAATAAGCTTTCAGTCGCCATAAAATTTTCTGAACTGGTGTTGGAACAATAAGACGATTTTCTATTTTTAAAAAAATCGATTAATTCACAAGGAATTCAGCTACGGTTGCTCCCGGTAGGGTGTGATAAATATCGAAACTCCATTTGGAGATTTAACAACAAGTAGAAAATACAAACCACCAAAGAAAACGTAGTATGATACTTGACGATATGACATGTGTTCAAAAAGTATCGCAAATGAAGTTTAATTTTAAAAGAATTTCTTTTTTAATATTAAAAGAAATAAACACTGAATGATAAGTTACTCTTTTAAATAGTCCCCTTGGCATTGAACACACTTTTTCTTATATGAAACCATATAATTGCTTGAATTACTTGAAACCATATACCAAATTAGAACCGGACATTGGCATGATGGTTAGAGTGTTCGCCAATGGCCCGGGAGACCTGGATTCAATCCCAGGTCGAGTCATACCAAAGACTCAAAAATGGTACTTGATGCCTCCTTGCTTAACTCTTAGCATTATAAGGTACGGATCAAGGGTAAAGTGG
This sequence comes from Sepioteuthis lessoniana, assembly GCA_963585895.1. Taxonomy (NCBI): domain Eukaryota; kingdom Metazoa; phylum Mollusca; class Cephalopoda; order Myopsida; family Loliginidae; genus Sepioteuthis; species Sepioteuthis lessoniana. The sequence continues at coordinate 99,505,247 of OY757913.1, read as the reverse complement.
AACAATCCAGAGAAAGGATTGGCGCCCTCCCCTACACCTTGGTGTTGTAGCTATCGAAAAGGGAGCCTTCGGATCACCATCGACTAAGGTCGCCAACTTTACTTATATACCAAATTATTTGTGCCCTGTCCACCAAAGGAACAGTGGAATATACCGACTTTATCTCTACTAGAGTAAGAACCCTCCCCCAACGAATGTCCTGATAAGACATTAAATCGTCTGATGGCGAAGCTTTAGCACAGGGCCTTTGGGGAATAAAGAGTACCCTTCATTGCCATTGCTTCCAGATCCACTCTGACCCGGAGTGGTTGCACCTGATAGTGGGTTGGTTTGGTTTTATGGCATATCAAACTTTGTTGGTTATTTAACGCCAAATCCATTTTTATGCAAATAATCAGATCTATTTCAAACAATTCGGTTTAGCATGAGTACACAGTTTAATTGTCGAAAACGTTTCTATTTCAAGCTATTCAGTTTAGTGAAACAGTTCTAATTCAGTTTAGTATAAGTACAGATTTTCTTTATACACAGTTAAATGTCAAAACAGTGCTATATTAAACAATTCAATTTAGTGTAAGTACAGTTTCAATGTCAAAAACAGTTCCATTTCAAACAATTCAGTTTAGTATAAGTACACAGTATAAATGTAAGTACACAGTTTAATTGTCAAAAAATTTCTATTTCAAGCTAGTCCGTTTAGTTAAACAGTTCTAATTCAAACAATTCAGTTTTAGCATAAGTATGCAGTTAGTTCTATTTAACCCATAGACAGGGCCCTGTCAGGTGCTACCACTCTGGGCCAGAGTGGACCTGGGGGCAATGGTAATGAAGGGGTGCTCCGCATCCCCCAAAGCTCCAGCATCACTGGGACCTCACTATCAGATTGTTTAGTGTCATATCCAGAACACTCATTGGGGGAGGTCTTACTCCTCTGCAGAGGTGCAGTCGGTGTATTCTACTGCCCCAATCAACTGAGCATAGTCAAATAGAACTGTTTGACCTTTACACAGTGTGGAAACAAATGACTTAGGTTAAATCGAATAGTTAGAAATAGAACTTTTTGGTCGTTTAACTGTGTGTAAACAAATGACTGATGTTAAATTGTATTGTTAGTGATACGAGGTGCATACGATAAGTTTCCAGACTTTTTTCGTATGGGCACTTTTATTGATAGTACATTCATGAAACTCTAGTCCCCTTCGAAGTAATCTCCTCTGGCTGCAATGCACTTGTTGTACCGTTCCAACAACTTCTGCAAGGCCCCATGCAAGTCCTCTTGTGTGAGCGTGTCAATGACCTTCGTCACAGCCTCTTTCATCCCCTCAATTGTCTCATAACGACAGCCTCTGAGCTTAGGGAATAACCAAAAGTCACAGGGAGCAAGGTCTGGACTATAGGGAGGCTGAGGAACTGTCTTGATGCCCATATTGGTCAAATAGTCTGTGACAAGGATGGAGTTGTGGACTGGTGTATTGTCCTGGTGGAAATGCCACTGACCCGATTTGAAGAGTGCTGGCCTCTTCCGACGGAATCTCTTCTTGAACTACATTAAAACCTCAACATAGTAACCCTAACCCTTTGGCCAATCAGCTCTAGTGTATTGACTTCCTTACTCCTCCCACACCTCTCATCATCCCTCACAAACTCCCTGCCTTCCTTGAATCTCTTATGCCACTCAAAAACTGATGCTCGATTCATGCAGAATGGTCCAAAAGCAGTCTGAAGCATTCCATACGTTTCTATGGCATTTTTTCCAAGTTTAAAATACAATTTTATTGCATATCGTTCTTCTAAAGTGTCAGATTGCATTTTTTAAATTCACCAGCTGTGACAATCAGGTTTTAGTAAGGTGCATTCTAATTGCTGCTGTAGCTGTTTATTTGAACCTGAAATCAAAATAATTGGTCAGTCATCACATAAGATGTGTAGCAATAACATACTGAATTTTCAAGAGTCTACGACAATTTTAAATGCCCATACAAAAAAAGTCTAGAAACTTATCGTATGCACCTCGTATTTAGCGATATTTGGAACCATTTAACTGTGTGTAAATGAATGAGTAATGTCAAATAGAATTATTAGTGTTAATTAGTAATTGTTGAAACCTTTTAAAAGTGTACCTAAATTGAATTGTTAGTGTTATATTGTGAGGCTGGAAAACATTTAAGTGTGTGCAAACAAATGATTAATACTATTAATAACTATTAAAGCTAAAATATTTGGAACCATTTAACTATGTGCAAACAAATTAGTTCTGACTCATTTTAAAATAAGACTGCCGACAAACTATCGACGTACAACAAATTATATTTTTAACCTTTTAATTGTATGCAAAAAAAATGAGCTCTGGTTCGTTAAAAATGTTATCTACAAACTATGTATTTACAAATCTTATTTATAAAGAGGATTTTGCTATAAATAACCTACAAAGGTTGATATGTCATTAAAAAAAACAAAAAGAACCAAATTATTTATATTGGATAGAAATAATGGAGACTAAATGTGCAAATTATTTGTATTATATAGGAATACTTGAAGCTATATGATTTTGTGCAAATTATTTGAAGTTATTGTCCCCGTAGAGTAGTAGCTAAAGTGCTAGACTGCGACATCATAGTACACGAGTTCGACCCCCAGTTGCGCTATTACGTTCACTTAAGGACTTATGCCTTGGGGAAATATATGAAACCCTTTCTCCCCCGCCAACTATGGGTTAAATAGTACTACTACTGTCATTCTACAAGGACGGATTTGGCATTAACTACCTTGCAAAGACAGAAATGCCATACAAAAAAAATCAAAACACACATACTCACACACACACACACACACACACATATATATATATATATATATATACCCTTCTAAAAAGATGGCTTTGACATTAAATAACCCACGAAAGTTGATATGCTGTTGCAACAAAAGAAACCAAAGGTGACCCGAAGGCTCCCTTTTTAATAGCTACTACACTGAGGTGTAGGAAAGGGCGCTACTCCATTCCCTAGATTGCTCCACTACCCTTGATCCCTACCTTATAATGCTGAGTGTTAAGCAAAGCGGCATCAAGTACCATTTTTTGAGTCTTTGGTATGACTCGACCTGGGATTAAACCCTGGTCACCCGGACCATTGGCGAACACTCTACTCATTAGGCCAATGGTCCGGTAAACTGAAATATTTCAAAGGAAAGGCATGAATCCAATTATTCTCTCTCCAGCAATGGGTAAATAGTCGTGTAGATTATGTTCTTTAGCCTTGATTAGGCAACCAGTATAAGAGAAGGTAAACTCTGAATTCAAACCCGTTAAACTCCGCTAAATACAGACCTTGTTTGCATTTCACTGCGTGCTAATGCCCTTGGGAAAGACGTAAATCCATCTTTTTTCCCCAACTCCAAGCTACAGGTAGATAGTCGGATAGACTAGGTCTTTTTGCCTTGGTTAGGCAACTAATCTAGGTGGGAAAACTTTGAATTCAACAAACAAATTGATCTTGTGTCACACCCTGCTCCTGGCGGTGGGGGGTAAATACATATACTATATTGATTAGAATATCTCTGGCCATATTATCCACTATAGATATATCAATATAACTCTTTATCAGAGTAAACTAATCTTTGGCAATATCTGCGCATATCAATACAACATATTAATTACAATATATCTGGTCACGATATCTGTGTTAAAAATATATCATGTTATATTTATGAATGAACAGTTCAAATATAGAATGCTACCAGCGTTGTTTTTATCGATTACGTTTTGTTGGTGGTTAAAGTTAGTGAAGAGAATCGTACAAATCTTATCTATTGATTGTTGTTAGGTATAATCTTATGCGTGAATGGATGAATTTTTCATCGCTTTTGTTGTCCAACAGGGAATTAATTCGTACGTCATAGACAGGAAATTGTGACTAAAGAAGAAAAGAAAAAATATCTGGTGTTGCAAACTGATTTTTTATGGATTAAATATTAACAACATTTATTTTTAGAATCCCATCTTTTTTTAAGATTACTGATTACATACAGATTCCTAGGTTGGTTTGGTTGGTTGGGTTTTATTGCACATCAACACTTTTGGCTAATTTAATACTGACTCCTGTATATATATATATATATATATATATATATATATATATATATATATAGATAGATATGATTTGTAAACGCATATCTATAGAAACAATTTTAAACGAGCACAAGGTCATTTGTTTGCACACAGTTAAATGATTTCAAGTTTTGCTATTTAATACTAACAATTTAATTCGGCATGTCATTTGTTTGCACACAGTTTGTACGTGAATAGTTCGTAGTTTATATGAATCGGTTTGGATTTATGGCATTATATCAACCCTTGCAACCCTTGTAGCTTACTTAATGCCAAATCCTATTCTCACACAAACACACACACAAACACACACACACGTGTATATATATATATATATATATATATATATATATATATATTAAATAAAGATTTAAAAAATCAATTTTTGCTTTCATTATGAATTCATTCCAGGTCTATGATGACCCTCTTCAAATGTTGAATGACGATATCACTCGGGTTTGTTTATATATTTGGTTTTACATTTGGTTTTACATTTGGTTTGTCCCTTACATTTTTTCCTCGGATTATATATATATATATATATATATATATATATATATATATATATATATATATATATATATCAGGTATTCTTCAATTCAGTAAATCCGGAATAGGGAACAATTCCGTCAGGACAAATAAATTATTCAAATTTCGATTATTTAAATATTCCTGGTAGAGAGCTCAATGTAAATAAATCCACAATTTTTTTCTTGAAATACACACACACACACACATATACATATATATATATATATATATACATATATATATATATATATATATATATATATATATATATATATATATATATATATATGATTTGTTAATTAATAGTTTGTAGATAAGATTTTAAACAAGCCAGAGCTCATGTTTGCTCACAGTTAAATAGTTTTAAGCATTAATTTTTAATTCTAATAATTCTATTGAACGTTTAGTTATTTGATTAAATAGCATATCAATCTTTGTAGGTTAGTTAATGCCAATACATACATGCATATATATATATATATATATATATATATATATATATATATATATATATATATATATATATATATATATATATGGGGGGTGCGTGTGTGTGTGTGTGAAAAAATAAATGGAAAGGGGATTAACCAAAAAACAGACAACAAATTCAATTTTGTTGTTTTGGTTTATCCACTTTTTCATTTACTTTTTCACATCTTGTCGGATTTTTCCAATCATTTCTCGAAAATGTATATATATAAAGTAGAAGTATATGAATTGTAAACAAAAAGTTTGCATCGAGTCAAATGGTTTCAAGTATTCATATTCAACCCTTATAAAGTTGGCAACCGTAGTCGAGGGCGACCAGAAGGCTCCCTTTTCAATTGCTACTACACCGAGGTGTAGGGGAGGGTGCTACTCCTTTCCATGGATTGCTGCACTCTACCCTTGATACGTACCTTATATTGCTGAGTGTTAAGCAAGGAAGTATCAAGTACCATTTTTATAGTCTTTGGTAGGACGCGACCTGGGATTGAACCCAGGTCTCCCGGACCATTGGCAAACACTCTACCCACTACTTATTCGCTTACACACAGTTAAATGGTTTCAAGTATTCATATTCAACCCTTATAATATTTCAGCACTACTTATTCGCTTCCACACAGTTAAATGGTTTCAAGTATTCACATTCAACGCTAATAATTCAATTTAAAATCAGTAGTTTGTTTGCACTCATTTCAATTGTTTCAAGTATTGCTATGAAATCGTTACAATTTAACATCAGTCATTCGTTTACACACATTTAAATGGATATTATTATGATTTGCAATTCAATAGCTTGCTAGTAATTCCATTTTGAAATTATTTAGAACTAATTTGTTTGCACCCTAGTATAGCTATTGCCTCCTAACAATCAAATGGTTTCAATCATTGCAATTTAGCACTAATAATTCAGTTCAATATTAATCAATTGTTTCCACAGAGTGAAGTGATTATAAGTATGGCCGAGAATTAATTTTTTTTTTCTTTTTTATTTATAGTCGGGTCCGTACCGAATTTTTGTAATTGTCTTTAATTGGATCATTTTGAGACAACAACTATGGAAAGCAGTAATTACTGGGAATACGGTTACAAGACTCATCATTCCTATCCGAGGTCGCGGTAAAATCACCCGAAGAAGGCCAGAGGTGAAATTTGGCCGAAACGTAGTGAAAGGAGAAACAAGACAAAAAAACAAAAAAAAAAAAAAAAAACAAAACAACTACCAAGATGAGGACAAAAAGTCCTCAATAGATAAAAAAAAATAATTCTCAGATTAAGAAGCCTCATCTCAAAATGATCCAATTAAAGATGAGTATTGCCATTTAACACTATTCCTAACAACACGGTTCATTCATTTGCACACAGTCGTAATTTACAAAGCTTTTTGTTTTGATGTGGCATAAGACTATATGAATGGGGCAAGCAATGAGACGAACTCACTCGTGAAGGTTTGCTAGTCTAACTTCCAAACCCTTACACCACTCGAGGCGCCCTGTTCATTTGCACACAGTTAAATGGTTTCAAGTATTTCTATGTAACACTAAGAATTCAGTTTAATATCAGTCATTTGTTTGTACAGAGTTAAATGATTGTACAGTTTTATTTCACCCATAGAAGATATCCTGACAGGTACTACCACTCCGAGTCAGAGTGAAACGGGAGGCAATAGTAATGGAGGGGTACTGCACATACCACAAATCTTGTTTATATATATATACTCCCCTACTCCCGTAGGGTTGAACTCTCTAACGAGGGAAGTAAATGTGTTGTCATTAGCGTAATGCAAGGCTCTTCATATGAATCGAGGTCTCGGTAGCCGTTAAGCGGATATATGTAAAACAAAAACAATTGTGATACATAAACGTTTAAATTTCCTTCGCTTGCGCTAGTTTCCTCCAGGCTGAGTGGTAGAATCTTGGATTGGCGTTTGAGTCAACCGGGTTTCGAGTCCAGCTTCGGGAATCTAGCCTGTCTGGCCACACTGAAGAGTTCTAATAGAACGAAACAGATCTGTCTGTGGATGACAATATATATATATATATATATATATATATATATATAAGATTTGAAAGTGAATACTTTATTGGAAAATATTTGTTTTTAAATTGTTAGAACACGAGACAGTAGATAAATTTTTCTTCACAGGCTTTGCAGATGGTTGGTTGGTGTTTTATGGTATATCAACCGCTTTGGGTTATTTAATGCCTAATACTGTTGTATATGATTTGTAAGCGAAAAGTTTTTAGGTAACTTTATTTTTAAACGTGTTGTTCGAACTCATTTTTAGCACACAGTTAATGGTTTCAAGTATTTCTATGTAACATTAGTAATTTTATTTATCAAGTATTTCTATCTGATACAAATAATTTGCACTCAGCTGTATGGTTTTAAATAACTAATGATAATAATCCTTAGTAAATAATTGAACAGTTCTATTAGACGCATAGATGGAAGCCTAAAAGGGTACTAACGAATCGGGGCCATAGTGGTCCTCGGAGTAATGGTAATGAAGGATTACTCATCATTTCCCAAAGCTCCAGCACCAACAAATGCGGTTTAGTATCATAATCAGGACACTAGTTAGGGGTCTTACTCCTCTGCAGTGGTGCAGCTGACGTTTTCCACAGCCTTAGTCGATAAGGTCCCTAAGGGTTGTAACGGAAAAACGGGGTAATATTGATCATGTTCAAAATTTTATTTGTAGGAATCATGATTCTTAAGCCTCACTCAGAACTTTATCAAAGGTCTGATAGAATGATCTCCCTGTTAATTGATTGATTGATTGATTTTAACGGCATGTCAACCCGTCTGGGATTATTTTATACCTTAAGGTTAGGAACCTGTGTTCACAGTACATTTATATCGACATTTTTTTGTCTATTTTTTTATGAAGAGTTTTTTGCACAGTTATGTGATATCAAGAATTCCTATCAAATACAATTAATTTGTACTAATAATAATAATATAGTTTCAGGTAATTATTTCTATTTAACAATAGTCGTTTTTTTTTTTGGTTCACAGTTGTATAGTTTCAGGTATTCCTATCTTATACTAATAAATATATGGTTTCAAGTAATTATTTATATTTAATGATAGTAATTTGGTTGCACAAGTGAAAGTGAGTAACGTTGAATGGGATTATTAATGTTAAATCGCAATACTTGATTCTCTTTTATTGTGTGTCTAAATTGAATTAGTGGCACTGCAAAACAATATTTGAAACCATTTAACTGCGTGTAAAAATTGAGCTCAGGTTCGGTTTAAAATGTTATCAACAAATGTGTTAACAAATCATATATATTTCATATAGATGTATAAAGAGGATTTGGCACGAATTAACCTACAATGGTTGATATGCAATAAAACCCCACCAAACCAAATTTTATATATATATATATATATATATATATATATATATAAACGGGATTTGGCATTAAATAACCTACAATGGTTGATATGCCATAAAACCTAACCAAACCAAATTTTATATATATATTTATATATATATAAACGGGATTTGGCATTAAATAACCTACAATGGTTGATATGCCATAAAACCTAACCAAACCAAATTTTATATATAATATATATATATATAAAAACGGGATTTGGCATTAAATAACCTACAATGGTTGATATGCCATAAAACCTAACCAAACCAAATTTTATATATAATATATATATATATAAAAACGGGATTTGGCATTAAATAACCTACAATGGTTGATATGCCATTAAACCACACCAAACCAAATCTTATATATTTAATATATAAATAAAAACGGGATTTGGCATTAAATAACCTATAATGGTTGATATGCCATAAAACCTTATCAAACCAATTAGTTTATGTTTAATATGTATGTATGAAAGGATTTTGCATTAAATAACCTACAATGGTTGATATGCAATAAAACCCCACCAAACCAAATCTTATATATTTAATATATATATATATATATATAAAAACGGGATTTTGCATTAAATAACCTACAATGGTTGATATGCAATAAAACCCCACCAAACCAAATCTTATATATTTAATATATATATATATATATATAAAAACGGGATTTGGCATTAAATAACCTACAATGGTTGATATGCCATAAAACCTAACCAAACCAAATCTTACATATTTAAGATATATGTATACAGAGGATTAGGTATGAAATAACATACGAGGATTGATATGCCATAAAACCAAACGAATTGAAATTCTGCCAATTTCTGTGGTATTGCTGCTATTATAAAATCTTTCACTCAGTCATTTTTCTGCAGCAATTGTAACCCACAACAATATGGTTTTCCAGTCTAGAAAATCATGAATGAATAGCATATAGCTATTCTTCTCAGGCTATGAGTAAATAGAAGGGAAAACCTTTTAAAAAAATAACCACGCGTTGCATCCCGTTTGTTTCTATAGTCAATGTTGTTGGGTGGGAGCAATGAAAGCCATCATTTGGTACACAATTTCTTTGATGTTCGCCAATGGTCCGGGAGACCGGGGTTCAATCCCAGGTCGAGACATACCAAAGACTAAAAAAATGGTACTTGATGCTGCTCTTGCTTAGCACTCAGCATTATAAGGCAAGGATCAAGGGTAAAATGGAGCAATCCCGGGAATGGAGTAGCGCCCTTCCCTACACCTCGGTGTAGTAGCTATTGAAAAGGGAACCTTTGGGTCACCCTCGACTTAGGTTGCCAACTTTACTTTTACTTATAGCCAGCACACCAGCAGGTTTTACATCTTGTAATCGTTTCACAAAGGGCTTTGTTTATGGAATCAATGTACTTTATTGCTTCTTCTATCACAGTCAGTTTCGATACTTTGTTGTTGTATGCTAAAGAAGCGAGCCAGGGTTCCTAGTTTTGAATACTTTTTGTGTAGGAATCTACGGAGAGAAAGGCAAAAATTTTTATGGGCCAACTTTTGTTAAGCTGGAACATTGGTTTCCTGATGCTGTTACCACCATTATATTGTAATTTTTAACTATCTCGCAATCGATAGATTTACACCTTTTGCAAGGTGTTTTCGAATGAGCAACTGCGTTGGTTGTTGAAAAAGCCTAAGAAAGAAGTGCCATACTTGAAAATTTATGTTGTGGCTACATACCTCTTATAAAACTAAGAAAGCTAATTAGATTTCGGTTTTAATTTCAGCGCAGGTGAGGTCCATACAAAGGTGAGAGGTATGTGACAAATCTAAAAATGGATAAAACCGACGCTCGGCCAATCATAAAATATCGGCAAAAGAAAGATATGACATATAAGTAAATCCATAAGGAGATGGTACAAATGTTATATAATTAATAGACTGCCAATTAATTTTGTAAAGTAAGTGCAGAATTCAAAATAAATGAATTTAAAAGTTAACTGGTAATTCTTTAGAAGAAGAATCATTGAAAATAACCAGTGATATGAAAGACAAGCCTTGACCCTTGGCCGACCTTTTTAGCAGTTCTCGGATTGGTTGGTTCAGTCGTAAGACCGGGTCAATTAGGAAGAGTTAATGAGAATAGTCCAAGGTACTGTAACGAACGGACCTTTAAAATGGCTATTTCTCCAGCCGTGTGGTTGACATGGGAATTTGGGTAAATAAAGACGTCGAAAATCAAACAAATTCTTTGTGTCCATTTATAAGAACAGAAGTGGACACGGAGACCAAGATAAACCCAGGACCACGCAAAGAAGTCCCAGATAGAAAATCAGAGTATCCGGACAGATAAGTATTAGAAAAAGAATTAGGTGTATACAACATAGATACTTGCTGGGGAATCCTCTTCCAATGCAACTGTGAAGAAGTGGGTTGCGGGGTTGAAGCGGTGTAGGGACAGCACAGAAGATGACCCTCGGTCAAATCGTCCAAAAACCTCAACCACTGATGAACAAGTTGATGTCATTCATCGTATGGTTTTAAATGACAGACGTCGAACTGTCAAGCAGGTAGCAAATCCAAAAAACTTTAGTTCTGGTTCAGTCGACACTGGTTTCAACTTGATTTTGGGAATGAGCAAATTGTCTGCGACATGGGTCTCAAGAATGCTGACGACTCTCATGCCATATATATGTGAAAGAGTTGGGTAAATATATCCTCGAATTTTAGGCGACAGACGTCATTTGTGTGTGTGAGCGCGAAATGTGTGTGTATGTATGTATGTGTGTGTGTGTGTGTGTGTGTTACAAAAATTGTCATCCGAGGCGCTCTTCATGAAACAGTTGTCATCAAAAAATATTAAATAGGCGAACCGAGTTCAAATCCTGAACAAGGCTGTTTGCTCTGTTTGCACTTCGTACTAGTATCTTTTGGAAAATCTTTTGGATAACGACTTGTTATCCAGCTATAGTTAAATAATAGAGCAGATTAAATTCTTTTGGCTTCGCAAGGTAACTTGTCTAGAAGATGGAAACCAGCTTAAAAATAACCTTATGTTGCATCTTTCTCGTTGCGGAAGACTTGTATGAATATATATTCAAATTTGAAGTGACAGCCATCATATGTCAGTGTGTGTGTGTATGTGTGTGTGTTTTACTAAAGTTTTCATTATATATTTACATAACCATAACCTATCAGAGACTGTATACTATCACGAGATTTTTGTTAGACCGATACATTTAAAACGCTCAAACAATCCAAATTGCAAGTGAGTAATAATCAATTTAATGGGGGTCTACCTACGGGCTGGACGTAATTCTTAAACGTCCATACATTCCATATAAACGATATAACATTAAAATGCTAATAAGAATCACTCATTCGTAAATAAAACAATCAATATCATCATGGACCGCTATTTCAGCGGGAACCCAACGGGTTTACGTGTCGTCTAAAGTTTTTACTTGACTCGCTATTTCTTTTTTTAATCTTACTTTTATTGTATGGAGACCCATTAGCAGTTATTTGGGATGAAAATTGAATCGATGATATAGTAAATTACCATCGCTCTCAGCTTACCACATCTCCAGAGCAACAAACCGCAAATCCGATCTAATGGAAAGAGCTGTTTATTCATATTTTTTTCTATTAACTCCAAAGCGGAAATGTAACTCGCCTTTTACAAATTTATTCTCCGTCTAAAAAATCAATCCCAAGTGTCAAGCTGTTATCAAAAAATACTCAGAAATACTCTAATATCTGGGGAATCTCTGTGGCATAATGACTGGAATGCGACATCACAGTAATCGAGTTCGAACCCCAATCGCACTATTATGTTCACTTTCGGACAAATACATTTGGGAAAGGCATGAAATCCCTTTTATCCCTAGCTAGTGGTTAATTAGTACCACTGCTGTTGTTTTACATGGATGGATTTGATATTAAATATCCCACGAAGGTTGATATGCCATTGAACAAAGAAACCAGACTATATAGCATCTGTGACGATATACCCGCTGGCCGACCTCCACTATCTCAACTTCTTAAACCAACTCATTGTCATCCAATAGTCTAGTAGTTTCTCTCATCTCCAGCCATGGGCATTTCACATGTTTTACCAATATGCAGTAGACCCAACATACACAACAGAGAGTGGAAGAAAGAAGAACAAACAAGCGCGGGCTCGGGTTAGCCCTAAGCGTAAAAAAGAAGGGGGTTTTTTTGGCAGTTTACTGGCATTCTGTGCTTCTGGGCTGTCACGAGCGTGTACACGAACAAAATTCCCACACTGCTACCAGGAACGCAGACTCATCCTCTCGCGCTCGCTGGCCCGGCCTCTGGGTCCACAGGTCCCAGCTCCCCGCTCAGCAGTCGCCTTTCTCTGACAGTCGCCTTTCCTCGACTGTCACTAACTCCTTTCTTCTGTGGACTGCCCTGGGACCTTGCCTTTCCTTGTCTTCTTCCGGTCTCGTTGGAAATCTTGCGCATAAGCCCTTTGTGTGGGTTTCGCACCAAAGCAAACAAAGGAATTCTCTGACTGGCACTCACCCACACCCACACTCACAAAAACGAAAGCCTCCCCATCGTGCCACATATCCAACGTCATGTAACACAAGCCTAAAAAAGTGGAGAATTGGAAAAATAAAAAAAATTACTAAAGTTATGTTAAAAAAATAAATATAAAAAAATGCAGAAAGTCCCAGAAGCCCCTGACAGGAAGTATGAACAACGCACGCTAAAAAAGAAAAGGAACCGTCCTGGCTAAAGACGGAATCCCTTTCTCTTTATAGCAGCGGACGGCGAAGAGTAAACACCTCAATCTCCCTTGCTGCTTGTGGAAGGCCACGTGACCGTTTTGAAGCGGCACGTTAGTTAACCTTTCACTCGTAGCGGCTGTCTCAGTTAACAGCCGCCAAAATATAAAAAGTATCAAATGGACATATTGGACTACGAACAAAAAACACCGGATTTAGACTTATCTCCTCCAAAAGCGTCAAACACATTGTTAGCGCCTTAAACACCAAATTTGAATATATATACCCCAAAACAACTAACATATTTTAACACCTTGTCTGGGAGACGAACCCATTTCAGGAATAATTTCGTCATCCACTGAATGGTTGTTGAACCCAGCAATAAAGTGAAAATATAGAAGATATCTGGGCCTCCTATCTTCTTTTCCTGTCTTCTTTCCATATAATTCCTTTACAGCCTTCATAGATTAAGAAGAGTAACCAGCAAAATAACTTGGGGTAAGAAAAGAGAAACAAAAAAAAACAAAGTCAGATAGCAACCAACAACAAAATTACCTGAAACACCATAAAACATGGCGTTGATTTGATTAAATTCAGGAAATTCGCATGGGATATCACATTCATAAAAAAAAAAACTGTACAAAATCTAATTGATTTTAACGACATGTCAGTCCGTCTGGGGTTATTTTATGCTAAGTGGTTAGAAAATTGTACAATTGTATCTAATACAAATAATTGTTATATGGTTCCAAGTATTCCAAACTTATACTAATAATTGGATTCATACCTTCCAAAGAGTATGAATCCAATTATTCTCCCGCCAGCAATAGGTAAATAGTAGGGCAGACTGGTTCTTCAGCCCTGGTTAGATAACTAGTCTAGGAGAAGGAAAACTGAATTCAAACCTGTTAAACTCCGCTTAAAAATTGACCATGTGTCATATCCTGCCCGAGTGGAGGGGTTGGGTAAATATGGATACAATGATAAAATAGATAAATAGATAAAAAAAGATGATAAAAAGAAAAAGAAGAATTTATTGATAGGGATGAAAGGATTTTTTTCTGATGTCCGTAATAAACAGAAGTCTTCGGCACTTGTACAGTCATTAATCAGAGGAAAAGGATATCATTTTTGTAATATATTTTAGGTTCAAGGGAACACGTAAAAAAAAGCGGTTTTCTTTCCCGAAATAGCCGTCCTCCCCCATCAATGGCAGTGGTGGTTGTGCCCCTGGGGCGAACTGAGCCGAGTTGTCTCCTTTCCTCACCATCTACTATAGTTGAGTATAAGAATCATCAACCCAAGAAACCAGTTAAACCAGAGTTATGGTCATATCACTAAGGCAGAAAAGCGAAGTGTCACACAGCTCGCCTTTGCCGCCAGAATTAACCAGAAGAATAAATAAAGTAACAAGTGTATTCTCTGGTCTGTTTGTATTTTGAAGTGAGGAGAACCTTGCCTGTGACTTGTACGCTTTCGACCAAAACCTGCGACCGATTAATCTTTTCTTGAAAAGAAAACATAACGTGAGGACGAGTCTAACGATAATGCCACAATTAACATTTACGAAAGAATTAAACGATCTTAACTACTTTTTAATGTACAGCGATCAAATTTTTCAAGTAGATTTATTCGATCCAGAAAAAGTTTTGACATTAAAAGAAGTTTTCTCTCTCAGAATCAGCGAATAATCCAACTTCAATAAAACTCATTCATTTATGCAGAAAAGGATTTTTTTAATTATGGAAATATTTTTTAAATTAATCAACCACTTATTCATTTAATTTCATGAAGTCTCTCTAAAATATAATCTTTACATAAAACACATTTCCAAAGTTCCTCTACAAAATCAAGGTAGTTGAAAATTTGTTCGAAGCTTCCATATGAGACGTAAAAATATCCCCTAACTTGAAAAATAAAAAAATTATAAGGTTAATATATTTTTAAAAAGATATTAGCTGCCTTTTTTGTCTAGTTGAAATATAGTGTCAACATTTTTTTGTCTTGTTGAAATATAGTATAAATATTTTACCGAGTTGAAATATCGTATAAACTTTTTTATTTTGTTGAAATATAGTATAAACTTTTTTATTTAATTGAAATATAGTATAAACTTTTAGATATTACAATAGATATATACAGATAACGGCCCCAGGTAAAGACTTGAAACATGTCTGGAAATACACTTCATAAACTTTTTTTATTTAGTTGAAATAATAGTATAAACTTTTTTTTAATCTAATTTAAATATAGTATAGACTTTTTTATTTTGTTGAAATATAGTATAAACTTTTTTATAAAAGTAAAATAGTGTATAAACTTTTTTATTTAGTTGAAATAGAGTAAAAACTTTTTTATCTAGTTGAAATATAGTATCGACTTTTTTATTTAGTTGAAATATAGTATAAACTTTTTTATTAAAGTAAAATAGAGTATAAACTTTTTTATTTAGCTGAAATATAAAGTAGACTACATTAAAAACACTAAAGTAAAAGTTCGCTCACCAGATGGAGACACAGACAACTTTGACAATGTCAAATGGGACACGTTAGCTTCATACCTATTTATTATCTGCCTAAACTACGTGCATTGAACGTCGATAGATTTAATGAAAGAAAATGACTTTACGCTGGCAAAGGCAAAAAGCAGAAGATACTCCGTACAAAGTATTGCGGACGTGGACGACGCTGATGGCATAGCGCTTCTGGCAAATACACCTGCCCCGGTCGAATCCCTGCTACACGGTCTGGAACGGGCAGCTGGTGGCATAGGCCTCCATGTGAACACAGACAAAACAGAATACATGTGCTTTAATCAAAGAGACAACATCTTCACAGTAAATGTTTATACTCTGAAACTGGTGGACATGTTCACCTACCTCTGAAGCAGCGTCTCATCAACTGAAAATGATATCAACACGAGACTAGCAAAGGTATGGACAGCTATCGATAGTCTATCGGTCATATGGAAGTCAGACCTGACCAATAAAATAAAACGCTGACTAAGCGCATGGAGAAAAAGCTTGACGGCAATTACATAAGAATGCTACGAGCTGTACTGAACACGTTCTAGTGGCAACATCCCACAAACAGCAGCTGTACGGCCACCTACCACCCATCACGAAAATCGTCCAAATTAGTCGAACTAGACATGAGGGACACTGCTGGAAAAGTAAAGACGAACTCATAAGCGATGTACTCCTGTGGACCCCTTCACACGGACGAGCAAAATTTGAATGACCAGCTTGAACCTATATACAACAACTCTGTACCGATATAGGATGTAGCCTGGAAGACATGCCGGGAGCGACGGAGGGTAGAGACGGGTGGTGAGAGCGGGTCTGGAAAATCCGTGTTAGCAGCGCGACATGATGATCATGAAGATGACATTAGTTACTTGAAATATATTGGAGACATTTTTTAGCTACTTAAAATAACGTGTAAACTTTCTTTTCAAATCTCCTCACAGTATTTTGGAGAATTTTTTATTCGATTGAAATAGAACAGACACGTTTGTTGTCTTTTTGAAATATAAAGTAGTTTTTTATCTACCTAAAATATAAAGAAAAAAACTCTTCTAATCGGGAGAGAAACTCAAAACATTATCGAAAATACTTTGTTTGAAAATACAATCAGTTACTTAAAACCATATAACCACATTTACCAACCCCTCCGCTCAGGCAGGATATGACACAAAGTCAATTTTTAAGCGGAGCTTAACAGGTTTGAATTCAGAGTTTTCCTTCTCCTAGACTAGTTGCCTCACCAAGGCTGAGGAACACAGTCTGTCCTACTATTTACCCATAGATGGAGGGAGAATAATTGGATTCATACCTTTCCAAAGGGTATTAATACTATGTGAAATGCAATCAGTCTCGTCCCGATTTGAACTCGTGTCGCTGTGTCCATTTCCTACAACGATAACCGTTACACCATAGGTACCTCCTTGAAACCATATAACTGCTTGAAAATTATTAGCATGAGATAGGAATACTTGAAATCATATAACTGTGAGCAAACAAATGATATAATTAAATAGGAAAAGTTAAAAATATCCAATAGACTCTTTCGTCAATCTCGACATATGAGGGCCAAACTGTTCGATTAAAGATATAAACTGTTGGACTAAATATACAAGTGATTTGTTAATAGTGACGAAAGTTTGCATTAAGCCAGCTGATAAAAGAAGAATAGTGCCACAGACTCTCCTGAACAACACGCCTCAGGATCTGAATTTAGAGTTTTTCCTTTTCCTGCACCAGTCACCCAACGAAAGTTAGAGAACCCAATTTACCCTACTAATTTACCCATGACTGGGAATTGAATACCTAGCCACTCACATCTAAAAACAGGGATATAGACAAGTAAGATTTTTTAGTTCACCTTTTCTAAACCCCTCCCCATATAAGGAAAGTAATGCCGTCCTAAGAAAGGACTGCTTTGTTGTAAAATTAGGACCCGAAGACGATAATTACTCGCAATGGCTCTGTTAATGTTCGTCCGTCTCTCACCACCCATGTGTGAAGTTTAAATAGAAGGCTTTTTTGTAGCAACTTCCACCTGCCCTCGTCACTGTCTTTTTATCGTCATGGTTGGTTGTGGTGTTGAATGGGTTTTATGGCATATCAACCGTTGTAGTTTATTTAACGCCAAGTCCATTTTTATGCAAATATGCAGTTCCATTTCAAACAATTCATTTTAGCATAAGTACACTGTTTAATTGTCAAAAACATTTCTATTTCAAGCTATTCACTTTATTCACACAGTTCAAATTATAAGTTCATAGTTAAATGTCAAAACAGTTCAATATTAAACAATTTAGTTTAGTGTAAGTACAGTTTCAATGTCAAAAAAACAGTTCCATTTCAAATAATTCAGTTTAGCATAAGCACGCAGTTTAAGTGTAAGTAGGGATTAATTGTCAAAAACATTTCTATTTAAAGCTATTCATTTTAGTCAGACAATTCAGTTTAGCATAAGTATGCCGTTAGTTCTATTTAACCCATAGATAGGGCCTAATCAGATGCTACCAAGCCGGGCTAGAGTGGACCTGGGAGCAATAGCAATGAAGGGGTGTTCTGCATTCCCCAAAGCCCCAGTTTCACTGTAACCTCACCATCAGATTGTTTAGTGTCATATCTAAAACACTCATTGGCGGGACGGGGCTCAACCCTCTGTAGAGGTGCAGTCGGTGTATTCTACAGCCCCAGCCGACTGGGCAATTTATCATCATGGGATTTTGTAATGTGCACGTTGTGCAAGAACTCAAACTCAAAACAGGGATTATGCGTACGCACTACTGAACAGCCTGCACATGTGAATTGTTTTAAATGGTTTTTGCTTGTGCCGCACAATGCATACACATTCCACCATACTAACATTGCCAGTACAATTACACTTAGGAGGTGCCCGTGGTGTAATGGTTATCGTCGTAGGAAATGGACACGGCGACTCGAGTTCAAAACCTGGACGAGATTGATTGCATTTCACATAGCACTATTACCCTTGGGAAAGGTATGAATCCATTTATTCTCCCTCCAGCTATGGGTAAATAGTAGGACAGACTGTGTTCTTCAGCCTTGGTGAGGCAACTAGTCCAGGAGAAGGAAAACTCTGAATTCAAACCTGTCAAACTCCGCTTAAAAATTGACCTTGTGTCATATCCTGCCCGAGCGGAGGGGTTTGGTAAATAGGAGTACAGTTACACTGTTTGCCATATGGTAGATGTTAAAGTGTTCACAAACGTACTAGATGGCAGTTGACACTCAAAGAGGTCTTTTTTTTTTTTTTTGTCCCGCTGGGTAACTCGCTACCCTCCTTACAAGTTAAGCTTAATCGGAGAACAGGCTGAGTCGCCAATGACCCGACTGTTTTAAAGCTAAATTCCTCACGATCTAACTCGATTATATAAATATCAATCACACATTCATCATCCATGTCATAAACGAAAAAAATAAAGATGATTACAATTAGCAATGTAATAAATTGGATAAAATATAAAGGTAGGTTAAAAATAGGGTCTTATTTATAAAGGGTGTACACCGAATAAATAAGGATACTGGATAAGGATAAATAAGGATCATCATCATCATCATCATGTGCCGCCAGCACGGATATCCCTGATCCTCTCTCGCCACTTCTCCCTATTATTCATCGCCTCTGGCAGGTCTTCAGGGTTACATCCTGTGTCTTCACATAGCTGCTGTATGTAAGTTCGAGCTGGTCGTCCTGCTTTTGCTTGGCCATATGTGGGGTCGTTAGGAGTACATCACTTATGAGCTCGTCCTTGCTTCTCCAGCAGTGTCCTGCGTGTCTGGTTCGTCTAACTTGTATAGTTTTCGTGATGGGAGGCAAGTGGCCGTATAGTTGGTGTCTTGTGAGCTAGATTTTATGGCATATCAACCGCTGTAGATGATTTAATGCCAAATCCTCTTTATACATATATATTAAATTTATATCATTTGATTTGGTTGGATTTTATGCCATACCAACCGCTATAGATTATTTAATGCCAAATCCTATTTATACATATATATTAGATATACAGGATTTGGTTTGGTTGGGTTTTATGGCATATCAACAATTGTAGATTATTTAATGCAAAACATCTTTATACTTATATATTAAATATATAGGATTGGGTTTGGTTGGGTTTTATGGTATATTAACCGCTATAGATTATTTAATGCCAAATACTTTTATACTTATGTATTAAATATATCTGATTTGGTTTAGTTGGATTTTATGAAATATCAACCACTAGATTATTTAATGCAAAATCCTCTTTATACATACAGTGAAACTTCGAGATACGGAATTAATTCGTTTCGTATTTAGGAATTTTCGTATCATGGGACAAGATTTAATGTAATGGTTATCGTCGTAGGAAATGGACACGGCGACACGAGTTCAAACCCTGGACGAGACTGATTGCATTTCACATTGCACTAATACCCTTGGGAAAGGTATGAATCCAATCATTATCCTTCCAGCTATGGGTAAAATAGTAGGACAGGCTAAGTTCTTCAGCCTTGGTGAGGCAACTAGTCTAGGAGAAGGAAAACTCTGAATTCAAACCTGTTAAACTCCGCTTAAAAAATTGACCTAGTGTCATATCCTGCCCGAGCGGAGGGGTTGGTAAATATGTATGGGACAAGATTTACCTTATAAATTGCGTCATTCTCTCCAGCCCCCAAAAGCAGTTGTTTAAAGGTAAATATTATACCTACCCGAAGGAATATGTTCGTTAATGACAACATAGTCATTTACATAAATGTTAAAAACGATGAGAAAATAATAAAATCAATGAAAAAAAAAAAAATTGTTACAAATAATGACACTTTACCTTTCGAGTCAGACGAATATACCCAAGAGTGGTGTGAGGTGAGGTTGATAGCGAACGAGAAGGAGACGAATGGAGTTTTGACAAATGGCAGAAATCATACGTAAGTTAACGTAACTAAATTTAAATGAATACATAAAATTAATTCTAAGAATTTAAATTCTTTTTGTGCCTTTTGTGTTTTATCATTTTTTAGGGGGGGGATAATTTTATTTTTCTACATTTTTCTAATTTTCTTCATTGCTTTTTTTTTTTTTTGTTGTTGTTGTGGTTCAGTTTGGGAAGAACGATGTCGGGCGGCAATTTCGATTTTCATTTTCGTATCTGGAATATTTTTTTGTTAAATGGGACGGAAATTTCTTCGAAGCCCGCTTTGTATTCTGAATTTTTCGTATTATGGGATTTTCGTAAGTTGTGGTTCCACTGCATATATTAAATTTGTTTGTACACATAATTTGTTGATAATTTCATTTTTAAATGAGTTAGATCTAATTTGTTAGCACGCTAGTATGGGAGAAATGATAGATTATATATATATATATATATATATATATATATATATATATATATATATATATATGGAGAAATGGTAGGTTTGGTAAATCCGACATGATGAGAAAAAATAAGTGGAAAAGTGGGTAAACCAAAACACAGACAACGGATTTAAAATGATATTTCGTCTTTATTTCAAAAAGACTTCATCATAATATGGATTTTTCTAAAGTTCAGCATTGGAGGAAATATATGAATAAAAACAGATGAATAAAAACAAAAAGAGGGAGGGGTCATAAGAAGGAGAGACAGAAAAGAAAGAAAGGGAAAGATAGAGATATATCAGAGTGGTGGTAGCAAGAGTTATTGGCAGTGACTGTGATTCATTTGTGGAACGTCAGGGCTTTGGATAAGTAGACACTAGTATTGCCATTGATTCTACTCAGTTAAACGATTTCAATTATTGTTGTTCCACACAAATAATTCTATTTGATATTTATCATTTGTTTGCACAAATGAACTGGCCTAAAGTATTGTTATTTAACACTAATTATTCTATTCAACATTATTCCTTGATTTGCACACAGTTAAATGTTTACAAGTATTCTGCTGGAGAAGTAAGGACGAACTCTTAAGCGACGTTCTCCTATGGACCCCTTCACACAGACTAGCAAGTGTTGAACGACCAACAAGAACTCATCTACAACAGCTCTGTACAAACCCAGGATGTAGTCTAGAAGACCTCCCGGAAGTGACAGATGATAGAGGTGAATTGTGAGTGAGAGTAAGGGAAATCCGTACTAACAGCAGGACATGATGATTGCTATATTATACCAATAATTCAATTTGGTAAATATTTAAAGAGTTTCAAGAACTGTTAATCAACACTAATAATTCTATTCAACATTACTCTTTTGTTAGCGCAGTTAAATGGTTCCAAATATTTCTATGTATCACTAACAATTCAGATAAACATCAGTCATTTATTTACACACAGATAAATGATAAAACAGTTCTATTTCAAACAATTCATTTAAGCATAAACCAACAAAGTTAAATGATTCCAAGTATTGCAATGTATCACTAACAATTCGATTAAACATAAGTCATTTGTTTACACACAGTTAAATGATTCATCATCATCATTATCATCATCATGTCGTGCTGGTAGCACGGATATCCCTGACCCTCTCTCGCCACTTTTCCCTATCGTTCATCGCCTCAGGCAGGTCTTCAGGACAACATCCTGTATCCTCACATAGTTGCTGAATGTATGTTCGTGCTGGTCGTCCTGATTTTACACGGCCATGTGTCGGGGTCCATAAGAGTACATCACTTATGAGTTCGTCCCTGATTCTCCAGCAGTGTCCTACATGTCTGGTTCGTCTAACTTGAATAGTTTTCGTGATAAAAGGCAGGTGGCCGTACAGTTGGTGTCTTGTGAGGTGTTGCCGCCAGGACAGTTTTATTTCTTACAATTTGACTTAGCATCAGTCATTTGTTTACACACAGTTTAAATATCAAACTGTTCTATTTGATCCATAGATATAGAGGGGACCTGAAAGCAATAGCAATGAAGGGGTACTCCAAATTCCCAAAAGCTCCCACACGGGAGCCCCACCATCAAATGATTTTGTGTTATATTCAGGACACTCGATTGGGGCGTTTCTTACACCTCGAAAAAGAGGCAGTCGGTGTATTCTACAGGTCCAGCCGACTGGGTTCGCTGAAAGAGAGTTTCTGTTTGGTAGAAAATATACGTATAATAAGATAAATTTTATGATAAACTATTTTTACCTCAGTTCTTAACAATTAAAACTATTAGATAATTGTCTTAAATATTTTTTCTGAATAATAAGCAAGAAACATGTATGTTAAACTTATTGATAAGAAAACTGTAGCGGTAGAAAACAATGATAATATTTTAAAAGATATTTTTCAGGAGAAAATGTAAATGCATTAAGAATAACAAGTATTGTCGAACGATAAGAAGAAATCAACAATATATATATATATATATATATATATATATATATATATATATATATATATATATATATACTAGTAAATTAAAGTAATTCTAATTAAGAATATGAAAATTTGATATAATTCATGTAACATTCAACAATGGATATTCACATTGAAATGCGTTAGAAAAAACCGTTTTACGAAGTATCGAAAAAAAAACACGCCATACCTTGATAAAGGACGCTCTCTCTCTCTCTCCCTCTCTCTCTCTCTCTCTCGTTTTTAAACTTCCTCAACGCTTTTTCTCGACGTCTAACATATCTATTCTATCAAACCATTCAACTGTGTATAAGCTATTAGTTATTAGAAAGAAATACTCGATACCATATATGACTGTGTTTAAATTTGTATTAGATTTGAATTCTTTAAATTAGTATTAGAAATGAATTCTTGAAACTATATAAATGTGTGCAAATTATTTGAATTAAATAGGAATTGAAAATTTAAATATTATTATAATTAAACATTTACAAAGGGATCAAATATCAGCATTAAGAAGCTGAAGTACTGTCAAACAAATAAAAAAAGTGCGAAAGAAAAAAGATTTTTAACTTGGAAATTTTCACACACATCTAACATAGAAGACATCCATTAGTGAAGTTCGCTTTTTACATGAGCATATTTATTTACTGTGCTATTTGTATATATACAAATAAAATTTCTCTCTGACTTTTGTTTGATTTTTTCTTTTTAAGGAGAATGAAAAAAAAACACACAAATTGACTAATATTATAGAAAATGTCCTTCAGCTTATGAGACATTGTTTAAAGAAAACTGACAAAATCCCAAAGAGTGACATTTCTTTTATCCCCTTTCTATTGGCAAATAAGTTCTCTGATTCTTTGCAATATCCACTGGATATTGTAACTTCAATTTACAATTTTATTCCGATACCTTCAGGATTAACTTTTTAGAAATTCAAAAACACGCAAAATTGTAAAAGTATACGTAAAGCTGAAAATAATTTTGTATTCTGGTAGGATTTGATTATAAAGTTGCTAGAAAGATGGCAGAAGATATTGGAACAAAACAATGGTTCGATAAAGGTAATGTTGGAAAAAGATTGACTATTGTTTTTACTAAAAGTAAATTAATTTCTCTCTCTCTCTCTCTCTCTCTCTCTCTCTCTCTATATATATATATATATATATATATATATATATATATATATATATATATAGAGAGAGAGAGAGAGAGAGAGAGAGAGATGGGGGAGTTGCTCGTGATGTAGTGGTTATCGACGATGGAAATAGACATGGTGACCTGAGTTCAAATCCTAAATAAGGTTGTTTGCATTTTACGCCGGGGTTATTACTCTTGGGAAAAATATGAATCCTCCAAAAACGGGTAAGTAGTAGGGTAGACTGGGCTCTTTAACTTTGGTATGGCAACCGGTCTAGGAGAAGGAAAACTCGACTTAAAAATTGATCCTGCTCGTGCAAAGGGATTGAGTATATATATATATATATATATATATATATATATATATATATATATATATATAGAGAGAGAGAGAGAGAGAGAGAGAGAGAGAGAAAGAAAGAAAGAAAGAAAGAAATGCATGTATGTATGTTTGTAGAAGGGGAAGAAATAAATTCACAACTTCCCTTCGATCATTACTATGAAAACAAAGCAAAAGGAATACTAGTCGACTTGTCGAATCCATTTACCGGGCCACTTGAACATCCCCTCCCGAACCACAATATATGCAATTGTGTATTTTAAAAATTAGTTTTTACTCACCTGCCTGCAGTAACACAGTTCTTCAATTGTACGTTGTTCTTGTTGGACGCAAAAGCAGATAGATAGATGAAATTCACCAATTATATATGATTACCTAATAAAACATTGTCATCACACTTGATGAACAAAAAAAAAATAGATAGTTGGTGTCGTCCTTAAATTATGTTTCTTGGTGCTCGTTAAGCTTAATCGTTATTACAAATCCTCTTCCGTTTCTCAAAACTCCACCAGTTGGAAGTGATTTATTCTTTTGTAAGTATTGTTTTTCAGCAACCAGGCAACCGTTCCCATATTTACATAACCCCGCCAAAACACATGTTTCAGTGTAAGAGATGATCGCTACATCTTTTGATACGCATCAGTTACCAGAGTCAGGAGACTTTCACGTGGACCTGCCTTGTAAAGATGGACGTTGACCTGCCTTATAAGCTGAGCTCGGCTGAAATCGCTTTCATTCGGATTTGTTCGTCCCGG
This sequence comes from Sepioteuthis lessoniana, assembly GCA_963585895.1. Lineage (NCBI taxonomy): Eukaryota > Metazoa > Mollusca > Cephalopoda > Myopsida > Loliginidae > Sepioteuthis > Sepioteuthis lessoniana. The sequence continues at coordinate 99,479,920 of OY757913.1, read as the reverse complement.
CTGGATACAAGCGACTAATATATCGCGGCAAAGTATCGTATGTACTCGTATATAAGTCGAACCCTTGATTTATGGTCACGAGGTCATTTATGTATGGAATTGATCTTTGAAGACAAGGATTGTTTCTAATCCTTTCAATGACGGCTAAAAAATTTCTCCTAGAATGCGGTGCTTGATGCCCTCATGAGACAACGTTTCTTCAACTTAAAAAAAATATGAATAACCTATTTGAAAATATCAACATGTATAACATTTTGTCCTTCTCAAGAAAAAAAAATTACCGTAATCATTTGTATATAAGTAAGCAAAGTTGGCGACCGTTGTCGAGGTTGACCCGAAGGTTCCTTTTTCAATAGCTACTACACCAAGGTATAGGGGAGGGCGCTACTCCTTTCCCTAGATTTGTAGGAGAGAGCGCTACTCCTTCCCCAAAGTAAAGTTGGCGATCGTAGTCGAAGGTGACCCCAAGTCTCCCTTTTCGATAGCTACTACACCAAGGTATAGGGGAGGGCGCTACTCCTTTCCCTAGATTGCTCCACTTTACCCTTGATCCGTACCTTATAATGCTTGAGTGTTAAGCAAGGAAGAATCAAGAACCATTTTTTAGAGTCTTTGGTATGACTCGACCTGAGATTGAACCCCGGTCTCCGGGGAACGCATTATAATGCATATTATATAGAACTATATAATTAACTTTTTTCCGGTCACATGCCTCGTTATATTCGGGATGGAATAGTCAAAAGTAGGTTATATCCATATTTACCGACCCCTCCGCTCGGGCAGGATATGACACAAGGTCAATTTTCAAGCAGAGTTTAACAGGTTTGAATTCAGAGTTTTCCTTCTCCTAGACAAATTGCCTCACCAAGGCAGAAGAATTCAGTCTGCCCTGCTATTTTACCCATAGCTGGAGGAAGAATAATTGGATTCATATCTTTCCCAGGGGTATTAGTGCAATGTGAAAAGCAATCAGTCTCGTCCAGTATTTGAACTCTTGTCGTCGTGTCCATTTCCTACGACGATAACCATTACACCACGGGCACCTTAAAAGTAGGTTATATCTGTTGTCCAAACTAACGTGTTTTCCTAAAAAATACTGGAATGTGTGTTTGTTTGTATATAACTTCCTAATGTGAACTGATTTTCGCTGGAAGCTTGTTGCATTTTCACCTGGTGTTTTTTACTGGGTGTTTTTACTTGGTGTTTTTTTACCGTGTGTTTTTACCTGATATTTTTTACCGGGTGTTTTTTTTATAAATACAATATAAATTTTGTGTTTCAAAATATAATGCAGACTATACAATTTAGATTTTTTTTTAGTCAGTACAAACCGTTAAAAAGTTGAACAAAAACTAAAATTAGGTTAAATTTAGCTGCTAAAAAGTCAGATCGTATTATACTCGAGAATTTTTTTTTCCCAGAATTCCATAGTCCTAACTAAGAGGTGCGCATTACAAGTAAATAATTACAGTTTGCCTAAAATTATAGACGCAAAACAATACAAAGTAATTATTAGAAAACAATCCCAGAGGATTTTAGCATAACGTTAAAACGAAATTTTAAAAAATCTCAGGAAACGACAGCACAAAAAGTGTAGGTTTGATCGTGGTTCGCTAAGCTCTATGCATGAAATAACCCTATATGGGTTAACATGTGTTATAGCAAAATACATCAAATCTCTTCTGATTCACCCACTTAACTCTTCACACACCTAACTACTAAAACACGCAAAACACAGACCCACAGACATCGACACAGCAGAAGAAAATAACGGCTACAAGATGTTGACCCTTCAACGGCCAGTGTCAAACTGAGAAAATCATGGCTTCTGCGTATAGGCTCCGCGCATAGTCTATCCAAAATTCCCAGAAAATTCTCAATTATAAAAAAAAAGGTCTATTTTTCAACCAATCATTTTTTTTCCACAAGTAGCATTTTCTGGGGCCGGTATTTGAAATCGGGAAAATATAATTAGGCCAAGCAGTGGTCACACAAGCAGTTGAATTACCAGTAGATTATGATTCCCGTCCCACCTAGGGTAGTTCCGGCTTGTTTTCGGTTCTTTCCCCCCGGAAAACAGTCGACCTCCAATTTTATAGACGGGGGGATGGGAGGGCAACCAAACGGGGAGTTTTTTCCTTGTTTTTCGTTTATTTCGGGGGTTTTCTCTCGTTCCCATCATATCCACTGTAAATAAATCATAAATTATAAATAAAATCATACACCACTTTCGGGTTTTAAGTAGACTTTTTTCATAGAGCAAATGTGGTATTTTTGTGATTGGAGCGCGCATGACGATGGTAGAATGGCTATATATTGTACTGTTGAATGGGTCGGCAAATGTGGCTAGCTAGGTCTCCTTAGAATATATAGAACAGTAAGACCGCTCCCTTCCCCCCTCCCCCACAACTTCAAGGCCTTGTGCCTTCTTTTGTGTAAAACAAAAGAAATAAAGCAGTTGAATCCCCAGCCGTGCTAAGAGCGTCACTCGACAACACCGTCCGACCAGATCAAAGAAACCGTTTGTCGCCGATTAGATAAACCTCCGGCCAGATATTTCATCCGCTTGTTTCTTTTATTTATTAAATAAACAAAATAAACTAAATCTTGTCAGTCTTATTTTTCTTGCAACCACACGCTTGTATATAACACATGCCATTAAAATAAAAAAAAACAAATCCACAAAAAATGTAAAGGTAGATATAAGTGTGCAATATACGTGATTTGTATTTACTCGAGGCATAAAATAACCCCTGATGGGTTGAAATGCCGTTAAATTCAATCAATCGACTAATTAATCTTCCCAGTATGTTTGTACCCTTGGAAAAGGCATGAACTCCTTTATACCCTCCAGCTATGAGTTAAGTAGTATCACTACTGTTCTTCTACAAGGATGACTTTGTCATAAACTAACCCACGAAGGTTGATATGCAATTAAACGAAGAAACCAAACCGAACTAATATGTTTGAATTTCAATCCAACATAATTATTATTAATAAATAAATCGATTTCAGTTTATTTGTCTAAAGATTAGGTCTTGAAATTTCGACCTGTACACGAATATATACACCATTTTAGGTGCTTACTAGGGAAGTTTGATGGTTGCATACTTTCTATGGATGTTAGTGGTCGATGTTCGAGCCGAGTAATTTTATTATCCAGCATTTAAATGTAGATTTTCAAGGCTGGTAAGCCCTCTAGATTGAAAAAATAAATAAATGCAATACAATCTTTATACTGTAATTTTCTATAACAGTTTGAATTGTAAAAATCTTTAAACTTAACCGTCTGGCCATTTTCATGAACTTTTCGGGTAGAGAAATTTTAAAAAATGTGTGTACTGTATATACTCGAGTATAAGTCGATTCTTAGGTTATGGTCACAATTTGTAGAGTTGATTTTGGAACGTAATATGACACAATAAGATCTTCTGCTCCTGGGTGAACATATTTAAGTGCAATAATGCAGATGAAAGTTTTTTTAATGCCCATCATAAACGGAAGTCTTCGTCACTAGTACGGTCAAAAGTAAGTAGACAAAGATGTAATTTTCCCAAGTATTTTAGATCAAGAAATGGTCCACACGAGATAGGTGATTTTTTTAAGCCAGGGCCCTATTATCCAAGGATGAAATCAGGAGAATGGAAACGAGTTGTTACCCATGGAAGCGGTGATTGGGATGCCGACCCCCTACACTGTGGTTGGTCACTAAGCGAACATGGACAATAGGTGACCGTCAGGCGGAATGGGTTAATCGCGATAGTGAGGGAACAGCGCTTAAGTTCAAATTACCTTGTGCCACACGCTTCCTCCCATCATGACTAGCTTACTCTTGTGCGGTTTCGGCCAAAACTTGCGACTGATAAATCTTATCTTAAAAGAATCTACACAACGTTGGGTCGAGTCTTTTTGCAGGCGAGACAAGACAGGCCGAGATGAAAGACTGCTACATCATCATCATCAAGTCGCGCCATCAGCACGGATATCCCAGACCCTCTCTCGCCACCCTCCCTATCGTCAATTGCTCCTGGTAGGTCTTCAGGACTACATCCCGCATCGGTACAGAGCTGCTGCACGTAGGTTCGAGCTGGTCGTCCTACCTTTGCTCGGCCAAGTGAAGGGGTCCAAGGGAGTACATCACTTATGAGATCGTCCCTACTTCTCCAGTAGTGTGCTGTATGTCTGGTTCGTCTAATTTTGATAGTTTTCGTGATGGGTGGTAAGTGGCCATACAGCTGCTGCTTTGTGGGGTGTTGCCTCTAGGACTTGTCCAATATTGCTCGCAGCATTCTTGTGTAGTTGCCGTCAAGCTTTTTCTTCATACGTTTAGTTAGCCTCCCTGTAGTGCATGCATCCATAGAGCAGTATCGACACGACCGCTGCTTGGAAGAAACTGCGTTGTATTTTATCGGTCAGGTCTGACTTCCATATGACCGATAGACTATCGTTAGCTGTCCATGCCTTTGCTAGTCGCGTGTTGATGTCTCTGCTACAGTAAGAATTATTCTTAGTCCTTTCCAATTTGAATTTGAAATGATCACTCCTCGATGTTGATTTAAAAATCAAGTTTTCAAAATTCGAGAGGCTCCACAGATAAAACAGTTGGGTATTGAGTTGCAAAAGCTTATAATGGATTTGGTCTTGTGGTCAATTTCTGCAGAAATGGTGATTGATAAATTGGGGATCATAGGTCATTCCTTCCGGTGTAGGAATCTGGGAACCAAGATGAAATAAGTTTGGTTTGGTTTGGTTTGGTTTGGTTTCGCTGTTTTATGGCATAAAAACCTTGGTGAGTTATTATATGCTAAAAACCATCCTTGCAGAACAGCAGTGATACTATTTAATCCACAGTTGGGGGAATAAAGCGATTCATGCCTTTCTCCCAGGGAATTAGTCTAAAAGTGAATCTAACAGCGCGACTGGTGTTTGAACTCGCTTACTTCGAGGTCGCAGTTCAGCACGTTAGCCATTACGTCACGGGGACTTTCCCCTCAAGATAAAATAGGGATTTTGTGGATAGAAATGAACTCTGATAGGGAGAAATATGTCACATGACCAAAGAAGTGGGGGGTTGATTTTGAGTTTTTTGTCAGTTGAAGTCGAGATCCAGGCACGAAGCGAAGCCGTTGCCTAAACAAGGCTAAACGTTTAGAATCCCCTCCCTAAGATTTGAGCCCTTGGTTGAGGAAGCAATGATCTTGATAAAGAGTTCCACCTCTTCCTCCTCCTTATAAAATGATGGTAAGAACATTACCCATGAACCAAAGAGTTCTTTTTATGAAATCTACACCATTACAAAAGAGGAGTTTTTAAATACAAATACAAGTTCGTCAGCTTCTTTCGTCTCTCTAGATCAAGTGTCAACCGTTTGATACACCTTACAATTATATAGTACCTTTGGCAAAAATTATGGAATTATCACTCTTAAACGATATTCATTTAGTTTTGTTTTTCATTCAGCAGTAAATCAATTAATAACAGTTAAGACGCAAAACGTTACTTCTTTAATGGTTGAACATCCAGGTTTCATAAAATATTCCTAAAACAAACCAGATTAAATTATTCAGATTTGTGGAATATTTTCGTTCCAATCCGTGCAGAGGAAAATATTATGGAATAACCCAATGTTGAGGAAAATATTATGAAATTCAATTAGACTAGAACTTTTGTTTGATGCCGTTCAAACGAAACATATAAAAGTGACTGCCTGAAGAAAACGAGTAAATTTCCCAAATCATTTACGAAATGGGGTTATTATTGAAAGATACCGGGCTATTACTCCAACAATCAATGCATACGAGTATTGTCGGCTGGAATTGTAGAATACACAGACTGCGTTTCTGCTGAGAAGTAAGTGTGTCCTGTATATTATATTAAACAATGGCGAGGCTCCAGTATTAGATCTTTGGAGAATGTGGAATACTCCTTCATTGCCATTGCACCTCAGTCCAATCTGGCCTGAAGTGTTAACGCCTGATAGGGTTCTACCAGTATGGGTCAAATAGTACTGTGCAATTTTGTGCAAACAAATGACTCATACTAAATTGAATTGTTTGAAATAGAATCGTGTGATCGTTTAACTGTGTGTAAACAAATAACTGATGTTTAATTGAATTGTTAGTGATACATAGCAATTCTTGGGACCATTTAACTGTGTGCAAACAAATGAATAGATTTCAATAGAGTAATTGGTGTTAAATAGCGGTATTTGTAACCACTTCACTGTCTGCAAACAAACGATCGATATTGAATAGAATTATAGGTATTAGATAGCAATAATTGAAACCATTTAACTGTAAAAACAAAAGCAATACTAGTGTTCAAACAAATTAGTTCAAACTTATTTGAAAATGAAATTACCGACAAACTATTCTCTTACAAATCATATATGTATATGCATTTGAATGTATGCAAACAAATAATTAATAGTAAATACAATTATTCATGTTAGAAAGGAATACTTGAAACCATTTAACTGTGTACAAAAAAATGAACTCAGGCACATATCAAGAGTAAAGTGGAGCAATCCAGGGAAGGAGTAGCAACCTACTCAACACCTCGGTGTAGTAGCTATTGAAAAGGGAGCCTTCGGGTCACCCTCGACTACGGTCGCCAATTTTACTTACTTTATAAAGAGGATTTCGCATTAAATAACCTACAATGGTTGATATACCATAAAACCGAATCAATATTTATCAACCCCTCCGCTCGGGCAGGATATGACACAAGGTCAATTTTTTAAGCGGAGTTTAACAGGTTTGAATTCAGAGTTTTCCTTCTCCTAGACCAGTTGCCTCACCAAGGCTGAAGAACCTAGTCTGTCCGACTATTTACCCATAGCAGGAGGGAGAATAATTGGATTCATACCTTTCCCGATGGTATTAGTGCTGTGAAATGCAATTAGCCTGGTCCAGGATTTGAACTCGTGTCGCTGCGTCTACTTCCTACGACGATAACTATTACACCACGGGCACCTCCAATAAAACCGAATCAATGCATATACTGTGAATTGAAATACTGGATAACTGTTTAAAATTCTATCAACAGAAAATTGGTTTGGTGATGGCGAACGATAACGCATCTTGTAACCGAACAAAGGAGTTTATAGCGTTGGGAACAAAATGTAATTGTCTCCCTTTCTTGTGATTCATGGGCGGAGCTCTCGACAATCACGTGACCGTTGGTCATGGGACAGTTTGAGAAGCGAGTTCTACCATTTTTTGACCAAGGAGGTCCAAGGGATAGGATTTCTACTTCAGCCTCTTCTATGTGAGAAGCACGTGCATACAAATCACCTTACGAGAACTCGCACTACACCAGACCTGCATAAGTGTAATTTCTGCCATTCATTACCTTGTTCTAGGAGCACCTATTGCGCTTTTATTTCGTATGGTTTGGAACAATTATTATTGTGTACCATATATGTAAATATTAAATGTTTGCAGTTTAACTTTTCGTATCATGTAGTCTTTCCTTGCCGAACTATTCAGTGTTAGACTATTAACAAGATAGTCTAATGCATTATGGGAAAGTGTGGTTGGTAGTTCACGCCACTATCATACACCATACAAAATTCTTATAATAGCTTTTTTTCAAAAAAGGCATATAAAATCAATGATATGACCAATGATCAGTCCGGATCTAAATCCAATTGAACATTTACGGTAAAACCTTAAAGAATGATCTCTGTGAAGAGTCCATCCACCAAAGATCTTTTAAATGGCATTCTTTGATATTACTTTAAATTTGTAAAATCTATGCCTGAAAGAATTAAGACTGTCATTAAAACTTGAAGAGAGGCAACTAAATATTATTTCTAATTTTTTGTCAATAAATTCCGTAATTTTTTCTCAATATTGGGTTATTCTACAATATTTTCCACTGTTTGTATTGGAAAAATATACTTTTGATTTAAATAGGAAGACCATATCTACTCCAGTTACAAAAAGAGCAAACCCGAATATCTTCAGCCAGTAATAGTAGTGGCAGTGATTTTACCAGCGAACACACAGACACAAGGAACACACTGCTTTAAAACTCTACAGTATCCCCTTTTCTCTTTGTTTGCATCAGCGTGACATTTTTGGATAAACATACAAATTTAGTGACAACGTCTTTTTATAGATAAAAAATGATTTACGATTAATAAAAAATATTTAGAAAAATGACTGTTAAAATATATTTGAGGGTCGTGCAATATGGGATTCTATCAATCTATCTATCTATCCACGAGGCTCATTGAATAAAAAAGGGAAATCTATCGATCTATCTATCTTGGTCTATTCATATCTATCTAGCTTATTGATATCTATCTATCTATCTTTGTCTATTCACATCTATGTAAGTAAAGTAAGTAAAGTTGGCGGCCGTAGTCGGGGGCGACCCGAAGGTTCCCTTTTCAATAGCTACTACACTGAAGTGTAAGGGAGGGCGCTACTCCTTTCCCTGGATTGCTCCACTTTACCCTCGATACGTACCTTATATTGCTGAGTGTTAAGCAAGGAGGTATCAAGTACCATTTTTAAAGTCTTTGGTATGACGCGACCTGGGATTGAACCCAGGTCAACCGGACCATTGGCGAACACTCTACCCACTAGCTATCTACGAGTGTCATTCAGTAGATAAGAAAAATCTATTCATCTACGAGAGTGATTCAATAAAGAAGCGAAATCTATCCATCTATCTATCTCTATTCATATCTATCTACCAATCTATCTATCTATCTATCTATGTCTATTCATATCTATTTAGTTTATTGATATCTATCTATCTATCTATCTATCTTCGAGGGTCATTCAATAAATAAGGGGAATTTTTTAAAGCATATATGTAAACTCTGCATAGTTTGTCATTGGTTTAGAGCAAAAATTATTTTAATCTCACAAAAATATTGTTTTTAGCCTCTTCAAAATGGTGGCAAATCAAGCAGAGTGCTCCAAGCCTTGAACAGAGGTCTGTCATCAAACTTTGGGTTATTGGGAAGTGCAATCCATGTGTAATGTGTACGGAGAAGCATATTCTATTCAAAGAATATTTATAAAAAGCTAAACAAGAACTTACCACCACGACTTTGAGTCGAAAAGGTAGTCTATGTTGTGGAAACAGACTGACTCTTCGGTAAAGAAAAAGTTTCAGGTGCAGTGATCAGTAAAGAAGGTCTAGTTGACAGTCTCCTGAAAGGACCCATCACTACTGATTTTATTTGAAAAAGGTACAACTGTAAACAGTGCTTCCTATTGCCAACTCATTAGGCAAAATTCACCTTATCTATTGAATAACCCTCCAAGATCTTTTCTTTTTATATAAAAAAATAAAACTGAAAAAAGGATCGGATCTGCATCTCGAACGTTTTTAGAAGAGCTCTGTTAACTCATTTATTCAAACCTTATACATACAAATATGAATGGCAGGCACAAGAGATGAGCGATAATGAACAAATACAACGTATAAATAGATAAATAATAATAATAATAATAATAATAATAATAATAATAATAATAATAATAATAATAATAATAATAAAGGGCCTGGAGGATTTGGAAGTTGGAGGACGAATAGAGACCACCCAAACTACTGCATTATTGAGAACGGCCAGAATACTGAGAAGAGTCCTGGAGACTTGCAGAGACTTGCTGTCACTCAAACTCCACTGAAAGACCATCAGCTAAAAGTGATGAGAAAAACTCTAATGAGTAAATAATAATAATAATAATAATAATAATGAACAGTGATACCAATTGTAATTGGTGCACTTGGAATGATCTCCAAAGGGCTGGAGGAGTCGGAAATTAGAGGACGAGCCGAGAACATCCTAACTACAGTATTGTTGAGGACGTCGAGAATTCTGAGAAGAGTCCTGGAGACTGTTGCTCCAGACTCCAGTGAAAAACTCACAATTAGTGCTATAGTAATAGGCACGTTAGGGTAGGAACAGTCATATATTTAGAACTGTGCAAACGGCCAGAGTTTAACCCTCTAGATAAATAGTATGAAAACAAAAGGAGGCTGTCGTAAAAAACAAAAGAATCTGACATACTGAAACTTTGACATCAAATTTGTCCATTATATCCGAACGAGAAAATCATATTTAATTGTGGTAAACATTTTTAAGTGACTTGCCATATCGTAGATATTCCAGTGAAAATAATAGTGAAAATAAAGTGAAAGTGATAGTAAAAATAAAGTGAAAGTGATAGTGAAAATGAAAGAAGGCGAAAGAATAAAAAAAACTATTGCTATCGTAGTTGGAGCCCTTGGATCAGTCACCAAGAACTAGGAAAAGAGACTGGGTGAACAAGAGATTTGAGGAGGAAATGAAACCATCCAGATCACAGCACTAGAATACTTAAAAGTTCTGGAGAATGGAGGAGACTTACAGCCACTTAAGCTCTATTGGAAAATCAATAGTTAGAACTAATGTGAACGACTTGCAAGGAGTAAAATAACTTGCAATCTAGTGGATTTTGCCGTTTCAGCGGAGAGAAAATAAAAGAAAGCGAAAAGTTAGACAAATACTTGGACCTTGCCTGAGGACTAAATAAAAGCTGTGGAACATAAGAGATCAAGGTAATACGAATTATTATTAGTTCGCTTAGGACGATCTCCAAAGGCTTTGAAAGGGGACTGGGAGAATTGGAAATGAGAGGAAGAATTGAGACCATAAAGACTACAGCATCGCTGAGATCGGCCTGAATACTGAGAAGAGTCCTGGAGACCAGAGAAGACTTGCTGTCATTCAGACTCCAGGGAAAGACCACTGGTGTGAAAACTCGCAAGGTGTATGTTGTTAATAATAATAATAATAATAATAAACGGATCAACTAATCCCGGCCAGAAGACCAGACCTTATAATAATCAACAAAAAACAGAGAATTTGGAAAATTGTCAACTTTGCTGTCCCGGCGGACCAAAGAATAAATCTGAAGGAAAGTGAAAAGAAGGATAAGTACCTCAATCTTGCTAGAGAATTGAAAAAGCTGTGGGACATGATAGTAACGATTGTGCCAATTGTGACTGGTGCGTTAGGCACCATAACTAAAGGATTATTAAAAGGCTTCGACGACTTGGAAGTCGGCGGACGGGTAGAGACTATCCAAACGACAACATTGCTAAGAACGGCCAGAATCCTGTGACGAGTCCTGGAGACTTGAGGAGACTTGCTGTCACTCAAACTCCAGTGAAAAACCATCAGCTAACACTGATGTGAAAAACTCTAAAGGAGTAAATAATAATAATAATAATAATAATAATAAGAAGAAGAAGAAGAAGAAGAAGAAGAAGAAGAAGAAGAAGAAGAGTTGGAAATTGAAGGACGAATCGAGATAATCCAAACTACAGCATTGTTGACATCGCTAAGAATACTGAGAAGAGTTCTGGAGACCTGAGGAGATTTGCTATCACTCGGACTCCACGGAAAGACTATCAGCTAATGCTGTTGTAAAAAAAAAAAAACTCGCAAGATATTTTATAATAACAATAATAATTCCGAAGAGAGAAACGGAATCTTTATTATTAGCAGCCGAAAATAATGCTATTAGAACTATATAAAAGTTAAAATATTGTTATATAATTAAGGAATGATTTTTTTTTTCTTATATTGAACATTTTTCGTTAATCATATTTTATCATTTACTTGGGTAAGGCTTTGAACTACAGGGATTTCTTAGTCCAGGTGCATAGTCAGATGGTACAGTCTTACGACCGCGCAGAAAAAATACGACAAACATGATATGTCATAATAAACCCCCAGACCGAAAATGGGGCTGAAGTGTGGATGACGTCATGCCTAGAAGAAATAGTCCTGAGAATTTGAGGATTTGGGTGGGGTCAGCATAGTATGGTTAGCATAAGCTTTTAAGAATTGTGTCTCTCTCCTCGTGTCACCAAGGACCAAAGCCAGAAATGAATAAACCCGTTCGTATCTGAAACGACAGACTCCGCCTGTATATGTATATGTATTACTGTTGTTATTGATATCATTATGAGTTTACAACAATATGACGAGAGATAAAACAGTAAAACACATAATAAGCGAATGCAACAGAGAAAGAAAACAAGAGCAGGCATGACTGGATGAGAAAGATGATCCAATAGGAATTGTGCAAGCAGCTAAAATTTGACCATACTGATAAAATGTATACGCACAAACGAGAATCCGTCAAAAAAATACGACCCACAAAATTTTCGGCCAGAAAGCCAGATCCAAAGAGAAACAAACAATGTCAACCAATGGACTTTGCTGTTCCATAGAACACAAAGTTAACACAAAAAAGCGAAAAAAAAATTGATAGATACTTGAACCTTGCAAGTAACTTTTTAAAAAGGTTTTGGAATATGAAGGTGACGTTAATACTAATCATAATTGGAGCCCTCGGAACAATACCCAAGAACCAAGAAAAGAGTATGAGGGAACTAGTATCATCATCATCATCACGAAAAACAGCAATGTCACCATCCTCTAGGAAATGAGCGCTTCACGTGGTGTAGGTAAGCAGTCAATTGCTGGTGAGTGTGATCCTCACAGAACGTTCCATATTTCTGTCCTTGTGTCAAACTACAGAACTGAATAAAAAAGACGACGAAAAAACTGAAACATTTTTTATTATTGCCACGAATTTTAATGAAACTTCAATGGCTTAGACACACATGGGAAGTGATTTTTTCCCTTTATTGTTGTCAATACACACTTAGTTTTCACGAAAAGTCATAATTCTCTAAAAAAAAATTTCAGGAATACAAAAAAAAAGTAGGAAAAAGGAAATTATGACTAAATGAACACTGATAACAATCATAAAAGAAAATAATCACTTCCTACGTGTGTGTAAGCCGTTGAAATTTCATTAAAATTTGTGGCAATCATAAAAATACTTTTTTCAGTTTTTTTCGAACTCCTGTTGCACAAATACCCTTGGAAAAGTTATTGAACCCCCTTATCCCCGCAGCTATGGGTTACATAGTATCACTGCTGTTCTTCTATAAGAATTGCTTTGGCATTAAATAATTCACAAAGGTTAATATGCCATTAAACAAAGAAACCAAGCCTGTCTGGGTTTTGTTGTTTTGTTTTTTTCTTTTTTTTCTTTTTTGTCCATTACTGTAAGCTAAGTTGATGACCATCTTCTGGGATATACCTATTCACACAAGCAGAGAGGTAAAAAAAAATACGTCTGATATCTCTATGAAGGACCAGAAAGAAAATAAAAGCCTGTACAGAGACACAGGAATACTATCTGAAGGAACCCCCGACGTATCAAAGTTCGAATATCTGTACAAATAGAAAGACCCGGGCAGAGAGATCAAGTGGGTGTCGAGTAAGAACACCAATAAAACGGAAGTCTTCCCAACTGTACCCGTGTCTGTACTACAGTATGGCTACAGCACTTGGACTCAAATGAAATGTTTGGAGAAAAAGTTAGATAGCAAAACAGCAGCTGTATGGCCACTTGCCTCCATCTCACGAATTATTCAAGTAAGACGAGCAAGACATGTCGGGCATTGCTGATGAATGAAGGATGAAAGCATGAGCGATATCCTCCTATGAATTTCCACACATAGACACAGCAGTGCTGGCTGACGAGTAAAAACTTACATTCATTAGCTCTGTACGGACACTGGGTGCTATCAAGACGACTTAAGAAAATTGATGACCGATAGATACGGATGGTTCGAGAGAGTTATTGGAATCCATGTAGTCGGCTGGATTTGATGATAATGATGATGATAGTTGAGTCCCGTCCCTGAAGCAGTAAGCACAAAATAGAATCCAGTTGGCTGGGGCAGTAGAATACGCTGACTGCATCTCTACAGAAGGATAAGACCCCCTCCCCGCCAACAGGTGTCCTAGATATGATACTAAGCCATCTGATTGTGAGGCACCATTTCTGGAGCTTTGGGGAATGTGGAGTACCCTTTTATTGCCATTACTCCCAGGCCCACTCAGACCCGAAGTGGTAGTACCTGTTAGATTCCCATCTATGGTTCAGATAGAACTATGTAATCATTTACTATACCTAAAAGCATTGAACTGTGTGTAAACAAAGGATTAATGTTGAATTGAATTATTGGTATTTCATAGCAATACTCAAAACCGTTTAACTGTGTGCAAACAATAAAAAACAATGCTCAAAACCATTTAAATGTGTGCAAATAATAAATAGCAATGCTTAAAACCGTTTAACTGTGTGCAAATAATGGAGATCTGGCTCGTCTCAAAAATTATTTTTACCGAGAAAGAGTTCATTTAAGTGTTATAATATATGTATAAACTGGATTTGGTATTAAATGACCATGAAGGGTTGATATGCCATTAAACCAAATAACCTAGCCTAACCTAACAAAAGAGAAATGATATCCTAAAACTAACAGTAATAATATATTAGGATTCGATAAATAGTAATAATAATTTTAGTGTTTTTTAATGCTAACGACATTTCTTGATTTTCGGTATGCCTTTCCAGTCGGCAGTATTCATTGTGTAAGTGTCCTCCCTGGCGAAAGATGCCAGATTAAATCCGAAATAATTTTTTAATAAAATGTTCATGGCTGATTCATCGTAACGATGGCAGTTAGCGTAGACGGGCTTGGTAAGTGGCGAATCACACTGGTGTCTACTTCCGGCTGGGGAGAGGCAGGCTTTTTCTAGGGAACACAGGATAAGCCATTTAAGAAGCTTGTTCTGGAAAAAAAATGATAACATAAATTTTGATTATATCACTGTCTATATTCAAGGTTATCCCAAAAAGATGCAACCATATTTTTTCTTTATTTTTTTATCATCATCATCATTATTATTATTATTATTATTATTTTATTTATTTATTTATTTATTTATTTTTATTTATTTTTTTTTTTTACTTGGCTAAATCAAAAGTTTTGCAACATTTTGTTATGAACTTATTTGTACGGTGTATATCACATGACCGAAATAGTTCAAAGCGAGGGAGGATCATCGAACAGTAGATAAAAATCTGTACTCGGCGATCGGGCTTCGGCCCAGAGGAAGTATCTGTACCTCCACCGCAATTTTAAGGGCAAGGACAGATTCGAGACCGAAAATGACGATGATGTCATTGACGGCATTATATAGCATTGTCAAACATTGTGTAGCATTGGTCTAGTTTAAGCTATAATCAGGCATCCGTTCCTGGACTCCCGTTTGAGTCCATGTCCAGCAAGTCTCATCAGGCTCACATTGCACAAAGTGAGCCGATGACCAGCATAGTCCAGTAAGGTTTGAGCCCGACACCTCCCTCCCTTAACCCTCACTATTATCCGACCTTCGTGACATTGACCTCGTGTCAAGTCCTGTCTGGTGGGAGGCAGAGACAAATATCAAGTAGTTCAAACGGTAGTTGTTTGTGTCGTGGTTGTTGGTGTATTGTTTCACTCCGAACGTGATCTGAAAACAGCTCAGATGAACAAGCAATGTAGTCTAATTCGATTAATTCAAGAAAATATATGATTCAAAGTAACTCATAATCATTTTCTAACGATTATAGCTTCAAATGATAATCTTTAATACAAATAATTTGCGGGAAGTATATGGTTTCAAGTATTCCTATCTAAGACTAATAATTTGAGAACAGATATGTTTGACTCAGGTTATTTAATGCCGATACTAATTATTTTGCAAGCAATTGTGCGGTTTCATCACATTACATAACCTACCCTTGCAATTCTTATACATATTACCAATTTTTGCTTTATTATTATTATTATTACTACTAATTCTTGAGAGTTTTTCACATCAGCGTCAGCTGATGGTCTCTAACTAGAGTTTGAGAGACAGCAAATCTCCTCAAGTCTCCAGGACTCTACTCAGTATTCTGGCCGATCTCAATAATGCAGTAGTTTGGGTGGTCTCCACTCGTCCTCTTATTTCCAAGTCCTTTTATCAATCCTTTGGTGACTGTACCAAGAGCACTAATTACAATTAGTATAAACGACATTTTCATGTTCCATAGTTTTTTCAATTCCTTAGCAAGGTCGAGGTACTCATCCTTCTTTTCACTTTCTTTCAATTTTACACTGTAGTCAGCCGGGACAGCAAATTCCACAATTTTGTAAGTTCTCTTTTTTCTTTTTCTTTTTCTTTTTTTTTTTTTCACCTTTTTTTTTTTTTTTTGTTGTTGTTGATTATTACAAGGTCAGGTCGTCTGGCCGAGATTAGGTGATCCGTTTAGATGTCATAATCCCTGAGGAGTCTGTGTGAGTCATTCTCCAGAATAGATGTTAGGTTTTGCATATACCATTTGTTCGTATGGTCAAATTTAAATTTCTTGTACAATTCCCAGTGGATCATTTTGCCCACCCAGTCGTGTCTAGTCTTATACTCTATCTGGGCTTATTTGCAGCATTCGCTTATTATTTGAGTGATCGTTTTGTCTCCATCACCACATAACCTACATATTATTATTATTATTACTAGGGTGAGTCAAAAGTTTTGCTATATTCTAGTCGCTTATTTGCTTTATTCTTGAAGTTTCAACAGAATCAGTCAAGCATTCAAAGTAGAGACCATCGTGCTGCACCGTCTGAAGCCACCTTTCTGGCAGGAAGTGAACCTCGGTCTAACGGGCTATTGGCGAAATATATATATATATATATATATATATATAGAGAGAGAGAGAGAGAGAGAGTAATATTGTTTTATATCTACTAGGCTTGACTGAAAAGTTCGTTGATTGACTCTCATAGAAAGTGACCAAATAAGGTTTGTTTTTCAACATAGTTTTCTATGAAGCCCCCACACAGCTTTCAACGGTGTTGCAGTGCTTGGATTTTATTAGTCAAAAAAGTCATCAACAGCAAGTGTGACGTCAGCCAATGAACCTTTCAGCCGATTCTCATAAGCTATATATTTTTTGGAAAAGATAAACGTGTCCTACCTGAATTCTTCTAGTATTGTGTATAATGATAAGTCGAATCTCCAGGTGAGCGCTTTTCTTCAATGACTCCAAGTTGGTGGGCAGGTAACTATACATGTCAGGATGGGTGACAGAGAAAGTCGAGTAGAGCTTATTTGTCGACAGCACCAGTAGGTCCTCTTCTTCTGATTCTTTCAGAAGACTTTGAAAATGCCCTTTCACCAACCTGGCAGTCGGGTTGATCCACATCACGCTACCAAATTCTGCCAAAGCCAACTGGAAAAATAAGACGCAAAAGTGAAACCCTACATTAATTTTGGACACTAAAAAAAACCATTTTTATACTTTCGTGTAAGTTGATTTTATAACATGTCAATCGTTGTTGCCCAAGTCATTCTCTATTTTTTGCGAGTAATTACTACAGCAAATACGACAAAAATGTAATTTTGCCTGTGTACCATCGGCAACAAAAAATCCTGGTCATCCTGATAAAGAGTCAATACAAATAATTCGTCAATGTAAATTCCTTACATGTGAAAGTGAAGGAGAAAGAGAAAGAAAAGACACCTATGTGTGTGTGTGTGTGTGTGTGTGTGTGTGTGTGTGTGTGTGTGTGTGTGTGTGTGTGTGTGTGAAATAGAGAAAGAAAGTAAGAGGGTTAGAGAGAGTACAGAACAGTTATATATAATGTGTGTGTGTGTGTGTGTGAAATTAAAGACTGACCTGTAAAATGACGGGTCTCCATGATGTGTCCGAACAGTTGTGAACGTGAGCGGGGAACATCCACATCCAAAAAATCCGAGTTTCTACATTGCAGGCCGATTCCAGCTGAGAAATTAGAAATAATTGCAATAAAAATTAAAATATATTTATAATTGTTAGCCATCACAGCTTACCCATGTGCACTTATTCATAATCAAAAACTCACTAGAATTTAAATTTAACGGATCCTATCTGTCTCGCAGCGATGGTATTTAAAGTACAAACTTGTCTCATATCCTAATCTCAAATATGGACACTTTGTTACTGTGTAAGAACGAGTAAGCTTGTCTGAATGTTATATAATGGCCGAGGGATTTCGTTTCATATATCTTGCCTTTGGGTTTAGTTAAGCTGAGAACTTTTCGGCTCAGTGCATGGGTTAGTTAGGTACAAACTTGAGCGCAAGTGTTGATGCGCGCGCGGGGAGGATGTGTCGTTCACAGATGTCAAAATAAAAATCCCAGATAGAAAATTAGACCAGTGGGTGTGAACGACGTCATGCACCGGAAGCGCGCCCGGAGAATTTTGGGGATTTTGAAAAAGTCAGTTAGTTGAGTTCCTGGCTCGGAAGAAGAAGGTTGACTTTCGCTTGCTCACCGAAGCCAGGCTAGTGGCCTTGTGGCGGGTGCCACACGTGGTTTGGGGCAGATGGAAAAGTCATCATTGAAAGATTGTGCATCTCTCTTCCTTATGTCGAAACCTTTAACTCAAAGGTAATAAAAGGTTTCGTACCTGAACTAAGAAGTCGTTACGTGTTTTTCGTGTTTCGGGATTCCTATGTTCTATGTATATATATTATGAACATTCTATGTACGTTTCCCATATTCATGTTGTTACATGAAAACCAGAAACAAATAAAATCTACCCTTATTAGTTTCCTCTTCTTAAAATATTGTCAGCCCAGTCGGCTGGGGCTGTAGAATACACTGAATGCATCTCTGTAGAAGGGTAAGACTCCCCCAACGAGTGTCCTGGACACGACATTAAACAATCAGATGATGAGGCTCCAGTATTGCACCCAGGTCTACTCTGGTCCGGAGTGGTAACACTTGATATGGTCCTATCAATAGATCAAATAGAACTGTTTGATATTTAAACTATGTGCAAACAAATGGCTTATGCTCCTCAGGTGGTGTCATGGTTAGCAAACTAGACTAATAAACCTTCACGAGTGAGTTCGAGACTCATTGGATGCTCTATTTATGCGGCCTTATGCAAAAAAGCAAAAAGATTTGTAAATTACGACAACAAAATGCGTTTACGAATAATGTATTTAATATATTTAATTATATATTTAATATATATGTATGAAAAGGATTTGGCATTAAATAACCTACAGTGGTTGATATGACATAAAACAAAACAAAACCAAATCATATATATTTAATATATATGTTTAAAGAGGATTTGGCATTAAATAACCTACAATGATTGATATGACATAAAACAAAACAAAACCAAATCATATATATTTAATATATATGTTTAAAGAGGATTTGGCATTAAATAACCTACAATGATTGATATGACATAAAACAAAACAAAACCAAATCATATATATTTAATATATATGTTTAAAGAGGATTTGGCATTAAATAACCTACAATGATTGATATGACATAAAACAAAACAAAACAAAATCATATATATTTAATATATATGTTTAAAGAGGATTTGGCATTAAATAACCTACAATGATTGATATGACATAAAACAAAACAAAACCAAATCATATATATTTAATATATATTTTTAAAGAGGATTTGGCATTAAATAACCTACAATGATTGATATGACATAAAACAAAACAAAACCAAATCATATATATTTAATATATATGTTTAAAGAGGATTTGGCATTAAATAACCTACAATGATTGATATGCCATAAAACCCAACTAAACCAAATAAATTAAAGTCTTATTTCCAATATGCTCAAAAGATACCAATTGCCTCCCCTGCAGAAAAAAACAAAAATACCTTATAATATCCGTTTTGATTGCATAATGTTCCATCAGAAATAACAAAATTCTGTTATCTTTGGTTCAGAAGAAAAATAATGGTTGGTTTGTGTTTTATAGCATATCAACATTTGTGGGTTATTTAATGCCAAATCCTGTTTATATATATATATATATATATATATATATAACTCTTCACCCCTCTTCTATCCCCTTCCACCCTTCTTTCCTGTGTCTATTCTGAATTATTTTATCCATAAGATCTGAAGAAGTCCTGATGGGTTTGTTTTTTTTGTGTTTTGGATTTATATCAAAACCCATAACAGGATGGAAATAAATTTATAATCCTAATGTGACCGGTTTTTATTTCTTCTTAAAGAAATTATTGCTCAAGAAAATCAGTTACATTGAGCTCTTTACCAGGAAAATTTAAATGTTCACTGTTGAATGTTTTTTTTTTTTTTTGTACTGATGGAATTACTCCCAACTCCGGTTTAACTGGACCGAATAATACTTATATATATATATATATATATATATACATATATATATATATATCAAATGTATGTGTGTGTGTGTGTGTGTGATTCGTAAGCGAATAGTTTGTTGGTAACTTTATTTTAAATGAGTCGTTAGAGCTCTTTTGTTTGCACACTGTTTGATAGTTTCAAGTAAGTTAATCCAACACTAATAATTCTGTTAATATTAATCATTTGTTTACACACAGTTAAATGGTTTCAAGTGTTTTTATCCAATACTAATAATTCTATTTAATATCAATTATTTGTTTGCACACTGTTAAATGGCTTCAAGTATTGCTATTTAACATTAGTAATGCCATTTATTAAGTATTCCTTTGTCAAATACATAATTTGAACACAGCTTGATGTTTTTAAATAACTATCAATAATAATTCTCAGTAAATGATTAAACGGTTCTATTTGGCTCATAGATGAGACCCTAACAGATACTACCATTCCGATCCAAAGGGTGGGGAGTGTCTTCGTGGTGTAATGGTTAAAGCACTAGGCTGCGAAATTGTAGTAAACGAGTTCGAACTCCAGTTACGCCATTACGTTCAATTTTGGACAAATACCTTTGGGAAAAGTGTGAACCCCCTTATCCTCGTAGCCATGGGTTAAATAGTACCACGACTATTCTTCTAGAAGGTTGATATGCCATTAAACAAAGAAACCATATCAATCCGGTTCGAAGTGGATATGGGGAAGAAAAATAAATTATTATAACAAATTGTTTATGGTGTACTTATTTCTGGGGGATACTGTAGATTGACCCTTGATTTATCGTCATGAAATCATTCTGACGAATTTAAGAGTTTAACAACGCCCTCTCGATGGAGGTTAGAATACGCTGACTGTATACAGAGGAGTAATACACCCAAACCAAAAACTGTCGGTGCCCTTAGTATGACACTAAACTACAACCTGTTTTCTCTGGTTCGGAGTGGTAGTACCTGTTAGGGTCCCATTATATGAGAAATCGTATTTTGTGAGTGATTGGTTGGTTAGTTGGTTGGCTGGTTAGGTTTTATGGCATATCAACCTTTGTTGGTTATCTAATACCAAATTCTGTTATATATATATATATATATATATATAGCCTTGGATTTCCAAACGAATACTTCGCAGATAACGTTTTTGATTAGCAGGATCTCATTTGTTTGCATGGGATTAAATGATTTCAATTCATCATATTTTTGGTACAATCCTGTCTCTCTCAAAAATGACAGAACGTCATCCCTTTTGACGTTCTCGAACAGATCACTCAAACGATTCACCTTGAAAAATCGCTTTCTGATGAAAGCGAATTCCCTACATTCTGAGAACGGGGTTAATGGTGCAAGGCATTTGACATGTCAGACACTGTTATTGTTCCTGTTTCAGTATAAAAGAGAGAGTAAGCCATGTATGATCCATGCGCAAACGGGATATAATGACTTGTTCTCTTCTTGATTTTCTCAAAGCTGGTCTCCATTCTCCCAAAGTGGGCTGGACCTGGAAGAGTTTATTGTGGGTGTTATTATTCAAGTGTTGTTGCCATTTTGCATGAAAAAGTTTATTGATTTTGGGTTTCAGGTCTGTATATGGAATCCTGAATTTGTCGGGAGTCAGATCTAAGGCCGGATTTTCTGGTCATGGTAATTCAATTTACAATATAATTCCTCAACTTAAAAAAAAGAAAATGTACATCTATTTCCTTGCTCTTAAGGTCATCAAAATTATGCAGATGCGTATTTCCAATCCTCTTGGAAAGACATGACCCTGTAGGTGACCGTGTCCTCTGTAAAGAGTACGGATGTAACTCACAAGACACATCCAGGTTAATTTGCCATGACTAGTTAATTTGGCATCGCTTGCGTGCGATGTGGTAGAACTTCGGCTCTGCATTCTGTGGTCGCTGGTTCGATCTTCAGTGGGGGGATATCACGACATACACTACTGATGAGACCTAATAAGGTCGAAACAGCTGTCCAGTGGATCCGTATGTCGCGCGCAAGTCTTTGCCGGATTTTCTGGTCATGATGATTCAATTTACAATATAATTCCTCTACTTAATAGAATTGTAGATCCAAGGCCATTGTGGTTTTGTGAGTGATAGTGAGTGATTTATTTTAACAGCATGTCACTCCTTTAAGAGGTTAGAGAATCGCTTTTTTTGGAGCGGTTCTCTCTAATACAAATAATTTTAAATAGATTTATTTTACCCACTGATGGGACCCTAACAGGCGCTACTACTCAGGGTCAAAATGGACTTTGGAGTAATAGCAATGAAAGAGGGTATACACTCCCAAGATTTCCAGAACTGAAGCCTCACCATCCGATGCAGTTTAATGCCATACCCAGGACACTTCTTTTTAATGGAAGATCTTACCCTTTTCTTTGTAACGTCCACATGTGCATAAAAAGAAGAGAAAAATTATTGACCGACAACTTAACAAAAGCATAAGTATTTCCTTCGACCGAAATAATACATTAACAGAAAATAAAACAAACAAAAGTTAGTTACTATCCGTACACTGCTGGCCAAGCTATTACTGAAAGTCTTTCTCACTGATTGTTCGTCCGACTACTATCCACCATCTAATTGTCCTTTCGACAAACGTGCCTCGACCAATTGTCTTCTCGGTTAATGTCCCATGCTAATCAGCACGGTACCTCTATCTATATTCTCTTGGGGCCTACAAGTTCCGTCCACTTGCGATCGGTGTTCAGTTGCCAGTGCCTCGCTTTATTCCTATATGACACCTTTATAGGGGACAGAGGGCATTCGAAGCCTCCCGACATGGATAATGAAGAACCCAGCGAGAATAGAACACATTTTCAGATACCAACGTGAGACCAACGTACTATATAACTGTGCCTTGGGGATATTCACTTGGTCTAATTAAGTTTGGCATAAGATTAAAGAGCGCAGGATAAGGTTAAGGCTCCTACGGCTTGTGAGGCTCGGCTGTTTAATATCAAGTATTTCCATTTCTCGGCTAACTTACCTTGGCGACCTGTTCTTCAAGGAGATCAATGTGGAAAATTACCAACTTTTTATCTGGCAGAAAGTACTGTACAGATTCTATTAGCTTCTCGACGTCTTCCAGTGTCTGACGTGTGACTGCCGTTACTATGACCGGGAAATGATCGTCGGGAAAATTGAGACGCATGTGGCGTTCAGCCTCTTCCTCGATCTCGTGCTCTGTCTCTGCAGCCTTGAGCGCAAAATGACGACCATGCATCAATTGGCCCTTCCCCTCCACATCGACCGAATACTTGTAGTGCTCGTCAGCTACGTGATCTTTTCTGGCATCATGGGGTACAGCTTCGTCTTTGGGCACCTCATCTCGGTGCTTTTCAAGAATCTCCTTCCGGAGTTTTTCAAGCTCTGCCTTGAGTTCTGCTTGCTTCTTGGCGTCGGCCAACCTCCTGGCATCTTCCGCTTCTTGTAGCTTTTTCTGAATAAGTGAAAGAACAAAAACAGGTTACAACATACTCGTTACGAAGTAGGCAAACATTTGGGATAAATATATACGAGGTGCATTCAATAAGTTTCCAGACTTTTTTGTACAGGCATTTAAAATTGTCGTAGACTCTTGAAAATTCACTGTTATTGCTATACAGCTTATGAGATGACTGACCAATTTTTATGATTTCAGGTTCAAATGAACAGCTACAGTAGCAATTGGAATACACCCTACTAAAGCCTGATTGTCACAGCTGGTGAATTTAAAAAATACAATCTGACACTTTAGAAGAACGATATGCAATAAAATTGTTTTAAACTTGGAAAAAATGCCACAGAAACGTAGGGAATGCTTCAGACTGCTTTTCGACCATCTTGCATGAATCAAGCATCAGTTTTTGAGTGGCATAAGAGATTCAAGGAAGGTAGGGAGTCTGTGAAGAATGATGAGAGGCGTGGGAGGTGTAAGGAAGTCAATACACCAGAGTTGATTGGCCAAAGGGTTGGGATTACTATGTTGAGGTTTTAAGAGATTCCGTCGGAAGAGGCCAACACTCTTCAAATCGGCTCAGTGGTATTTCTCCTTGTCACAGACTATTTTACCAATATGGGCATCAAGACAGTTCCTCACCCTCCCTATAGTCCAGACCTTGCTCCCAGTAACTTTTGGTTATTCCCTAAGCTCAGAGGCTGTCGTTATGAGACAATTGAGGAGATGAAAGAGGCTGCGACGAAGGTCATTGACACGCTTACACAAGAGGACTTCCATGGGGCCTGGCAGAAGTTGTTGGAACGGTACAACAAGTGCATTGCAACCGGGGGAGATTACTTCGAAGGGGACTAGAGTTTCATGTGTTTACTATCAATAAAAGTTCCCATACGAAAAAAGTTTGGAAACTTATTTAATGATCCTCGTACTTTGAAACGTGTATTTACTTCGAGAATAAAACATGGATAACATGTATATACTTCAAAACATGTATTTACCCAAGCACTCAACACGAGTAGGATGCAAAACAAGGTCAATCTTTAGCAGAGTTTAACAGATTTAAATTCAGAGTTTTCCTTCTCCTAGACCAGTTGCCATACCAAGGTTAAACAGCACAGTCTGTCCTTCTATTTACCTATCGCTAGAGGAAAAATAGTTGTATTTATACCTTTCCCGAGTGTGTTATGTAAAATCCAAAGATTTGAACTTGGATCATCGTAAGGTGTAAGTGAGAGTGCTACTCCTTTCCATGGATTACTCCACTTTACTCCTGATCCCTACCTTATACTGCTGAAGATTAAGCGAGGAGGTATCACATACCATTTTTTGATTCTTTGATATGACTCGACCTAGGATTGTACTCCAGTCTCTCGGGCCATTGGCGAAGACTCTACCCACTTGGCCAATAGACCGGTTTATCCACCTTTCCACTTATATATATATATATATATATATATATATATATATATACTTTCTTTAAGAAAAACAACGAAACCAGTCACATAGGATTATAAATTTATTTCCATCCGGTTTAACTGGACCAAAAATACTATATATATATATATATATATATATACAAGCCTGCGCGTGATTAATAGTGAGCTAGACTCGTAGTGCATTGTTTAATTCTAGCTGGATGCCTCATACATTCGACCTCGAGCCAAATTAAGCTAAGCTTAATTAAATCACTACTTATGCATTATGTGTGCTCGTATATGGCTCACGTGACAACGTTGCTAACTATTGTTTAACAATATACGTTCTAATCTATCAACATCAGATACTGTATGCAACTTTGGCCTTTGTGCCATATCTACGCACAGAAGACAAAAGAAAAAAGCAATGATATTTGAAGTTAAAGTTTCCGACTGTCGTAAAAGTTTATTAATTTTGCTTGAAATTCAGTGAAACCATTTTATTCCTATATACAATTATTTTATATATTAATATGAAATTGTTTATTCAATATCTATATAATACTAAAATTCTCATTATTTGTATATATATATATATATATATATATATATAAGGTATTCTTCAATCCAGTAAATCTGGAATAGGGAACAATTTCGTCAAGACAAATCAATTATTCAAATTTCGAATATTTGAATATTCCAAGTAGTGAGCTCAATGTAAATTAATTCACAGAGCAAATAATATTATTTCAAGAAAAAAAAAACAATATTCGGTCACATTAGCATGATGAATTTATTTCCATATTGTTAAGAGCATTGATACGAATCATAGACTCTAAATAATTTTTAACAGGACTTCCTGTTAAAGTCCTGTAAAAATCATTTTAGAGTCTTTGATTCATATCAATGCTCTTAACAAGATGGAAATAAATCTATTATCCAAATGTGACCGGATATTGTTTTTTCTTGAAATAATATACATACATGTATATATATATATATATATATATATCCTCTTGTCGTGCCGCCAGCACTGATATCCCTGACCTCACCACTCCTCCCTATCGTTCATTGCTTCTGGCAGGTTCTCAAGGCTACATCCCGTATCCTCACAGAGCTACTGTAAGAAAGTTCGTGCTCGTCGCCCTGCTTATGCTCGGCCATGTGAGGGGGTCCATTTGAGAACATTCTCCAATATATATGTGTGTGTGTGTGTGTGTACACACGGCAATCCAGAAAAAATGGAACATCACTGTGAGATTTCGGTTAAAGCAATATGCTTAAAATGCTATAGCCTGAAGAATAAAGTAATTTCCAGTCAAATTTGGATTCGGAGATTAAATGTCTTTAATAATTTTTGAGTTTTTCTTCTTTGTTTCGTTGCTATTTATTTGTATATACAATGCTTTAATATATTAATATGGAATTGGTGGCGTTTTACAGCATATCAACCCTTGTAGGTTATTTATTGCCAAATCCTGTTTATACGCATATATCAAATATATCTAACATACCCGGATACGAATATGTGAAATTTACAGAGAATGTTCATAACATATATACATAGAACATAGGAATCCCGAAACACGAAAAACACGTAACGACTTCTTAGTTCAGGTACGAAACCTTTTATTACCTTTGAGTTAAAGGTTTCGACATAAGGAAGAGAGATGCACAATCTTTCAATGATGACTTTTCCATCTGCCTCGCCCCCAACACGTGTGGTACCCACAACAAGGTCTCGGCGAGCAAGCGAAAGTCACCCTTCTTCCTCGGACAGCAAGACTCAACTCAACTGACTTTTTCAAAATCCCCAAAATTCTCCGGGCGCGCTTCCGGTGCATGTATAGCCGGGAGTGAGATTGTTATTTGTTTAGCGCTATATTCTTTTAAGGCAATAAATGAATTACGAAACTATTCTTTATACAACACACAACAACGAAAGTTTTTATTTGCAGCTTTGAGGCGGTTTGTTCTTGGTGCTGCAAGACTCGTGGTGGTTAGGCTTGTTGGATGTTTGAGACGAAATGGTTTAGCGGGATGTTGAGATGGCAGCGTGTTGTTGGACGTGTGAGGGAAGTATTCAAGGTCACCGTGTAGTTTTGTGTGTCTGGTAATTGGGGAGAGTAGGCGTTATCTCCATTAATGTGGACCAGAGGTGAAATGGGAGCTAGTGTGTCGAGAGAGGGATTACGCTCAGATCGACATAGCCAATTTTGGGGTGACATAAAGTTGTGCCTGTGCGAGGCATATTGAATGTATCTAATTCATATTCAACTGGGATTCCTTGGTCTAAAATATATTAGACGCAAAGAATCCATAAATTAGATGGTTCCCTCGTTGAGTATCCATGTTGCTGCTGCTAGGGTTAAAGCCACAGTGAGATGTCCACACTGGGTGGCTTGTTTAGCTAAAAAGCATCGCTAAGCAGGGGCGACCAGAGGCACGTCTGTTCTGGTCGCCGTCTCAAGCTGAAGAGAGTGTGTTTGGCGGATCACCCGTTTTGCTAGCCGGAAATGAATGTCCGGGCTGAATAGGATAAGTCATCCTGATTGGGTGAAATTCAGTGTTGAATTAAATTGCGCGCCAAAGCAAAATACGAGATTTTTCTCTTCTCTACACATGACGTCATTCACATCCACTGGTCAACCTTTCTATCTGGGATTTTTATTTTGACATCTGTGAACGACACATCCTCCCTGCGCGCGCGTCAACACCTGCGCTCAAGTTTGTACCTAACTAACTTATGCACTGAGCCGAAAGGTTCTCAGCCTAACTAAACCCAAAGGCAGGATATATAAAAAGAAATCCCTCGGCCATTATATTACATATATATATGATTTGGAGACGACTAGTTTGTAAGTAACATTATTAAACGAGCCAAAGCTCATTTGTTTGCACACAGTTAAAGGGTTTCAAGTACTACAATCTAACACTAATTCTGTTCAACATGTTTCATTTGTTTGCACTGTTTAATGGTTTCAATTACTGCTATGTAATACTAATAATTCGATTTAACGTCAGATATTTGTTTGCACACGGTTAAATTGTTTCAAGTACATTAAATGACTAATTAGTTCAATTTGATTCATTGATGGGACCTAACTGGTACAACAACTCTGAATCAGAGTGGAACTGGGAGTAATGACAAATAAGGGGTACTCGACATTCCCCCAAAGCTCCAGAACTGGAGCCTAACCATTCTGATAGTTTACTGCTATAGCTAGGTGGAGGAATGCCTTAACCTTTAGCAGAGAGGCTGTTGGCATATTCTACAGCAACAGTCGACGAGGTTGTAACGTGGCAAAGTAGAAATATTCAACATCTATATCTTATTGTTATTACTTAGAACATTCGGACAATTAACCTCACCTTTATTGTTATACTCACAACATTTCAGCCGATATGTCCTTCGGTCTTCTTCAGATGTTTCATGTCGAACTCGGGAGTCAAGGAGGAATCTCAAACTGAACCCTTTATATTAAGAACCCTTTTTATTAGGAATTTATTATCTCTTATTTTTGCTTCTGTTCGTCAATTTTCAATGAATTTCAGTGGAAAAAGGTCTCCGTTTAAAAGCAACTTGCATACTTGGAGGTTTTTTTTTTCCCCTATCCGTTCCCCCTGGAGCTGATCGGGTTATGAAAATATCAATAAAAAACGGTTACTTACCAGTACTTCTTTTTCCTGTTTTCTTATTTTTTCTTGGTGTTCAAGTTCCAACCGATGTCGTTCTTCTTCTTCTTTTCGCAATTTTTGCTCCAGTTTTAACGCCTCTTCTTTTTTCTCAGCCTCCGCTTTGGCCTTTGCTTTGCTCTCCTTTGCCGCCTCCTCCGCCTTTCGAATGGCTTCCTCCATTTCTAACTTTCTAATGGCAGCCGCTTCCTCCTCTTTTCGCCTTTTCTTTGCTTCCTCTTCTGCTGCCTGGATAGCGGCTTCCGCTTCCGCTTTTTTCTTCTTGGTCTCGTCTTCCTTTTTTACTTCCCCAGTATCCGTCTTCTCGAACTTAAGGCTTTTATCTTCATCATCAGCTTTACGCCTACCGTTACCGCCTGATATGTCGTCGGATTTCCTTTCGAGATTCTCTCTGGGTTTTTGTTCTTCTTCTTGTGGTCGTTGAATCACGTCATTTTCGCTATCCTTAGACTCTTTAATTGATATGTGATCATCATCGCCGGACATAAGCTCCTGAAAGATCAAATGAAAACAAACCACAATTACAATAGAGTTAAGAAAAAAAATTATATTACAGACGGACAGGATCTATGAAAATTCCACGGAACGAAAAAAAATCAAGAGGAAATATTTAAGCAAGGAAAATCGACAATCCTAAGGGGAAAAAAAAAATTAGTTCCTAAAAACCATAGAACTTGAACAAATTTACTTTTTTAAAAAATCTACTGACTTCGAAAGATATTCGTTCACTTCGAAATTTTAACATTTTACTTGTTCAGCTTTGAAATTCACCTTGAAAATAAATGTTTGTTTTAAGAGCATCTCAACCTGTCTGGGGTAATTTTATGCTTTGAGGTTTGGGAATTGTGTTCCTTGTATATTTATATTTACATTTTTTGTGTAGTTGTTTCTTAAGAGGTTTTTGTACACAGTCATATGAAATCAAAAATTCCTGTTTAATACAAATAATTCGCAAACAGTAGTATGGTCACAAGTATTCCTACCTAATACTGATAATTTCATAGTCTCAAGTATTCCTATCTAATACTGATAATTTTATGGTCTCAAGTATTCCTATCTAATACTGATAATTTTATGGTCTCAAGTATTCCTATCTAATACTGATAATTTTATGGTCTAAAGTATTCCTATCTAATACTAATATTTATATGGTTTCAAGTAATTATTTCTATCTAATAATAGTCAGTTGTTTTCACATACTTTTATGGTTTCAAGTAACTAATAATAATAATCCTTACTAAACAATTAGAGCTCCAAGTAAATATTCTTAATACAAATCATTAACAGTTATATAGACTCTTACACACGGACACACACGTTCACCCGTGTTGGCCGACCAGCAAAACTCACATTCATTAACTCAGCGAGGACACGGAATACCGTCTAGGAGACTTATCAAGAGAGATGGCTGATAGGGACGGGTGAGAAAGAGAGTCAAAAGAATCCATGTAGCCAGCTCGCTTGATTTTGATGATGATAAACTTCAAAAACATTTAAAAGATTTTATTTTAGTCTAAGACATTTGGAACGCGTAACTGCTGAAATCAAAATTTCGAAATGAAAAATCTACACCAGAAGTTAGCTTCCTTGATCAGAGACACGAATATACAGAAAGCATATGATTATTATAAAGATTGAAAAATGATTAAATCCTCAGCGATGCATTAAAAATAAATAAGTCACTAACTTAACCACTAATCTCACGTAGCAACCAAATATATTTACATTATATATTTATTTCTATGACTGAGGTTTAGGCTTGACGACGCTAAAGATATGGATATTGCCTACAGAGCAAATGATTATCTTACATCTTTACTAGGCATGTTAATATAAATGATTAAAATGTTTGAAAGAAGATTTATCAACACTGAAGATTGCATAGATACAACAATTTATAGAATCGAAGAATAGACGAAAACGAGCAAAGAAAAATTAATTGTAATTAATCTTTATTTGCTCTTGGCAACCAATAACATCAATATCAACAGAGACAACTTAAAGACAAAAAGAAAAACAACAAGAAAAAAAAGAACCAAGAAAAGAACCATTGTAGGTTATTTAATGCCAAATGATGCCTATACATATATATTAAATAAATATGATTTGGTTTGGTTGGGTTTTATGGCATATCAACCATTATTGGTTATTTAATGCCAAATGATGCTTATACATATATATTAAATATATATGATTTGGTTTGGCTGGGTTTTATGGCATATCAACCATTGTAGGTTATTTAATGCCAAATGATGCCTATACATATTAAAAATATATGATTTGGTTTGGTTGGGTTTTATGGCATATCAACCATTATAGGTTATTTAATGCCAAATGATGCTTATCATTTCCTCGTATGTTATTTGATACCAAATCCTCTTTATACATGTATATTAAATATATATGATTTGTAAACACATTTTGTAGATAACATCTTGAGCTTATTTTATTGCACACAGTTAAATAGTTTCAAGTATTTCTAACACGAATTGTTCTATTTACTATCAATCATTTATTTGCACACAGTAAAATGGTTCCAAGTATTGCTTTGTATCATTAACAATTCAATTAAACTTTAGTTATTTATTTACAGACAGTTAAATGATCAAATAGTTCTATTTCTAACAATTCTATGCAACATTAGTCATTCCTTTGTTCACAGTTTAAATGTTAAACAGTTCTATTTCGACCCATAGATAGGACTCTATCAAGTGCTACCACTCCCGGGCAGAGTGGACCTTTGGGCACAGATAATGAAGGAGTGCTCCAAATTCTGCATAGCCCCAATACCGAAGCCTTACCATTAGATTGTTTAAAGTCATATCCCGGACACTTGTTGGGAGCGGGTCTTACCCCTCCGCAGAGATGCAGTTGCAGTATTCTACAGCCCCAGCCGATTGGGTTAGCAACACAAAATATTTGGTTTCTTTGTGTGATGGCATATCAAGTTTCATGATTTATTTAATGCCAAAGCCGTCATTGTAAAAAAGCAACAGTGATACTATCTAAGCCATACTTGGGGAGGATAGAGACTTCATGCCTTTCACAAGGTTATCAGTCCGAAAATGAATATGATAGCGGGACTAGATTTCGAACTCGCTTATTTGGAGGCTACAGTCCAGCATTTTAGCAATCACACCACGGAGACTCTCTCGGTCCACAAAAGAAAAGAAACTGTAGTCTCTATGGTGACAGACTTGAGACGGTTAATCATATAACAAGCGAACGTTGTTACCTGGCATAAGAAATGCAAGAACAAGTATGACTTGATGAGAAAGGTGATCTTCTTATAATTGTACAAGAAACTAAAGTTTGACCATGCTGATAAAAACAATAAATACCCAAACCAGAATATATCTTAGAAAATAAGACGCATGAAGTTCTCTGGGATTCCAAGAAACAAACGGATTATACAATCCCGGCCACAAGACAAGAGTTAACT
The DNA here is from genome assembly GCA_963585895.1 of Sepioteuthis lessoniana. Classification (NCBI taxonomy): domain Eukaryota; kingdom Metazoa; phylum Mollusca; class Cephalopoda; order Myopsida; family Loliginidae; genus Sepioteuthis; species Sepioteuthis lessoniana. The sequence goes on along the minus strand of OY757913.1, from coordinate 99,447,819 downwards.
AACAAAAAAAGTTGTCTAAATTTCTGAGACGAAGCTTGATGATTTTTATCATTAAAGGTTTTCGGACTATTGTCTTCATCTTTATTGTTATTTCCACAACCTTTCGGCCGATATGTCCTCCGGCCTTCTTCAGGCGTTTGTCGAACTCGTGAATCTACACGGAACTTCGAACTACGTCCTTCATTGAATCCACGGGGTTGCCTGTTCTGATTCCATTTGCCATAATTGTTACTCACCTGTAGTCAAGATTGAACCTGCAACCTCCAGATAATTGTCTTCTTAGAAGCTTAGGGAACCAACGCCTATAACCGTTATGCTATGTCCATCATGACACATAGCGTAACGGTTATAGGCGTTGAGACAATCCTGACTGCTGGCGAGTAACAATACAGGAATACTTAACACTTGTACCTGGTTATGGCTAACCGAATCAGAAAAGGCGACCCCCGTGGTTTCAATAAAGGACGTAGTTCGAAGTTCCATGTAGGTTCCTGAGTTCGACAAGCACCTGAAGAAGGCCGAAGGACATGTCGGCCCAAGCGCTGTGGAAATAATCATAAAGATGAAGACAAGAGTCCAAAAAGCCTTAATGATAAAAAAAATAACAAGTAAAGAACTGGTAGATTTTGCTGTTCGAGCTGACCAGAGAGTGAAAAGACAGCAAAAAGATCAACAGATATCTGGATCTTGCCAGACAGATCTAAAAGCCAAGGAATATAAAGGTGACGACGATACTAGAAAAGAGGCTAGAAGAACTGGTGGTACGATGGTTCATCGAAGCCATCAAGACTACTGCGTTGTTAAGATTAGCTTTGATACTTAGGAAAGTCATAGATATGTAAGGAAACTTGCTGTCGCGTAGACTTCAATGAAAAACCACCAGTTAAAGTCAGTTAAATTTGCAAGGGTAAAATAATTATGAATGACAAGAACAGGTGCGACTTAGGAGAATAGAAAGTAGAGAGCGACAGTAAACAATAATTATAAGCGAATTATTTGGGCTAACTGCGTTTCATTTTATCGGTTAGGTCTGATTTCCATATAATCGATAGCCTATTGATAGCTGTCCATGCCTTCGTTAACCTCGTGTCGATGTCCTTTTCGGTTGATGCGACGCTGCTACCTAGGTAAGTGAATTTGTCTACTTGTTTAAAAGAGGGCAGCGGTCGCATCGATACTGCTATATGGATGTACTACATGGACTCTAACAAAACGGCTGGAGAAGAAGCTAGACGGCAATTACACAAGAATGCTGCGAGCAATCTTGAACAAGTCCTGGCGGCAACACCCAACAAGACACCAACTGTATGGTTACCTGCCTCCTATCACGAAAATTATTCAAGTTAGACGAATCAGACATGCAGGACACTGCTGGAGAAGCAGGGACGAACTCATAAGTGATGTACTCTTATGGACCCCCACACATGGCCGAGCAAAAGCAGGACTACCAGCACGAACATACATTCAGCAACTATGTGAGGATACGGGATGTAGTCCAGAAGACCTGCCAGAGGCGATGAACGATAGGGAAAAGTGGCGAGAGAGGTCCAGGGATATCAGTGCTACCAGCACGACATGATGATGGATGATGATTTGGGCTAAACTAAGCAAAGCTTTGTAAACGGCCACTTTTGGGGTGTCTCGTGGTGTAATGGTTAAGAAACTAGACTAGCAGACCATGGTAAGTGGGTTTGATTCATATTTGGTGCCCTATAAATCTGACCAAATGAACTAGGTTTAGCTAAGTAAATGATTACTATTTTTATTACTAGCAGGACATTGCTCGTGAGTTCGATTCTCGCTGGGTGCCCAATAATTCTAACTTTAGTAAATTACAACTCAAAAATAATTTTAATCTTTTTAAGCGTGTTTTTTTTTAATAAACAGTTTAAAAATGATTTCTTTCTTTTAAAGCCGTCATCGACATTGTTAATGTCTACGTACACACTATGCTAACATCTGTCACCGCAACGGACTCAATTATAGATTGTGGCTGGCCGTGATTTCATCGCTTGACAAAACGTGGTTCATAAACAGTTTAACCAAGGAGTGGCTCCGCCATTTTGGTTACAACATGATAGATCTAGTTGTTTTTTTATGAAAGTTTAGACGACAATGTACACTTGATTTATATATATATATATATATATATATATCTTTAATGCCTCATGAGCTCAGGTAGCAAACTATTGTTGGAAGATAGATTCTCATTGGGTGTTCCATACTTCTAGCTTTACGCCTAGAGAAGGTTAGTAAATGACTTCGATTTTTGGTTATTTATTGATTAACGTTAATCTGGTATAAGCTAATAGATATAGAGCTCACAGTTAAGACCAAATCTCAGCCAGAAGACCAGAACTACTGACAGAATTTGATCTGTACATAGATATTGTATTAATAGTTTATAAGTTCTATGCAAAGATGCTTTTTTAAAGATTGATGTAAGAAGATAATAAAAAGTAGAGATGTCAAAGGAATAATAATAATACACACAGATCACCTAATCTCGGCCCGAAGACCAGACCTTATAATAATCAACAAAAAACAGAGAATTTGCAAAATTGCCAACTTTGCTGTCCTGGCTGACCACAGAATAAAACTGAAAGAATGTGAAAAGAAGGATAAGTACCTCGATCTTGCTAGAGAATTGAAAATACGTGGAACATGAAAGTAACGATTGTGCCAATTGTGATTGGTGTGTTAGGCACAATAACTAAAGGATTATAAAAAGGCCTGGACGACTTGGAACTTAGCGGATGGGTTGAGACTATCCAAATGACAGCATTACTGAGAACGGCCAGAATACTGAGAAGAGTCCTGGAAACTTGAGGAGACTTGCTGTCACTCAAACTCCAGGGAAAACCATCCGCTATTACTGATGTGAAAAACTCTAAAAGAGTAAATAATAATAATAATAATAATAATAATAATAATAATAATAATAGTTGCTAATAAAAAGAAACTACTGGATTTCGCCGTCTCGGCAGATCACAAAATTAAAATAAAGTAACACAAAAAAAATAAATGAATCCCCGAACTCTGCCAGAGAGTTGAAAAGGTTGTGGAATATGATGTTGACAGGGATATTTATCATAGTCGGAGGACTCGGAAAATCCCTAACAACCTCGGAGAACAACAGGGAAAACAAGAAATACGGAGATGAATTGAAATTGTTCAGACCACAACACTGATGTGATCAATAGGAATTCTTAAAAGAGTCCAGGAGAACTGGGGAGACTTGCTGTCACGTCGACTTCAGGAAAGACCACCAATTACTACTGATATAGAAAACTCGTAAATAGATTATATACAGTATATGGTATATATATATATATATATAAATCGTCGACGAGGAAAACGCGTGAGTAAAAAATAATCTAGAAACTAATCACAGTTCTAACTTAAAAGATTTCAAAATGTTAGTTATTATTCATAATAAACAACATAAAAAGAGTATTGAATCTAAGATTATTTCTAATTCATTGGCCAAGTAGGTAGAGTGTTCGCCAATGGTCCGGGAGACCTAGGTTCAATCCCAGTTCGCATCATACAAAAGACTTTTAAAATGGTACTTGATACCTCCTTGCTTAACACTCAGCATTATAAGAGACGTATCAAGGGTAAAGTGGAGCAATCTAGTGAAAGGAGTAGCGCCCTCCCCTACACTTCGGTGTAGTAGCTATTGAAAAGGGAGCCTTCTGGTCGCCCTCGACTACGGTCGCCACCTTTACTTTTTATAATACTATCAAACAAAGACACAATTTTTTTTTCAACTTATCTCTTTATTTTGTGAAATTAATGCTAAAAAATTAAAAGATACCTTATTTAAATAAGTTAGATTTCATTATTTATTTATATTTATATTCACTTTTTAATGATTTTCCATAATACTTCTAATCATAATTGTTCCTTTATAAAGTTTCTAAAAATTCTTTAAATCCAAAACAAAAACGTTTCGCTTTAAAATAAATTTCGAACACTTATTACGTCATATAGATTTGAAACAGAACACGAGAAACGGTAAAAGAATGCTCAGATTTTCATTTTTTCGTTTCATTTTTAAAATGAATACAATTCAGAAGATTCGACATCACATATCATCATTCACCTTAATGGCGGTTTAATATAAAAACTGGAACGTGGCAAAATAATTAAACAAACTTAATAATTAAAATAATAAACAAACAAAAATAATAAACAAACAAAAATAATTAAAATAATTAAACAAACAAAATAATTAAACAAACATCTTTAAACAAACTCGTCCACTAAATACCTTGTTTTTCTCATTTTTATATTCACAGGCACACACATATATATACACACACACACACACACACATATATATTTCGTTGTTTGGTATTAAGCTCGACAAGCCAATTTCATATCCTGGCCAAAGCTCTTTTCGTTTCATTTCGCGCTAATGTCTTTGAGAAATGAATAAATCCATCTTTTCTACCCCACACAACCAGACCAGTTATGAGAATAATTGTACAGTAGACTGGGCTTTCTAACCTTGGTAGGAAAACCAGTCAAGGAGAAAACTTTTTTTCTTTTTTTAACGGCTTATCAACTTCTTGCGGGTTATTCAAGGGCGAAATTTTATTCCTATGTAAATGTTTGATCCTCTTCATATCTACATTTTTAATTTTCCAATGCCATCATTTTTAAATCATCTTTTTTGTGTCGATAAAAATCATTTGATTGCACAGTTATATCGACTTAAGCATTCCAATCCGATATTAATCATTTTCAAACGTGGCTATTTGATTCGTATATTGGAACCAAACAGATAACATCACTGATGAGTCAGAGTGGGCCTGGGAGTAATGGCAACGAAGCAGTAGTTCCTACTCCTCTAGAGCTCCAGAATTAGAGTCTCACTACCAGATACAGTTGAGTGTTTTACCAAGGATATCCGTTTTAGGGGGCTCTTTCCTCTCTGTAGAGGATGCAATCGGCGTATTTTAAGCCCCAAGGTCCAGTCGGCAGAGGGATAAGACTCACCCAACAAGTGAGCTAAATATGAAACTAAACAATCTGATGTTGAGGCTCAAGTACTGGAGCTTTTGGGGAATGGGGAGTAACCATTCTTTGCCATTGCTCTCGGGTCCACTCTGGTCCGGAATGGTTGCATTTGATAGGGTCCTATCTATAGGTCGAAATAGAACTGTTTGAGCATTTAACTGTGTGTAAACAAATGACTGGTGTTTAATTGAACTGTTAGTGGTACAAAGCAATACTTGGAACCATTGAACTTAGTACAAACGAATGAGTAATGTTGAATAGAATTATTAAATAGAATTATAAAAGGCAAGACTTAGAACGCTTTAACTGTGAGACTAAATTGAATTCTTGGTATTACTTGTAACCATTTCATTGTCAGCAAACAAATGATTAATATTGATTAGAATTAACAGAATTAGAGAGTAATAATTGAAACCATTTAACTGTGTAGAAACAATAGCAATACTAATGTGCAAACGGGGGGGGCATCCTCGTGGTGTAATGGTTAAAGCGATGGACTGCAGAATCGTAGTACGCGAGTTCGTACTCCAGTCGCGCTATTACGTTCACTTTCGGGAAAATACCCTTGGGAAAGGTATGAACCCCCTTATCCTCCCAGGTTAAATAGGTTAAATAGTACAACTACTGTTCTTCTAGGGGAATGGCTTTGGCATTAAATAACCTACAAAGGTCGATATGCCATTAAACAAAGAAACCAAACCTAATGTGCAAACAAATTAGTTCTAACTCATTTAAAAATAAAATTACCTACAAACTATTCACTGAAAAATCATGTATGTATATCTATTTAAATAAGTGTAAACAAATGACTGGTGTTAAATTGGTTTGGTTTGGTTTCTTTGGTTAATGGCATATCAACTCTTTGTAGGTTATTTAATGCCAAAGCCATTCTCCTAGAAGAAGAGTAGTGGTACTATTTAACATATAGCTGGGAGGATAAGGGGGTTCATACCTTTCCCAAGAGTATTTGCCCGAAAGTGAACGTAATTGCGCGACTGGAGTACGAACTCGCGTACTACGATTCCGCAGTCCATCGTTTTAACCATTTGGTGTTAAATTGTTATCATTAGATAACCCATTAGGGTTGATATGCCATTAAACCAACTAACCAATGCAAACTATTTGACATACTGCTGGGAAAGTGGATTAGAGTTCTCATTAAAATAAGATGGAGCACAGAACTATTTATCAAAATTCCTTAAGAAATGGTCGCTATAAGAGGGAGAGAGAGTGGGAGTGAGAGAGAAAGAGAAAGAGAGTGAATTAATGAGAGAGAAAGAAAGGGAGTGAGAGTGAGAGAGAAAGAGAGTGAGTTAATGAGAGAGAGAGAGAAAGAAAAAAAAAGAGAGGGTGTGAGTGAGAGGAAGAGAGAACGAGAGTAAGTTAATGAAAGAGAGAAAGAGAGGAAGCGAGAGTGAGAGAGAAAGAGAATGTGTTAATGAGAGAGGGGGAGTAAGAGAGAAAGAGAGGGAATGAGAGATAAAGAGAGTGAGTTAATGAGAGAGAAAGAGAAGGAGTGAGAGTGAGAGAGAAAGAGAGTGAGTTAATGAGAGAGAGAAAGAGAGTAAGTTAATGAGAGAGAGAAAGAGGGGGTGAGAGGGAGAAAGAGAGTTTGGTTTGGTTTCTTTGTTTAATGGCATATCGACCTTTGTAAGTTATTTAATGCCAAAGCCCTTCTCCTAGGACAGTAGTGGTACTATTTAACCCATAGCTGGGAGGATAAGGGAGTTCATACCTTTCCCAAGGGTATTTGCCCGAAAGTGAACATAATAGTGCGACTGGAATTCGAACTCGCTTACTATATATATTAGTCCATCGCTTTAACCATTACACCGCGAGGACACCCCCTGAGAAAGAGAGTGAGTTAATGAAAGAGAGAAAGAGATGGAGTGAGAGGGAGAGAGTAAGTGAGGGAGTTAATGAGAGAGAGAAGCAGAAGGAGTGAGAGAGAAAGAGAGTGAGTTAATGAGAAAGACAAAGAGAGGGAGTGAGAGGGAGAGAGACGATGTATATTTACGTTAAAGCCACCACTAAGTAAAACCAATTGGTCTGGTTTGATGTCTTTGTTTAATGATATATCAACCTTCGCAGGTTATTTAATGCCAAAGTCATCCTTGTAGAACAGCAGTGGTGCAAGTTGATCCCTAACTGGGGGATCAGGGGGTCCACTTCTTCCCCAAGTGTATTAGTCCGAAAGTAAACGTAATAGAGCGACTGGAATTCGAACTAGCGACCTACGATGTTGCAGTCCGGCACTTTAGCCACAACACCACAGGGACACCCCGCAACTAACTGGAAAAATAAGTACCCAACATCTGACACCAAAATCATTGGAGATATATATAAAGTAAAGTTGGCGTCCGTAGTTGAGGGCTACCCGAAAGCTCCCTTTTCAATAGCTACTACACCGAGGTGTAGGGAGGGCACTACTCCTTTCCCTGGATTGCTCCACTTAACCCTTGAAACGTACCTTATAATGGTGAGAGTTAAGCATATATATATATATATATATATATATATCAACTAGTCATGGTAAACACGCAACCACTTAACCTATCTTGTAGTTACATCCGTACTATTACAATATATATATATATGTATATATATATATTGTAATAGTACGGATGTAACTTCAAGATAGGTTAAGTGGTTGCGTGTTTACCATGACTAGTTGATATATATATATATATATATATATAAGTGGTTGCGTGTTTACCATGACTAGTTGATATATATATATATATATATATATATATATGTGTGTGTGTGTGTGTGTGTGTGTCAACTTCTTGCTGTCCGTTCCATTGCATGACCAAAAACGTTCAGCATAAGACGATGGTAGAAGAGAAAGAAAAAACATTTCTCCTCAACGACTTTTATCTGCCCAGGCAGCATGTATTTACCCTATCCCTCTGTCACCGGGCTGAATATGATACAAGGTCAATTTTTAAGTGGAGTACAGCTGGTTTGAATTTAGAATTTTCGTTCTCCTAGATTAGATGCCTTCCGAAAATTACAGAACCCAGTTTTCTCAACTGTATTTAACTGTCATTCCTACAATGTCAGGATATTGCACAAGGCCAATTTATTAGGCAGGGTGGGGCGCACGAATCTTCTCAACATAGGGAAGTGAAATGTAAACAGCATCGACCAGGTTTTGAACTCGGGCTAACGATTCCATTTACCTGCGGCGATATAAGTTATTTGTAGAGATCTTTTTAGTCTCTTCATATACTTTAAGTGTGCCTGTATTATATTATCCCAATTAGAAATCTTGATAGGGACAATTATGTTATATAGATATATAGATAGACAGCTATGAATTTACCAATTTTCAATTTTTTTTCAATCCAACATTAAAAAATTGCATACGTGGGGACTTCTATCAAGATATAATTATGAGTACGCATGCGCATGCAAATAATTGCATCTCAGTCGATATATGCGAGACAAATAAAAATAAAAAGATATCTAAAAAGCGTTTCATAAATTAGAAAGTTACATTGGGTTCCCCATTCTTTCGGCCTTGTGCCACATCGAAGCAAAGAGGTTCGTTAATTACCATAAATTAGAAAATGCTTAAATGGGAGCCAACAGATCATTATAAAAAGTAGAATTAATTAAGAACTCATGACTATAAGACACAATTATCATACTTACGCAACCCCTCCGCTCGAACAGGATATGACACAAGGTCAATTTTTTTAAGCAGAGTTTAACAGGGTTGAATTCAAAGTTTTCCTTCTCCAAGACTATAAGACAATTATATGAAACTTTATAAATAAAAATAACTTATATATAAAACATGATTATCAAACTTAGTTACTAAGTGTAATCTTTATTATTTTTAGTTTATATATATATATATATATATATATATATATATATATATATATATATATATATATATATATATATATATATATATATATATATATATATATATATATAAGTTGGCCGACCGTATTTGAAGGCGACCGGAAGACTCCCTTTTCAATAGCTACTATACTGGGGTGTAGGGGACTGCGCTGCTCCTTTCTCTGGATTGTTCAACTTACCCTTGATCCGTACCTTATAACGCAGAGGAGGCATTAAGTAACATTTTTTGAGTCTTTGGTATGACTTGACTTGGGATTGAACCCGGGAATGAGACGTCACCTCTATTGTAGATCTGGATGAGGCAATCTCACCCACCACGTATGATATATATATATATGTATGTGTGCGTATGTGTCTCTGTGTGAATGTGTGAGAGAGAAAGACAGAGACAGAGACAGACAGAGTAAGTGGGGGGGGCTAAAGATCCCTCAGTCCAAGAATGGAATAACCGACAATCATAAAAAGAAAAAACGATTCAATATATTCAACTCGCATATCAATACACTTGGTTCATTGTTTCTCAGGTTTCTTTTACTCTTCCTGATATATATATATATATATATATATATATATATATATATATATATATATATATACGGGTGGGTATATATATATATATATATATATATATATATATACCCGTTGTGTGTGTGTGTGTGTGTATACTTATATACATACACTCATTCATAAATACATATATATACGTACACACACATATATACATATATCTACATACTACATACACATACATATATATACACATAAATTATACAGAGACACAAATATTTATTATATGTGTGTGTGTGTGTATATACTTATCTACATACACTCATTCATAAATACATATATATACATACATTCACATATATACATACTACACACACATACATATATATATATACACATAAATTTCACACTCACGGACACAAATATATATTGTATATATCATATATACATACATATACGCATATACATTATATGTACATACATGTACACAAATTATATATATCCATTATGTATATACATATATACATATACATTATGTATATACATATATACACATACTTTATATACACATATATACTCATGTTTTATATATATATATATATATATATATATATATATATATATATATATATATATATATATATCAAACACGTAGAGATAATCTTCTTGAGCTCAACTCGAATACAGATACGTATCATTGTTACCAAATAAGCAATGGTATATATATATATATATATATATATATATATATATATATATATATATATATATAAGGGGGTGGTAAATGCAATTGTCTCATACTTTGAATAAGAACGAAGTCTACTTTTAAGAAGAAAAACCTTTCCATTAAGCTGGTTATTGACCAACCAGTTATCTAGCTAAAGACACATGCTCCCTTTGTGAGGTCGCATGCGTGCCAGCAAAGAGACCATTTCGGCAATTAATTTCAAAAGATCCTCTCACCTTACCAATCCACACAACACCTTGCACAAGAAGATATCCCAACAAGAAAAGAACTCCGTATCGGCAGTACCGGCGGCATGTTCTGGGCCTCATAGCGACGTGTTGAGACGAAATTCGACAATAGCCCAGCTACGGATCCTTTCGGCTGCAGGTGATACACACCAGCTTTCAAACTGTTGCAGTAAATAATAATAATAATAAAAATAGAAATAATAAAATAGAAAAATCAAAGGCTTAAATCTGGATTCAATACGTGTCCTTTTTTTAAAAAAATCTATGGCGGCAGCTGGTGGTTATCACCATCATCGTCATCATCGCCGTGAGATTTGCAGACGACATATTTGCATTGACATTTGATTTCGATATGTTTCACTCGGAAATTGAAGGTCTGCCTGTGTGCGCAAATATGTGTAAATATGTACGTGTACCTGAGAGAGAGAAAAAGAGGAACAGATAAAGAGAAAAGGAGAATTTACTCATGTCCACTCGTGAAAGAAAGACAAAACGTTGGGGTTAACTTTCACTCACACACACGCACGAGTGTGAGTGGTTAGTTGAGTAAGTTTATGAGTGCGCCTTTCAGAGTGATTATACAGGAAAGCGTTTATGCCGGTGTGAGGGTGTACATGCTGTTTTAGGTTACACGTGTATAAGATGTTCCAAAATAATTTTGGTTAATATCGGTTAAGGTTACTGCTTGAAAATTTATAGTTTTCAGAATAAAAGTAAAAATTACAAAAAGTTTTGAAATGATATAGTAAGTAAAATTGGTGACCGTAATCGAGGGCGACCCGAAGTCTCCCTTTTCAATAGCTACTACACCGAGGTGTAGGGGAGGGCGCTACTCCTTTCCCTGGATTGCTCCACTTTACCCTTGATACCTACCTTTAATTAAATGCTTATAAATACTAGACGCTTTGTTTCACGATTTCAAAAATTACCTGATTTAGGAAAATGACTGGTGTGTGTGTAGCGGGGTTTATTTTTATGGCATATGGTAGGTTATTTAATGCCAAATTCTTTTTATTCATATATATCAAATATATGGTTTCTAAGCATATTTTGTAGATACATTTTTAAACGAGCCTGCGCTCATTTTTTTTTACACACAGTTAAATGTTTTCAAGAAGTTGATATTTAACACTAACCATCTAATTAAACATCAGTAATTTGCTTACACACAGTTAAATGATCAAACAGTTCTATTTCAAACAATTCAGTTTAGCATAAGTTATTTGTTTTGCCCACAGTTTAAATGTCAAAGTACACAGTTTAAATGTCAAACAGTTCTATTTGACCTATAGATAGGACTCTATCTGTTGTTACCATTCCGGGACAGAGTAGACCTTGGAGCGATGGCAATGAAGGGATACTCCGTATTCCCCAAAGCTCCTGCATTACAGAAGCCTCACCATCAGATAATTTGATGTCCTATCTTGGACACTCGTTGGAAGAGTCTTACCCTCGGCAGAGATGCAGTCGGTGTATTCTGCAGCCCCAGCCGACTCGACCAAGAAATGACTGGCCGAAGGTATATATATATATAAGTTGTTGGCGGCCGTAGTTGAGGGCGGCGAGTAGGCTACCTTTTCAATAGCTACTACACCGAGGTGTAGGGGAGGATGCTACTCATTTCCCTAGATTGCTCCACTTTACCCTTGATACGTACCTTATATTGCTGAGTGTTAAGCAAGGAGGTATCAAGTACCATTTTTAAAGTCTTTGGTAGGACGCGACCTGGGATTGAACCCAGGTCTCCCGGACCATTGGTGAACAATATATATATACACTTCTGTGTGTGCTGATAATTATATATATATATATATATATATATACCACTCTGCACGATCCGGATGCGACACAAGGTCACTTTTAAACGGACTTTTACTAGTTTGAATTTAGAATTTTCCTTCTCCTAGACTGGTTACCATATCAAGGTTGAAGTGTGAAGTATGCCCTACTATTTTACCTATAGCTGGATTCATATCTTTCCCAAGTGTATTAGCGGTATGTGAAATGCAAACAGTCTCGTCCGGGTTTTGAACTCGTGTCCCCGTGTCCATATCCTACTACGGTAACTTTTACATTATGAACGCCTCCAGTGTGGTGGGAGATGATGACATCTGACTATGTGGCTAAGAAATATGACTGAATAATAATGTAGGCACTGAATATAAGTGATAATCTTAAACCACTGAAGTGAATCAATAACTTTGATTTAAATACGGCCTACATAATCAAAAAAGGACAAATCTTAACGAAAATATCTAGAATCTGCTTTGATCTTATTATACCAAACAATAATACAACTATTTCTTTAACATATCTCCGTTTTTAGCTAAATTGGTTCAGAGATATAATAGAATTATCAATAAATAGATATGTCGTCATCATCATGAACAAGACTTGCTGACAACACGGATTCTCTTGACTCTCGCTAACCATCCGTCCCTATCAGTTATCAATAATATTAAGTCGTCTAGACGGCATTCAGTGTCTACACAAAGCTGATGATTGTTTTTGCTGCTGTATCCAAGTGTAAGAGTCCATTGGAGTAAGTCGCTTGCGTTCGTCCTTACTTAATGTGCAGTGCGTGTCTTGTTTGTTTTACTTGGATGGTTCACGAGATGGGAGGTAAGTGGCCGTACAGCTGCTGTTTTGTAGGATGCTCCATCCAGGATTTGTTTAAAACAGCAGTCAGCACCCTTGTGTCGTTCTCATCTAACATTCGTTTCGTTTCGTTTCGATGGCATCAAAATGGTGCAACTATACAGTAGTATTGATACGGCTATAGTTTTAGAAGAATAAATGTAATAGATTTAACTAAGGGAAAATTAACAATGCAATATTTTTCTTTCCATCGAAATCTTCTGTTATATTTTGCCGAATTATTAATGCGTTCCAAACTATATTATTTTTTATTGCTAATTATTTTATATCTTATAATTCTAATAATAGTTATCACTGACTAGATTTACGGGTAATTTTCAAACAACCAAAGCTCAGCGTCTGTTTTTGTTATAATTTTAAAGGTGATTTGATTTCAAAAATTATTTTATTGTATCTGATAAAACCGTATCGTCATCATTTGAATTAATCTTTTAATTTCAAAAACTCGGTTTTCATATACCTGTCACTTTTCTTAACTATGAAAACAATATTAACGATATTAACTTCATTTTCATTCTCGGCTATTTTCGACCGTCAGCTCCGGCTGGGCCACCTCCAAGTGAACGAAAGTTCAATGACAAGAATTGTACTAGATATTCGAGTCTAGTGAATATATGACCAGCAAGTTCACCTGGCATACGTGCCGGGAGACTTGGCAAAGGCTAGCATAGTTCACTTTGAACTTTATGATCCTATGACTAGTGTAGTCCAGCCGGGCACGAGCCAAATCTCGTGCCCGACCTCCCCCTCAGCTAAATCACCACTATAAAAAAAAGACCTTATGTCAAATCCTGCCTGATGGGAGGCACGGATAAATATCAACTTTAGTTTCATTGGTAGGCTAATCTGTACGAAGACCAAAGAAAAAATTACCCGTGAAAGGATTTACTACTGGGAGTCGATGAAGTTATGTTTTATTGCTGTTGTTGTTATTTTTTGTCGGTGTCGGTGTTTTTTTTTTTTGCTTTTTTTTTACTGTAAGACTAAAGAGTAATATAGGGTAAGTGCTCGTAATAGAGCTCGCCCCGCAGGTACGCCTGCGGGACCTGTCCAACAAATGCAGACTTGATGCCGTAAGACTCCCACTGCGGCTGGGCCACCTTCGGGTGAGCGAGCTGCATCATAGTCAACAGGGGTCGAGGTTCGGCTCGTGCCCGACCTTCGCCTCCCTAACCCCCACTATAATCGACCTTCAGGTCATTGACCTTGTGTCAAGTCCTGTCTGGTGGGAGACAGCGACAAATATCAGTAAGTGCTCGTAATATTACTTTTTTAAGTGAGAAAATGAATTTTCACAAGTACTTTAATATATAATCAACGTGTCCTGAAACTATTCGGGTAAACGATGTACACATTATACTTTGATCGACAACAAGAAAAGTTACTTTTTTTTCTTTTTATTATGAAAAGACAAGGTAAACACTTGTCTTGGTTTCGAGAGAATGTCTTGTTAGAGAGCCTTAGCCTGAATGAATATTTGTTCGAGTCTCGGAAGCCCAGGTCTCGATTTAACAATGTGTACATGTGGCAACAGTATACTTCATTCCGGCATAACTCTCACTTACGACAGCCGACCTGCGACCCCTTCCGTGATTTTACCTGCTTATTGACATCTAAATACCTAATAAATACCTAAAAAAAAAATAAATAAAATAAATAAAAAACTGAAGATGTTACCTTAAGAGTTTTACAATGAGATTACAGACGAGACAAAAGCAGTCGCATTTGTGGGGTGTGCGTAAAGAGGTGGAATAGATAATGGTTGTAAAACGGCGTGGACAAAATGAACATTTAAAACAAGGCGAACGAACAAAAACAAATTTATATTCTATAATATCAAAACTTACATTAATACATGAAAACATAACTAACTCTAACATACTGATAGTGTGTATATATATGTGTGAGCTCGTGTGTGTATGTGTGTGTGTGTGTGTAACACAACTAAACTACAAAAAGAATTGTAAAATTAAAATGTCTTTTTTCTATGATTAGAAACCGGTAGTTTTTTAAAGACGGGAAAGCGTCTCATAGTTCTTGTACAATAATGTCTGCGAGGCATGGTGTTGCTGATACGGAGGAATTTGGTCAAAGAGAAGGTGTTGCCGCTACGAAGGAATTTCGTCAAAAGGAAAGTGTTGCCGCTACGAAGAAAAATCGTAAAAGAGAGCGAATGTGCTTTAAGACAGCGTATTTATAGAAAAAATCGTCTTATCAGTGGCTCAAGACGCAGGACTTGAATTTTCGCGCGCCGACGTAGTTGTAAGCATATCACGTGGTCCTCCTGGCCAATGGTTTCCCGAGATTGAACATTGAGCGTCCGCCATCTTTGTGGGAACAAGTGGCATACCGCCCAAATTAAATTATAGGAGTGTAAAGTCCTATACATTTCAACGAAGAAATGGCCTTTTAGATGCAGAAGAAGAATTTACACCAAGTCATCGCTGTGGTGAATAATTAAAGGAAAACTCTATGAAAAGGGAGTAGAATAGAATTTTTAAAAAAATTCTTGACGATTTATTTCTTGCTTTTTTAACTAATGTTCCTTCGATCCATTGATAAAATCAATGCATTTGTTTAAAATTTGCTTAATTTTATTTTTTTTTTTTTTTATTAATGGACGTTAAAATTTTTGATTATTTTTTAAAATAAAGATATATATAAATGGTAATTATTTTTTGTAAATAAATATATGTATATGTTGAATGCTTTATTCAAACCATAATAAATAAATAAAACTTGTAGATTAATAGGTAAAGAAGAATTTGAGTCTTGTTGATCACTTTGACTATCTAGATCGCATACCACAGTAGCTCTATTTTTTTTTTTTTTTCATTAAAAGGCATCACGGGTAAAAAGAAATGAATAAGTAAATAAATAAATAAAAAGTTTTAAAAGCCATAAAAATCTAGGCTCTTCGAATTCATGTTTAAATGAAGTAAATATCTATTTCTTATAAAGATTAAGACATTTTTTACTTTTTTCTTTATTTTTTTATTTTTTATTTTTTTGTGTATCAGGGTGCGATGTTGAAGAGTTCGTTCTTTACAATTTTACTTTAAAGAGTAAATAAAAAAAAATAAAAAAATGAATCTTCACCGCTAAAGAAAAATGCTAAGAAGAAAGTCAATAAAAGAAAAAAAAGAGGAGATACGAGGGCGGAGTAAATGCCACCAGTAGAGTACCGGCTGCCACATCGATGGTGATCGGTCAACGTCGATTGGACAGTTGTCTGATGTTTACATTTCCACTCCCGGCAATACCCCCTCCCCAAGAATAAAATAAAATAAAATCATCGAATCGTTACGTTCCAACCTCACTACAATATCACTGCGCGCTTTGTATCCGGTGAATTAAAAAGAAAAGTGGGGGGAGGGGGAATAGCTCAAACCACGTAGACGGTCAAGTTAGTGAAGTCAATCTATTTATACTATAAAAGGGTTATCAGTTCACTCTGTATGTATTTAGTTGTTAGCTAAGCTTAGCTTAGTTGTTGCACTAGGCCAAAAGTACGAATCACCCAATGAGAATCGTACTCTTTAACAATGGTATGATTATCCAGCTTGTTAATCACATTAGGTGCCCCTGTGTATGCATATAACCAACACAAGGATGTGACTCATGGTTAGTTTTTCAGCCGAGTCTGCCTGGCTTGAATTCAGATTGACTGGCATTGGTTATTTTATGCCTAGAGGTTAAGGAATTGAGTTCAGTGTATGTTCACATCAACATTTTTTGTGTATTTGTTTCTTAAGAGGTTTTGTGGTTTTCTTGCACATGTTCCAATCGAATACAAATCATTTTTAAACAGATCCATTTGACCCATACATGTATTACCACTTGGAGGCAGAGTGTATCTGGGAGTAATAGCAATCAAGGTGTACTTCATATTCACTGAGTTCTAGAACAGTAGCCTAACCATCAGATGCAGTTTAGTGTCATATCCAGGACACCCATTAGGAAGTGGGGGGGTCTTACCCTTCCATAGAGCATACAGCTGACCCCAAACAATAGAGAAGTTGAATAGAGTTTTCTTTTGAGATTTATTGCCAAATTAAGGCAAAAGAACCCAGTTTGCCCAACTATTTTTCCTTAGCTGGGGAAAGAACTGACGGATTTACGCTTTTCCTGAGAGTATAAGCGTGAAATAAAACTCTGTTGTTGGGGTTGTCTTGTGTTTGTCTGCATATGTTGTTCTTAGCTAGCTGGCTTTGCATCTCATGCGGGTTATTAGGTGCCAACGATCTTTGATTTGTCCAACATGTCGACTCTAAAAAGTTTTTAATTTGGGAGTTAGCATTGGTCAAGTCCGTCTTTGATAAAAATTTATATATATGTATCTACTACCTAGGACTAGTGCCCTCTCCTATGCCTCAGTGAAGTAGCTATTGAAAAGAAAGCCTTCAGGTCACACTCGACTACGGTCGCCAACTTTACTTTTTCTTATTTAATATATCAGACATTGGCATAATGGTTAGAGTGTTTGCCAATGGCCCCGGGTGACTTTAGTTCAATCCCCAATCGAGTCATACCAAAGACTCAAAAAATGGTACTTGATGCCTCCTTGCTTAACACTCAGCATTATAAGGTAAGGATAAAGGGTAAAGTGGAGCAATCCAGGGTCACCCTCGACTACGGTTGCTAAGTTTACTTTTTCTTATTTAATATACCAGACATTGGCATAATGGTTAGAGTGTTCACCAATGGCCCCGGGAGACCTGGGTTCAATCCCAGATCGAGTCATACCAAAGACTCAAAAAATGGTATTCGATGCCTCCTTGCTTAGATTCAGTACAAAACCCCAAGTAATGGGTACCTTGTGAGAATTGAAGTGACTTCTTAATAGTAATTAATCTGCAAGATTAACTTGCCGATTTCATTTCTTACAAAGATTACATTAAGTGCACCTTCCGTTTGCTGTATGATGAATTCAAACTGCATCATGCACCCTGTACTTTCAGCGATAGTCTTAAAAAGACACCTTGTTAATCACATAAATTAGTTATTACAGAGTAACGAGTACTATTCTCACTAAGTGCCCACATACTTGTAGCATCGTACTGGATCCAATTCATAACTGTGCCTCAAGTTCAGAAATATGGAGCACTCTCAGATATTTATATTTACATCACAGTTTGCAAGTATAGTGTGTTTGATCCTCATCGGGTGCCCATTATCAAACTTCGTGCAATACTAACCTTAGTAAATAGATATATAAATAAGTTAGTGACATCTCACCATTGTTGGATAATGATTAGCTAACTTATTTCGCAGATCATTACAACTGAATCGTTTGATTTGATGGCATATCAAACATTGTTGCTTATTTAATACCAAATCCTACCTCTACATATATATTAAATATATGATTTGTAAACACATTTTATAGACAGAGTTAAATGAGCAAACAGTTCTATTTTTGACAATTCAATTTAGCATTAGTCAACAAATTTAAATGGTTCATAGCATTGCTATGTATCATTAACAGTTCAATTAAACATCAGTCTTTTGTTTACACACAGTTAAATGATCAAACAGTTCTATTTCTAACAATTCAATGTAAGATAAGTCATTTGTTTGCTCTCAGTTTAAATGTCAAACAGTTCTATTTGACCCATAGATAGGACCCTTTCAGGTGCTACCACTATGGGTCAGTGAATCTGGGAACAATAGCAATGAAGGGATACTTCACATTCCCCAAAGCTCCAGCATTACTGGAGCCTCACCATCAGGTTATTTAGCGTCATATCTAGGACATTTGTTGGGGGAGTCGTACCCCTCGGCATAAATGCAGTCGGTGTATTCTACAGCCCCAGCCAACTGGGCCAAGTGAGTAGTGAGTTCAATTGTCATGGAGTGTCTCATATATGTGTCTATGTGCCAAGCTAAATTCAACTCAGTAAATAACATTCACTTCCTCACTATACTAATGTGACATCCAACCTAACTACAGAATTTTAAGGGGGTCTCCTCGTGGTGTAATGGTTAATTACGTTCACTTTCGGGCAAATACCCTTGGGAAAGGTATGAACCCCCTTATCCTCCCAGCTATTAGTTAAATAGTACCACTACTGTTCTTCTAGGAGAATGGCTTTGGCATTAAATAACCTACAAAGGTTGATATGCCATTAAACAAAGAAATCAAACCTACAGAATTTTAACCAATGTTTTTGAACATTCAAATGTTCTCAAATAAAAACATTTGCGTACTTCTCTGAATGGATGGTCCCAAGTGGAATGTAGCAACGAATATACTGTTGTTAAATAGGCACATTATTTTATTTAATCTATATAGATTTACCAACCCATCTGCATGAGCAAGATGTGACACAAGGTCAATTTTTAAGCAGAGAGTAACAGATTTGAATTTTGAGTTTTTTCTTCTCCTAGACAGGTTGCCATAACAAGGTTAAAGAGTCTGCCCTAATATTTTACCAGTAGCTGATGGGAGACTAATTAGATTCATACCTTTCTCAAGGGTATTAGCACTATGTGAAATGCAAATAATCTTGTCCAGGACTTGAACTCATGTCGTCCTGCCTATTTCCTATGACTGTAACCTTTACACCACGAATGTCTCGTTTTACTTGATTTAAACAAATGAATATAAAAATAAGTCCCTATAGGTTCAAGATAGACTGGAATCTCATTTGGCTTATTGTATCATAATGATGTATTCTAGCAGTACCTAAAGGTGGATTGGTTGGTTTTCTGGCATGTCAAACTTTGGGGATTATTTAAAACAAAAGTTGATATGCCATTAAAGAAACAAAACCAAACTACACACGGAAAAAAAATTTCAGTAAAGATTACAGTAAGTAGAAAAGGCATTTAGTTGCTGATAACTTAGTGAAAGAGTATGTAAGCCAATACACATAGCATTTTTTGCCTACAGTAAATCTTTCATTTTTTTTTAGTTTTGTTTTAGTTGAATTCATTACTTATTACCTTAGTTCTTGAATGGTGACTTTAACCTAGATAACTTGAAATTCAAAATAGAAATAGTTTATAATTCAATTTTTTTTAAATCTTAAATTCTGTTTTGAAAGTTACACTCAGAAGTTAACAATAATTGTAAACATGAACACTTCTTATTTATGTAATAAAAAAGATTTATCACTTTCATCTAAATCACTTGAGTGTGATTTACTTGCCTTAATATAATTTTTCAGGAAACAACACTGGCCCCTACTTAAGAGTGATAAGCTCATTAACAGACCATTATTCTTGGAGTAATAAATCTGACACCCACAGAATGCATCACATTTATAGCCTTGTGCTAAGATTATGAATAACTCAGGTGTTTGACACAATGTAGTGACTTACACAAAGAAAAATTTGATATTAGAAAGAATTTATAATTAGAAGGGCTATCCGGCATTACCTGGATGGAAGAAATACCAAGATGCATAACAGTAAAAGAAATGTTTTACAATATTTTTTTCCTGAATGAATTAATTTGTCTACCTAGGATTAAACCTTAGTAAAACCTTTATCGAAAATGGAAATATTAATAATCACATTATTTCATTATCATTTTTTCCCCCTGACAAATGTTTATTTATAAAAAAAATAAATTGTTATTTCTTTCTGTTCTCTTTCCTCTAGTTTGAGCAATGCAATAATAACGAACTTACTTGTTTTGATTTGACTGAAAAAGACTGAAAGACGAGAGAAATGATTGTGGTGGTCTCTATAAAATTGGAAAACTTTTCAAGTTGGTTTATACCCAGAAAGTACTCATAACTCAGCCCCTGGTTGCCCAATTGGATGGGGCTGTAAAATGCACCAAGTGGATTTCTACAAAGAAGTAAGATCCCCTTCGAGTGTCAGTAAGGCTTCAGTCTTGGACCTTTCAGAAACGTGGAGTACCCATTCATTGCCATTACTCCAAGGTTTACTTAGACTTGGAGGAGTAATACCTATTATGGTCCCACCAATGGGTCAAATAGAAATATTTAATCATTTTCTACATTTAAAACTATGTACAAACAAATGAGCTCTGGCTCATTTAAAAATTATTATCCACAATCTATTTGTTTACAAGTCATATACATTTATTATATATGTATAAACAGGATTTGGTATTAAATAACCAGCAATGGTTAATATGCCTAAAAACACAACCAACCAACAGCCCCCCAGTCATCAAATCAATCTTATTTTCCAAACCATCTTGAGATACCTTATCATAGAAAAATTTATGGTAAAACGTCCCATTTTACCAATAATTCAGTTATCGACAGAGAGATTTGATATTAAAATAGACAATTTGATTTTTCTATGTAAGCATAGCACAGCAAGAAATTAGCACATCGTAGCAAGATTTTTGTTAGTTTCATAGAATTAAAATAGAGAATATAGCAATTGCCATTTTACAACTTACAAATAAGTAGCTGAAGTCAGTATTCACATATAAATATGAAAATATTAGAGAGTACTTCCCCATTTTTTTTTTTTAACCATTCTTCAAAATACAAATTCTAGAAATGAAATGCCAAGTGCTAAGTCATGGCCAATGCCATCCTCCGTGTTTTGGATGGTAGATGAGTAGGACATTTAATTAAGAAACATATTCGAAACACTACAAGAGAAGGCAGAAAAAGGTACCCCAAATGACGAATATGAAAATTTTGTAGAAGCACACCTTGAGGCAGCAGCAAAGTGTATTCCAACAAAACCTAGAACTAAATATAGAGCCCCCTGGAAAACACTAGCGGTTAGAGAAAAACGTGCACTTGTGAAAACTGCCTCCAAGAGCTATCAAAAGAACCCAACAAACACAAATGCACGAGAACTAGAAAAGGCACAACATCAATTAACAGGAATATATCTAAAAGAATAGGCAGAATTCATACAAAATCAGATAGATAAGATTAGAAACTTGGTGGAAGATAGACAATCAAGGATAGCCTGGCAAACAATAAATGAAGTAAGTAGAAGGAAGAGCACAGCCAAAGCAAAATTGAAAGCTGCAAGCCAACAAGAAAGAGTACAACTGTGAGAACAGCATTTCAAAAATCTACTAGGAAACCCACCGGAAATAACAGATGAACCGATCACCAGAATTATTAGTAAGCAATTAGACGTAAAACTAGGTCCTTTCACCAAAGAAGAACTCGACTCGGTTCTCAGAAGAATTAAAAATAGGAAAGCTGCAGGGCTAGACGAGATCTCTCCAGAAGTGAGGAAGACTAGACAATTCGACGATATACTGCTCCGGCAATGCAACGCAGTCTATAGTC
Source organism: Sepioteuthis lessoniana (assembly GCA_963585895.1). Classification (NCBI taxonomy): domain Eukaryota; kingdom Metazoa; phylum Mollusca; class Cephalopoda; order Myopsida; family Loliginidae; genus Sepioteuthis; species Sepioteuthis lessoniana. The sequence goes on along the minus strand of OY757913.1, from coordinate 99,425,527 downwards.
AAAATAGGATAGAACGATGGACGAAGGGAGGCATCCTTCCATTCCCTAAAAAAGGCGACCTCGGACTAGCCAAGAACTACCGAGGGATAACACTTACATCCATAGCAGCCAAAATATACAATGCCCTACTACGAAACCGCATAGAACCCAAAATAGACAACATCCTTAGGAAAAGCCAAAATGGCTTCCGGAGAAATAGATCCACAACCTCACAAATACTGACCATCCGTAGAATCCTTGAAGGCGTTCGGGCAAAAAACTTACAGGCGACATTACTATTTGTCGACTTTACCAAGGCCTTCGATTCCATACACAGAGGGAAGATAGAGCAAATCCTACTAGCATACGGCCTACCAAAAGAAACCGTAGCAGCGATAATGATACTCTACAGAAACACCAAAGTGAAAGTACGTTCACCAGATGGAGACACGGAATACTTCGACATTGTTGCAGGAGTACTACAAGGAGGCACACTAGCCCCGTACCTCTTTATCATCTGTCTAGACTATGTGCTTAGGACTTCGATCGACAAAATCAGAGAAAATGGCTTTGAGCTGACTAAGAGAAGAAGCAAAAGGTACATCGCAAAAACAATCACGGACGCCGACTACGCTGATGACTTGGCGTTACTAGCGAATACGCCTAATCAAGCAGAGACACTACTGCATAGTCTGGAACGTGCCGCAGCTGGCATTGGCCTCCATGTCAATGCAAACAAAACTGAATATATGTGTTACAACCAAACGGGCAACATTGCCACACTGGACGGAGCCTCTCTGAAACTAGTAGACAAATTCTCCTACCTAGGAAGTAGCGTCTCATCAACCGAAAAAGACATCGACACACGACTGATTAAGGCATGGACAGCTATCGATAGGCTCTCGATCATATGAAAGTCGGACCTAACGGATAAAATGAAACGCAGTTTCTTCCAGGCAGCGGTTGTGTCGATACTACTATATGGATGCACCACATGGACGCTAACGAAGCGGCTGGAGAGGAAACTAGACGGAAATTACACAAGAATGTTGAGAGCAGTATTAAACAAGTCCTGGCGACAACACCCCACGAGACCTCAACTGTACGGACACTTGCCCCCCATCACGAAAACTATAAAAGTTAGACGAACCAGACATGCGGGACACTGCTGGAGAAGCAAGGACGAGCTCATAAGCGATGTACTCCTGTGGACCCCCACTTATGGATGTGCAAAAGTAGGACAACCAGCACGAACTTACATACAGCAACTATGTGAGGACACAGGATGTAACCTTGAAGACCTGCCGGAGGCGATGAATGATAGGGAGAAATGGCGAGAGAGGGTCAGGGATATCCGCGCTGGCGGCGCGACATGATGATGATGATGATGAGAGATGATAAGTCAAAGTTCACCACTGCTGAAGCAAACAGAGAAAATTCTGGGAAACGCATAGGTGCACATTGATTGGCTATTCTCATTTGAAAGTTGATTTCAATAATGTTACGGTCTTTTGAACTGACTCAGATAATCCTGTTGCACGTCTGCCTACACAACACGCCTTCTTTGAACTCAACCGCACGTTCCCTCCATGTCTCCTTTTATATACCCGACATAGTCTCATTTGCATAGGAACGGTGAGAGTCTACATTACACAAGCGAGATAATCAAATATAAAAGCGACTGTGTTGCCATTTTAGCTTTTTTTTTTGTTAAGTGACTGAACCCTACAAAACATGCCCACACGCTAGTCGGGTAAGTTACAATTTTCCCAACAGCTATAGACAGTTATATAGAATTTGAGAGATTTACTTAGATTAAAAAAGAAAGTTGACATTTCTGAAAACAACAGGGTTAAATGTAGGGGGGTGCTTAAAAGCCCCTACTAGTAGCTTCAAAAGAAATTCAGAAAATGAATAGGTGTGGTTTGGTTGCTTGGCATATCAACCTTTGTGGATTATTTAACAATTAGTCCATTTTTATGCAAATACTTCTATTTCAAACAATTCAGTTTAGCATGAGTACACAGTTTAATTGTCAAAAACATTTCTATTTCAAGCTATTCAGTTGATTCAAACAGTTCTAATTCAGCTTAGAATAAGTACAGATTTTGTTTACACACAGTTAAATGTCAAAACAGTTCTATATTAAACAATTCAGTTTAGTGTAAGTACAGTTTCAATGTCAAAAAGAGTTCCATTTCAAACAATTCAGTTTAGCATAAGCACACAGCTTAAATGCAAGTACACAGTTTAATTGTAAAAACATTTCTATTTCAAGCTATTCAGTTTAGTCAAACAGTTCTAATTCAAACAATTCAGTTTAGCATAAGTATGCAGTTTAGTTCTATTCAACCGATAGATAGGGCTCTATCAGGTGCTACCATTCCGGGCCAAAGTATATCTGGGAGCAATGGCAATGAAGGGGTGTTCCGCATTTCCCAAAGCTCCAACATCAATGGAACCTCAGCATCAGATTGTTTAGTGTCATATCCAGGACACTAATTGGGGGGGGGGTCTTACCCCTCTGCAGAGGTGCAGTCAGTGTATTCTACAGCCAGAAGATGAATGGAGTTTTCTTAGCATGGATGATTATTAAAAGATCGGCATGTTAATCAAAATATCAGTAATAAAAATCAAAGGAACTCAACTATAACCGTTTCTCAACTTCTTTCAACAGGACTAGAATGATGATCAATAGCTAGGGAGTCCTGTCTAAAAAAACAAGCACCAACAAGACACTCCCCACTCTCACTTGACGCTAAACAAATTTAATAAATATAAAAAGGGGTCTTTATAAAAGTTATACATCAAAATGTCTACTATATAAAAAATAAATAAAATACTACCTCAGGCAAAAAAAATTATGGATTTAGCACACTTAGATGTTCAGAGAGAGGCACCTCTGGTGGTGTAATGGTTAGCAAGCTTGACTAGCAAACCTACACGAGTGAGTTCGAATCTCATTGGGTGCCCCTTTCATATGGCCTTGTGCCACATCTAAGCAAAATGCTTAGTAAATTACCACTTAGATGTTCAGAGAGTTTTGTTTTCTTTGTAATCTAGCAGTAAATATCAACAATAAATAAGATGAAAAACATTTTTTTTTTTATTTGATTTTTCTTAATTTAAATAATTTAATCTAGTTTTGTTTTTTTAAAGAGTAATTTATGAAGACAATGTTCAGTTATTTAAGAAAATATGTTTTGCATCTTATATTATTTTTTTTAACTGCTAAATAAAAATAAACCCAAGATGAACATTCTCAAAGTGTGATATTTCCATAATCTTTGCCAGGGGCAGTATATATGAAGAAAATAGAAAAACATAGTATTCCGAATGTGATGAATAAATCTATGATGTTAAAGTCAACATTAAAACATTTCCATTTTGTTAAACCTTCATCAGGACTTTATCAACAAAAAAATTATTGCATGACCAACAAAAGATGATTTTTACAAAATAACGGAAGGGAAAGTGTATACAAAAAAAAAAAAATAAATAAATAAAATAACTGTTCAGAATACTTTGTTTTTCTATTTTCTTCATAGTGTCAGACCTACTTCCAAGTGAGGTTATGTTATCAGGCTGACATGAAGTTAGCCAGATTTTGATCCCAGCTTGAAGCATCTCATGTGTCAAGCCACACTAATGAGTTGTGATACAATGAAACAGTTAATTTGTTTGGTTTGGTTGGTTGGATTTAATGGCATATCAACCACTATAGGTTATTTAATGCCAGAGCCTTTTTACACATATATATTATATATAGGATTTGTAAACGCATTTTTTAGGTTGGTTAGGTTTTATGGCATATCAACCTCATAAGGGTTATTGAATGTCAAATTCTGATATGTATGTATGTGTGTGTATATATATATATATATATATATATATATATATAAATAAATATCAATTGTAAATAAATAGTCTAGAATTAGTATTTTAAAATAGGTTAAAGCTTTTTGTTTGTATACACTTGATGGTCAAAGGTGTTGGTAACACAGCCTATAGCTTAAGTTAATCTGTGGATGACAATATACACACACACACACACACATATAACACAATGCATACAAATGCACACATATAACACAATACATACAAATATTAACACAAAATATACTATAGAAATGTAATACTCTTATCTGAATGGTGAATGTAAACAAGTTCGGTATTTTTTTTCTTTTAACTGAGCACCTATACTTAAAATTCAGGTTAACTACTGACAGGTCATTCATCCACCATGTTTCTTTAGTTTTTTTCCTCTCCAACCACTTGCAAGAAGGTGACAATTTATCACCACTGGCTAATATACCATTTTGGAGACTTACCTGTTCATCACAAAATTGTAGCTAATTGAAAACAATTTTGGGACTTGACTGTTCAGTACAAAAAAAAAAAAAAAAAAAATGAAACAAATAAACTTCCTCTAACCTGGATGGTGAATATAAGCATTACATTTCTATATAACTTTTTTTTAATACATAACCACAGAAATAAAATAATCATGAATTGATAAGAATAAAAAAAAAGCTTTTTTGAAAGAGAATTTATTCCAAATATATATGAATATTTGTAGACCTGAGAAAGTTTAGGAGGGCTCTAACAATCTGGGCTGGCACATATTGAATTACAGTTTCCCTGAAGATAAATCTGTATCCATAGAAACTGTACTATAGAGTAACAAGAAATCTACTGGCCAACAGAATTGCGAAAAAAACTCGGTACATCATAAAAGAGTCACTTTAATCTTCATGTTTGAAGTGCTTAATTTTCTTCTGGTGTCGTTTAATGGCTTCCTGTAAAGAGAACAAAAAACGAACAGAGATCAGCATGACTTTGGAAAAGCATTCAAAATGAAATATTTAAGAGAAATAATTTTATGTTAGAAAAGAGAGTGTCAGAAATGTCAGAAATGATGGAAACATTTATGCATTGATTGGTATTTCCATATAACAGATTCAAAGTAATTATTCCCATTTGATAATATCATTTATTATATGGTTTCAAGTATTCCTATCTAACACCAATAATTTGCAAGTAACTATACAGTTTCAAGTAACTAAATATCCTTAAACAATTAGAGCATCAAGTAACTATTCTCAATAGAAAATAAACTGGCATACAGTTAATTGGATTTGAGAATTCCTCACATTAATAATTTGATAATTATAATATTTGTTTGCATACAGTTATATGATTTCACATATTCATATTCCATACAAATTTTTAAACAGATTTATTTGACCGAGGCTTAGGACCTTAACAGGTATTTCCATTCCAAGTCAAAGTGAACCTGGGAGTAATAGCAAGTGTTGTATCTGTTACAGCAGGAATCCTACAGTTATTTTAAAAACTATAAAATATATAAGAGAAATCTGTTATTTCTAAGGGTAGGAAATTGAATATGTATGTTTCTTTTTTTAAATTAAATGTGTGTGGGAGTATTATCATGTGATAATTATTGTTTTTGCAATATTTAAATTAGATGTCCAACAGTATATATACTATACTCTTATAGACTGAAATGCTGAAGGTAGTGGGTTGGTTGGTTAGGTTTTATGGCATATCAACCATTGTAGGTTATTTAATAGACACTACACTTTTATAAGGCTGAAATACTAAGAGAAACACTGATTCAAGGCAAGATATAGAGATATTACCTCATGTTAGAAGTTAGAAAAATAGAAAAGTCACATTATTTATTTGAAAAAAAAAAAAAAAAATGCATAACAATTAATAAGCATTAAATATTGGCAACAAACCATAAGAAAACATAATTGTTAGTCACTTTTTCTTCATAGAATCCCTCATTCAGGTTTTCATTTGTTTTTTTCTAAATGAGGAGGAGGAGGAGGAATGCCTGCGTTTCATTTCTTAATAAAAAAAATCTCATTATTTTAACATACTTACACTGCTTCAAATTAACAAAATTTAGACAAAAGTTGTTGTAGTAGTAGTAGTAGTATTATTAGAAGAAGAAGGAGGAGAGTGATGATGATGATGGAGGAAACCAAATACATATTCAAATAAAGATGTCTGGTAGTTATGTTTTCATAATTCAGGGTGAGTATAGAACTCATAACGGGGGTTTGGTTCCTTTTTTTAATGACAAGTCAACCTTCATAGGTTATTTAATGCCAAATATTTTATTTAAAGAGAGGTGCTCTTTAAACCCTTCCTGGAAGAGATAAGGGGTTCACATACCTTTCATAAGGGTATTAGCCCAAAAGTGAATGCAATAGCATGACTGGAGATTGAATTTGCTCACTACAATGTTACAGTACAGCCCGCGAACCACTACACCACAGGGTCTCCACACCCTCATCAAAACTTACTGGAATGAGTTTATAAATATGGTAACCTCACATACATTATAGATTACTGCATTGTTGTTTATCAAGAAACAAATCGTGCACACATCAAGTGTCTGTAATACAAACCAATACCACATGAAACTAAGATCATGCAACTATAGCCACTGAAGTGTGTAAGAATATTCTAATAAAGTTACGTTCTATGAACGTTTGAAATAAAGTGGAATTTTGTGTTCACTCATTTTTTTTATATTTTGCTGTTCAACAACCTATCTCAGCACCGAATTATGAAAGATTCTATCATGGCAATGCAAATCATTATCACTTCTTGTCAATTGTAGAATTCTTCACTACTCTAAAGGGACACCAGGTTGTGATTTTTATATTTATATATATTTTTTTTTATATATTTTAATTTTTGGTAACTATTCTATAATTCTGATGGTGTGAAAAAAACCCCAAGATGATACAATTTGTAGATAAAAAATATTACACAAACAAGAGAAAAAAAAACAAAAAAACTAAAAACATACATACTACTTGAAAATAATCAACCAATAATGCATGCCTAGCCAAATGTAAGTAAAGTTGGTGACCATAGTTGAGGGTGACCCGAGGGCTCCCTTTTCAATAGCTACTACATCAAGGTGTAGGAGAAAGTGTTACTCCTTTCCCTGCACCGCTTTGCTCTTGGTCTGTACCTTATAATGCAGTATGTTAAGCAAGGTGGCATCAAATACCATTTTTTGAGTCTTTGATATGACTCAACCTGGGATTGGACCCTAGTCTTACAGGCCAGTGGCGAACACTATGTATGTATGAAAATACAAAAATGAAGGGCTTACAAATACTGGCACAAAATGGATTTAACACAAAATTTAATGGTGCAACCTTGAAAAAGGTCGGAAAGACCAGGAGGTGACAAACAAATAAGCAGGTTGGACAGTCACAGCTAATGTGAAATGCACTCCTACTACACTTAATATATACCTCCCAAATGAAAACTCATTAGCCGTGTGTCCTTACTACAGATATATAAAAAGGTCAGTTGAAGACATTTGGATACTGGAAAATAACTTTCATAAAACAAATGGATAAGCTACATCACCTGTGCATTTTTCTTGTTTCTCTTATATCAAATCAATTCCTTTAAAAACTTTTCTCCTAACAATGACCTAAGGTGGAAATTACTTAAGAACAATCAAAAAATAAATTTAAAAAATATTCCTATTTGTTTATATGTATATATATAGCATCATGTTTTATATAGGAGGAGATTCCAGAACACTTCATGTTGGGTAATGGTTAAAAAGCTTGATTAGCAGACCATTGTTAGTGAGTTGGAGTCTTCCTGAGTGCCATACATCTAGCTTTGTGCTACGATTAAGCAAAGCTTAGAAAACCAAGTGATCAACAACCAAGGGTCAACCATGAGAATTTTTGCAGTAGGTTCAAGATTTGGTCAAATCAGAGTTGGGAGATATTTAGAAAAGGGGGCAGCCAGAATTAGTATTCAGCAGAGGACAAGGAAAGATTTGAATTTTGGGGCTAGCTCACTTATCCCTCAACTCCCATTGTGGGTGGGCTACGATTTAACAATTTTTTTCATTGATCTTAGAATACTACTTCACATCTTCCTGATTTGAGACCAGTCCAGAAAAAGGCTGAAACACCAATAATAATGTGAATGGGATTTTTCCCGTGACCATATTTGACTTTTCCAATTCCTATGAATTCATTGTCTCCAACTTTCTGTAGCAATGCTTTAAAGTGAATTTCCTGTTAAATTGGATCTGAAGCAGGTGAAGAACAGGACTGGTGAAGTTTGCAAAAAACAAAAACAAATGGCTCATAATAAATCAACTAATAGACTTCACACAACTCTGATTCTGATACAGAACAACCAAAAGAGTCATTTTTTTAGATTCATAATCTTGGAATCAGTAGAGAAGATTTCTTTGACTAGGTTATTCCCTTTAATTAAAAAAATTATTTTAACAAAGATTACTCACAAAAGTGTTTAAAAAAACAAAAACATACAGTGCCATGGCACAGTTTGGAAATCACTGTTATGAGAATGACTTCTGATTGGTTTGGCTTGGTTGGTTGGTTTTAGGGCATTTCAATCATTGTTGGCTATTTAATGCTAAATCCTGTTTTATATATATATATATTTATTAACTATATGATTTGTAAACTAATTTTGTAGATACTTTTTAAACAAGCTTGGGCTCATTCTTTTATAGACAGTTTAATGGTTTCAAGTATTTCTATCTAACACGAATATTTCTATTTACAATTAATCATTTGTTTGCACACAGTTAAATGGTTTCAAGTATTGCTACGTAACAGCAAAAATGTAACATCAGCCACTTGTTTTCACACAATGAAGTGGTTACAAGTATTGCTATTTAAAACTAATTATTCTATTCAATACTATTCATTCATTTGCACCCAGTTAAAGGGTTCCAAGTATTTTTATGTATCACTAACAATTCAATTAAACATCAGTCATTTATTTACACACAGTTAAATGATGAAAAATTCTATTTCTAACAATTCAATTTAACATAGGTCATTTGTTTGCACTCAGTTTAAATGTCAAAAAGTTCTGTTTGACCCATAGATAGGACCCTATCAGATGCTACCACTCCAAGTTGGGGTGGACCTGGGAGCAATGGGAATGGAGGGGTACTTCTGATTCCCCAAAGCTCCAGCATTACTGGATCCTCACCATCAGATTGTTTAATGTCATATCCAGGACACTCATTGTGGGGAAGGGGGTCTTACCTCCCAGCAGAGATGCATTCTGTGTACTCTACAGCCCCAACCGACTGGGCTAGACTTTTAAAATTCAATTACAAGTAAAATTAGAGGTTAAGAGGAACATCAGATTTTATATGCTCAGTTGAATTACTCCAAAAAGTGTTTAAGAAAAAAAAAAAAAAAAAAAAAAAGCAGCTGGTCAATTCCTTGTGGAGGTGGAAAAGAAAGAAAAAATAACCCCCCAAAAAACATGCAGAACTGCAGATGAACGTTTCATGACATGAAGATTAAAGGATACACACAAAAATTAAACACTATAAGGAATGTGCTGAAAAGTAGAAAACTTACCTTCTGCATCATTGAAATAAATAAATAAAAAATTAAAAGCCTAAGAGTCAGAGATAAGGAGAGTGTATATTAAAAAGAACAATGAAACAATTTAAACCAAAATTACTTTTATTTTAATTGATTTCTATATGAAATTATATCTACGATTATCTTTAATACGTCTGAGAATAGAACAATATAAATCAATAACACCAAGTAATTGCTTGTTAAAATCAATATGCAAATCATCCACACCAAATATGATGTAACCCTTTATTTCTTAATGATATATAACAAACATTCCAAGATTTTAAATGCATGAATAACATGGGCCATTTTGAGGCAAATCTCATTCAGCTAGACTTGAATAGAGACATTATTAATAAATAAGATGCTAATTTAGATTAAATAATGATTCTTCAAAAATCATTGAGAGTATAACAAATAACTAAGGGAATTCTAATGTTGGTGGTGACGTAATTTCAGTTACAGACAAACTCAATTACAATAAGAATTATATACAATACTCCTATACCCAGAGATTATTAACTTAAAAAATCAAACATGAAGAGTTATCTATTGATAAACTAGGCTTCTTAAATTTTGGGAAAAAAAAATACATCAAAATATTTATGAAATTAGAAGCAAAGCAAAATCAAAGATACTATGTAAATTTTCAAGACTTATTATAAGCAGCAGCAAGTTAAAAAAAAAAAAAAAGAGAGAGAGAAAAGAAAAAAAATTTAATAAAACTTCCTACACTTACTGATGTGTTCAATACAAAAACAAAAACTTCTTTGATAACAGGTAACTGCAGTAAATGATTTTTTTCAAAAAGAAATGAATTTGAGAACATAACCAAAGATGCTTTGTGTTTAAAAATTTTTTTTTAATTAAAAAATTAAATAAAAAAGAAATTTTTTTTTAAATAATGCCCCCTAAAAATAATTAATTTTTTTTTCAAATAATCAAGAAGAAAGATGCAACTGACCTCATGCATTTTGATTTGATTTTCATGAAATTCAATTTCATGATGCATGTGATCCTTCAGCATATTCAATTGTTGTTTTTGCTGGAGAAAAAAATAAAAATAAATAAATCAAAATTAAAATTCAACACTAAATTTTGCATGATACTAAAAAATGCAAAGCAATATAACAATATTTTTAGAATATAAAATAAGATAATAAAACTGGATAAAAATTTATGACTTAACATTCAACATATTTGACCTGTTTAATATTAGTTCATCTGAAGATCGACATCATAAAACTTTTTCATTCCATTTTATTATAATTATTATTCTATACTTGAAACACTGTGTATCATTTAATAAGCATATATATATATATATATATATATATATATAATACACACACATTAAGAAAACATTAGATTTTCTGGTTACTTTATTCTTAAAAATTATGATAATAATGACCAAGTTTCTAACACAAATAAGTTTGTTTTTTTTTTTATATTACTATAAAAAAATTTTTTTCTTCAAATTAATGAAAAATAAATAAGTCCAATTTGAATGGTACTGACACAAATCTGAAAAACAATCAGTTCTATTATTATAGAAAGACCATTTCAAAATTCAATGTAAAAAAAACAAAAAAATTGTAGCCAACATAAATTTGATAAGATTTTAAAAAAAACTGTAGCATTATGTATGATTCAAAAACAAGGGTCTTTCTATCTTAGCTGTCAAATGCTCGACTGTTAACACCTCCCCAGGCAAAAGACTTTTTTTTTTAACCTCTAACCAAATTTGTGTGTGTCTTAAGTAGTGCCTGCTACAATCCCAAGCCAGCCTCTGATTGGCTGAAACAGTCTCATTCAAATTAAACCAACCTACAATTTGTTAAGAGAAGGTCTCAGGTTCAATTCCTGATAATTCCTGACAGGCCAAAGACGCGCGGTCGTTTGCTTCATTACAGTATGTACAGAGTATCTCAAAATAGATGCGACTCATTAATATGATAATGATTTATTACCGAGACAAACGCAATGGCAGACATTTGGAACATGTCTTGTAAAAAATGCATCCTTTGAGCTAGAGATATCAAATCAATGTTTTTTTTAAATTGTTATTATATCAGCTACTAAGACATGCAATCTTTTATTGAATTTCTTCTCTAAGTAATAAATCATTATCATCTTAATGAGTTGCATCTATTTTGAGACAGTTTTGAATCATTTTGTGTCCAAATAAAGAGAGAAGCAAAATATTTTTTCCTCTCTAGTACAAAGCATTCTGATCAAGGACTAATAGTTGTTATTAGTAGACTATTTTCAAATCTGAAACCAAAAAAGAACAACATTATTAGTACTATAGTTATTAGTAGTCATATGGATCGCATGTATATTGAGACACCTTACACAAATGGTTACAGGGACACAAGTTGACAGAAAGTTCAATTTCTCTAATGACATGATATACTTGATCTAGCATTCAGGGAATGGTCAGCAAATGTTGACAAAGAGGGAGAGGGTAGAGTCACTCACCAGAGGCAGAAAAAGGAGTGGGTATTTCTGTAAACCCTAATATTGTACCATAGGACCAACGTTTTGTGCTGTAAAGAAAGAAGTCCGCAGAAAAATAAAAATACTCAAACTCTAAGGTAAGGGAAGAAAATATAGCAGCCGTTTTTTTATTCAGCTATGATCACTGCAACTCGAAAAGTTCATTTTAGTTGTGTTTTTCTTCTCCCTTCCTCTTGCTGGTGACAGGGTGTGGGTGAGAGCTGGCTGTTTGACACACGCCTGACAGATAGGTCGTAGCAGACTGGGGTAGGACGGGTTGGAGCCTCCGGAACCTTTAACGCACCCGTTTTGACAACTGCCTTCAACTCTCTCAAAATCTCGATACTTGTTTTCTTATATAGAGATTTTGGAGAACAAATCGAAGATCCACGAAAGTTCGATGTCACAAGTGAAACACGTAATAATACATTTGTGATTATTTTAAAATCACGTCTAACTTTGCATGTCATTCTGCCCGCACACGCTAGTCTCGTGACACCTTCACTGATTGACGACAGCGCCCGTCCATAATATTATAATATAAATACCAATCAGATGATTCACTTTTTTTTCTCATTTAGTGGCTGCGTGTGCACTCAGAATATGTTTGTGACTCAAATAATCCAGAAGATACCACACATACTGCCCCTATCTCCATTCCCATGGCCTCAGTAACTGAATGGATAGAATAAAACAATAGAAAGTCTTAAGCTGTTTTGTGTTCTTTACTCCCCAATCAACAAACAGCCTCACTACCAAAACACCCCCAATGCTGACCATCCTAAAGATATCAACTCAGGTAGCAACACTAGACAGTCATTTGTAGCCATGACTGTGCCACATTATATCAAGTAAAACTTACCAATTTCCTAAAAAATTCTTCTTCACGAGCAGCTTCCATTTTTCCAAATGCACCACCTGCATCTCTACAGAGAATATAAAATATTTAGCTTTATTTTTTTTTAAAAAGATGAAAAAAATTGTAATTTTTAAGAAAAATAACCAACACAAAACTAACAAATAAAAATAAACTAATCATTTGAAATTGGGTTTCTATTTCACATACCAAATTTTTACAGTAACATTTTCAAATTCTGAGAAATTGGTTTTAAAGCATTTGGAAATTATTTAATTTTACAATTTCTTTAGAGAATTTTTTTTGGTTAACTTTCACAACATGAGCAGAATGGGATTGTATCATATTTTTCTGAAAGATTCACTTCTTCATAATTGTCCTTTGTTGTTGACAATGAGGATACATTTTAAGCCTTAGAACCATAAAAACTTATGATTCTAAGGGTTGAAATTCATCCTAGGTATCTATCAATATCCAAAAGAAAGAGAATCACTTTAAACCAAAATAATGTCATTTAAAGAAAAATAACATTTTTCAAAAAAAAAAAAAAAAAAAAAAAAATCATTCCTTTTCCCTTTTTTGGTACATTTTTTTTTTTTTATAACAATGTCCATATACTATTTTATGTGTTTGTTTTCTTCAATCAGCTTTGGTTTGTCATGATGTGAAAATTCATTTGTTTTTTTTAGTTTTGTTGTTAAAAGAAAAAAAAAAAAAAGAGCCTCCAAACAAAGCAGGCAAACAATAGCCCTGAGGTCAGCTCAACTCACGAGTTGTTAAAGACAACCTCAGAAGATCTGTAGGCAAATAGACTCAAGATAAACTTCCTTCACTACACATTCAAGACTAAATAAGCCAAAATAAATACTATTTATTTCCTAAGTGTTTTAATATTGGTTTTATCATGCTCCTTATAACTATAGATGAAAACTGTTTCAGGACAGTGGTGAAAATAGTCTGGAACCTTGGAAATAAATTTAAAAAAAGGCCCCAGACAAACTTTTTCTTTGCTATCCCGAAAGAATTTTATCTAATACTAATAATTATATGGTTTGAAGTAATTATTTATATTCAATAATAGTCAATTGTTTGGATACAGTAACTTTATGGTTTCAAGTAGCTAAAAATAATCCATAGTAAATCATCATAAGTTGGCAACCTTAAGGCTACCTTTTCAAAAGATACAACACCAAGGTGTAGGGAAGGGCACTACTCCATTCCCTGGATTGCTTCACTTTACCCTTGATCCATACCTTATAATGCTGAGTGTTAAGCAAGGCAGCATCAAGTACCATTTTTGAGTCTTTGGTATGACTTAACCTAGGATTGAACCCCGGCCTCCCAAACCATTGGTAAACACTCTACCCATTAGCTAATTCTTAATGCAAATAATTAATAGTTATAAGCTATCAAGTCTTCTACTTTGTACTTAGAATTTTTAAACAATTCTATTTGATCCATAAATGAAAACCCAAATGGTAAGAGTGAAGTTGGTAGTAATGGGAATAAAGGAGTACTCCACACTCCCCAGAACTGGAACCTCACCATTAGATGCATGTTAGTGTTATATCCAGGACATCTTTTTTATTGAGGCAGGAGTGGGGTTCTTACTCCTCTGCAGAGGAAACAGTCAACATATTCCAAGCCCCACCAATAGGATAAGTGTAAGATCAAGGAGAAAGGAGTCTGAGGTTTAAGTATAATCTACTGACCACATCTATATCGAATGAATTAAATAAATAAGATTGAATAATTCAGAAAAAGACAATATACATACCTAATGGACCCTCCAGTACCACCTCCCTGTAAAATAAAAGAAAAAATTTTTTAAAAAGAATTAAAACCCCTAAGATAATAGTTGATATAAGAGTTTAATATTTAATTATCAGTCCAGATATCATCTACATAAATATATTCATGAAATTTAAAAAGAACCTTACCTTCCCAGCACCAGAACCTGGTTCTGAAGACATATAGCGAGAGCTAAAAGGAAAAAAAAAAGTAATTATTATCAAACGAAAATAACAATTACATTTTAAACACTGGTAAAAATAATCCAATTTTTTTAAATGTTAAATTAAAAAAATATTTACACATACACAAGTCTTTAGTGAAATTTTGAGGTGTTTCAGAAAAACTGATATTGTTTCATAATCTAGTTGAGAGAATTCAAAATTTTATGTGTGAATGGCATTTCTATGCCTGAAAAGGAAAAAAAACATTAACCATGGAATTTTAAGTCTTCCAACATAGGCTGTTAAAATTCAAGATGATTTGAACAGGAATTGATCAAGTAATTAGATTAAAAAATAATATCAATGTTTCTGAAACACTGTGTGTGTGTAAGAGACTAGTTAATTACTATTACTGTTCCCTCTAATTCATTTTTTACTGAATGAGCAAAACCAAAAAGCCTATTCAAAAAGTGGAGAGTGCAAAAAAATATTTCTAGTCTTCAGATCATTGATTCTTTGCTTTAAAGTTTATAAAACAAAAAGGTCAGAATAAGAGTGATACTCCTTCAAGATGATTACTTCTTTAGTCAGTTTTAATACAAAACCAATTTGAAAAAAAAAAAAAAAAAAAAAAAAACCCTGAAATTTTCATTAATATTTTGCTGCATGAGGAAACACTGCTTACAATATTGACATTAGTTTCAATCTATTTTTTTTTCTTCTTTAAATATCTATTCCTACTTTTTTCTAAACCAAGGAAAGTACCCAGATGTGTATTGTTCATAAACATATGTTGACATTTTAAAGTTTCTTTAATCTTTCACAACCCATTGAATAAAATTTTTAATAGGAACACACTAAAAATTAGTACCTCTTGCACAGTTAATATATCTAAAATAATTCATAATCATAACAAAAATTTAATAGACAAATCGCTAATAGGTAATCAGTAAAAAATAAATTACTTTGTAATTGTAGAAATAAAGAAGACTGTCCAATGGGAGGAATGAGTAATTCTGAGAAAGTAGTCTACCAAGCAACAATTTTCCCTGATGGAAAATAGCAAAGAAAAGTTTTATAAAGGAATCTCAGCCAGAATTGGAAGCAAAGGTTCTATAACCATAGACACTCTTTTTCTAACCCTTTATTCAGAAACCAAACAGCCCTATCAAAGTGGTTTTGAAGTTTCAGAGATAGGGATGTAACTCCACAAATTAAGTGGAGATTTATTAAAAAAATCTTCTGCTCTGGAAGCTTCAATAGTAGATGTAACCTTTGCCTGGAGCAAAAAATAAACAACAAAAGATAAAAATTTACTAGCCAACTATTAAATAAACGTAATGAACTCCTATCTAAATGCCACCATAAAAATAGATTTCATATGAAAAAAGTTCACAGAAATAACAATAATAGGATGAAATTAATGGTATCAGTATTACTATTAATATCATTGGTAATGTATTAACGGTAGTAGTAGGAGTAATAATAATAAATGTGATAAATCATCATCATGTTGTGACGCTAGCACGGATATCCCTGACCCTCTTTCACTACTTTTCCCTATCATTCATCGCCTCTGGCAGGTCTTCTGGGTTACATACCGTATCCTCACATAGCTGCTGTATGTATGTTCTAGCTGGTCGTCCTGCTTTGGCTCGTCCATATGTGGGGGTCCATAGGAGTACATCACTAATGAGCTCATCCCTGCTCCTCCAGCAGTATCCTGCATGCCTGGCTCATCTAACTTGGATAGTTTTCATGATGGGAGGCAGGTGGCTGTATAGTTGGTGCTTTGTGGTGTGTTGCCACCAGGACTTGTTTAATATTGCTCGCAACATTCTTGTGTTGTTGCCGTCTAGCTTCTTCTCCAGCCGTTTTGTTAGCATTCAAGTGGTGCATCCATACAGCAGTATCGACACAACCGCTGCTTGGAAGAAACTGAGTTTCATTTTATTGGTCAGGTCTGATTTCCATATGACCAATAGATTATCGAGAGCTGTCCATGTCTTTGTTAGCCGTGTGTCGATGTCTTTTTCAGTTGATGAGACACTGCTTCCTAGGTAGGTGAATTTGTCAACCAATTTCAGAGAGGTTCTGTCTAGTGTGGAAATGTCGCCTGCTTGATTAAAGCACATGTATTCAGTTTTGCGTGCATTGACATGGAGGCCAATTTCTGCGGCGGCTCATTCGAAACTATGCAGTAGTGTTTTGGCTTGGTTGGGTGTATTTGCTAGTAACACTATGTCATCGGCATAGTCGGCATTGGTAATTGTTTTTGTGGGGTACCTTCTGCTTCTTTTTTTGTCAGCTCGAAGCCATTCTCTCTGATTTTATCGATCGATGTTCTAAGCACGTAGTCTAGACAGATGATAAAGAGGTATGGGGCTAGCGTGTCCCCTTTACTCCTGCTACAATGTCAAAGTATTCTGTGTCTCCATCCGGGGAACGTACTTTCACTTTGGTGTTTTTATAGAGAATAATTATTGCTGCTACAGTTTCTTTTGGTAGGCTGTATGCTAGTAGGATTTGTTCCATCTTCTATCTGTGTATGGAATCAAAGGCCTTGGTGAAGTTGACAAATAGTAATGTCACCTGCAGGGTTTTTGCCCATACGCCTTCAAGGATTCTACGAATGGTCAATCTTTGTGAGGTCGTGGATCTATT
>OY757913.1:99250637-99403137 GCA_963585895.1 Sepioteuthis lessoniana | reverse complement strand
CACACACATATATATATATATATAAAACGAACACACACATATATATATATATAACGAGCACACACAACATATATATATATATATATATATATATATATATATATATATATAACGAGCACACAACATATATATATATATATATATAACGAGCACACAACATATATATATATATATATATATATATATAACGAGCACACAACATATATATATATATATAACGAGCACACAACAACACACACATATATATATATATATATATATATATATATATAAAACGAACACACACACACACATATATATAACGAACACACACACACAGATATATAACGAACACACACACATATATAACGAACACACACACACACACATATAACGAACACACACACACACACATATATAACGAACACACACACACATATAACGAACACACACACACACATATACATATAACGAACACACACACACACATATAACGAACACACACACACACACACATATAACGAACACACACACACACACACACATACATATAACGAACACACACACACACACACATATAACGAACACACACACACACACATATAACGAACACACACACACACATATATATATATATATATATATATATATATAACGAACGGACACACATAAATAACGGAGAAACATACAGGTATTTAGAGGATGAGTTAATCGTTTAATATTGTCAGCGTTAATATTTCGGTGGGGTTTTTTTTTTATATCAAACCATCATCAGGGCAATGCTAATATATTATCTATCTTCTTAATATTGATTTTCATTTTATAATTGAATATAATTCAAAAAGATACCTCCTTTAAAAACCTTTTTTCATTTCAACTTTAGACCACTGTTATTTGCAATTTAAAGCATTTTGCATAGTTAGATAAGCAAGCTTGTCATAAAAAAAAAAAAAATTTCTACGCTACGCTTAGTTTTTATATGTTCTTCGTCGTATTAAAATTGTTTGCAAAGTAGACTAGCATTGTCAGAGAGTACAATCCTCACGAGATACTCAATATTTATGGCCTTGTGCCAAACTGAACTCACCATAGTAAAATACTGCCAAGTAGAAAGTTCGATCCTTGCTAGGAAACTCATAAATTCATCTATGTTTACGAGCTGGCTAACAATCACTTAATTCCAGGGAAAAGAGTTGAAACATCTTAACGTTAGGCAAGAAGAAAACCCTGGTCTACGGTTAGACTTGGCTGTTGAAAAAAAGAGCTCCACGGTACTTTCAAGTTTTCTTAGCCCACCCACTGACTTGAGAGATATTTTCTATTCTTAGTGATCCAATATTGGATACGATAACCAAAATGACAACTCAAATGTGCTTTTATCTTAAAATAAATAAAAAAATGCAAATATTACAAGCAGATTGCCTCAACTTAGAGATGAGTCATATAAAAGAGGTGGATCAAAAACCCAGGCAAAAAGAAACCTGGAAATGATGAACATCCCTTAAGACAGACAATTGGTAATACCAGACCAAAAATCGAAAAACTGGAGGGAAAAATAATCAGCAGGACGTCATTATCGGATACGATGGACCAGCGAGTATAGTCTAGAATATAATTAAATTCGTAAATGACGCACATATGACGATAGATGGTCCCACCATGAATTTTAGTATTTAGAATACCTTCTATATGTCTATTTTCTGCAGCGATTTATCGATTTCAAAAAATATAGTTTTTAAAATTTCAATATGTCAAAATGGTCACTGACTTTATAATATGCATGAATATCAATTATCTTTCAGTTGTTTTATTAATTATTTACCCCTTGAGAGTTTTTCACATCACCGTTAGCCGAGGGTCTTTCACTGGAGTTTGAGTGACAGCAAGTCTCCTCGACTCTTCTCTATTATCATTATTATTATTATTATTATTCCGAGGAGGAGGAGGAGGAGGAGGAAGAAATTCCATGATAGTAGGAGTGAAACGACTTTTAGGACCCAAATTTTATATTTTCAAAAGTTGACAATGTTAAATAAAATACAAGAACTGGGTCTTGGAAAGTCAGAGATCGATTCAACATAGCATTAACATTGTAAGCAGGACTACACCCTATAAAAATCGATAAAAATATTGACAAATTGAAGGAATAGAGGAAGGTCGAAAATGTATTTCCGAAAAGATTTGACTCGATTTTTTTTTTCATGGCCAGACAATCTGCAGTTTTTATTTCCATTTGGTACAAAAATGGAAGGCACGAGGCCTTATGGTTTTGTGGGGGACGAGAAGGGAGCGGTCATGCTATAACTAATTGTCTAAGGGATACTAGCTAGCCACATTCGCCGACCCATTCAACAGTACAATATATAGAAATTCATCCTTCACCAACCACGCTACATCCACCAAAATATCGCATTTACTCTATGAGAAGACCTACTTAAAATGCCGAGATGAAATGAATGATTTTATTTACAAAATGTTGTATGTTGGGATGGGAGAAAAAAAACTGGAAACGAAAAGATTCTCCGTTTGGATGCCCTCCCATTTCGCTTCTACGATATGGAGGTCGACTGTTTTCCGGTGTCCGAAAACGGCGAAAACAAACCAGACCTAACTTAATTAAGAGGGGGATCTGATCTAATGGGGGGGGGGAGAAAAAGCAGGGTCGGACACAGTGAGGACAGGTAGGATGAATTTATGATGATGAGGGGCCAAGATCTTCAGAAGAGGTGAGCTGAAATAAGGGTGGACGTATAAAAAAAATACGGATGGGGAAGATATCTTTCTGCAGTTGTGCACAGAAAGTTCCCTTAATCTAAGAAGAATTCTAACAAAAAAAAAAAAAAAAAAAAAAAAAAATCAACTGAATTATTTTTTTTTTTAAAGAAAAATATTTTCGCAACTGATTTTTGTTGCCTAATATTATTCCAACCTTCGTCGACACACAAAGTTAATCCGATTTAAGTGATACTGACAAAAAAAAAGGGCTATTTTCTTATAAACTTTAGAGAAAGAAACAGTTTCTCCCATCATCAATAAAATCCAACCAAGGAAGAACCGAATAATTTTTTTTTTTCTAATGGAGGGAAAATTTTAAGATTCACTTTAAAACTATTGTTAAAAAGACCTTTGAGTTCAGTTGTTTTTTGTTTTTTTTTAACGTTGTAAAACTATAATTGCTTTTAAAAGCATCTTTTCTAATTCAACGGTTTAAGTTATTTTTATCTCAGTCAAGTTTCAAAAATAAATAGACAAAAATTTAACCCTTCTCATTTCGAATCTTGGATATTATTAACAAAATATCAAACTTTCCGAAATTAAAATATCAAATATGTCCTAAAATAACCAAATTATAAAGAAAAGTGGGGGAAAAAAATCAAATTTAAAAAGAAACCATCAAACTCAATAAGTATGTTTTTCGTTTTTTGTAGAATTTTTTTGAAAATCCAAGTTGCAAAAAATAAAAAAATAAAGCGAATTTTCTAGAAGGAAAACTTTTTCAACGAGAAAATACACGAATACCCAAATAGTTCATTCCAAATAAGAAAGGTTTATTATTATAAACTGTTTCATACCAAGGTTAGTATACTTAACTAATTACTTAACTAAATCCTAAACAAGAAAAGAAAATACCCAAGTAAATTAATTAACTTGAGAAATCTACGCAATACAGATATTTTCTAAGGCACACATTAATTTAAAAAAATTACTCATAACGATTAATCTATGAAAGTTTTAAATCATGAAAGCCCGAAGAATTTAAGATAAGAATTTATCGAAGGAGTTTAATTATTTTTACTAACGACGTAAATTATTGCCTCATAAAAACTTGACCTCCATGTTTTTTTTTAAAAAACACCCAATTTTCAATGTGTGCTTATATAATTAGAAAAATCAAGCAAATAATTTTAATGCTTCAGGATAATCTCTAATTTGAAATATCATTTTTTAAAGGCATGGATTTAATTCGATACCGAGAAAAGGGTGCAAGATAGGATAATGACCTTGTTCAAATGAATGGGAAATGGGAACCAGGAGGATAAAAATAAAATGCTCATGCAAACAAAAGTTTCTAAGAAGCATACGGTTAAAATAAAAAGTTTTGGAAACATCGAAAATAGAATTTGTATGCGGCTATAAACTTACCCAGCAAGACGAACTAAAGTGTAAACCCTTCTAGAAGACATTACGAAATCCAAATTGCGAGCGACAAATCAGGGGGCGATAACTGCGAGGATTTTTATTCGTATGTCGAAGTTGGCTGACGCGTCATCTGTTCACTTTACCCAAATGCCCTTGGGGTAAAAATATCACGTACGCACATTCTAATCCATTTGTAAAATGTGTCATAGATTCTTCCCCACCACTAGACCCATGACTACTGGGATCTCGTTCCTACTCCTTGACTGGCCAACTAAAGCGCGGATTTTAGGTTGCTGTTATCCAAATCAGCACCACGCTAATGCACCCTAAGGGATAGGACCAGTGCCTGATGCACCCCTAAAAAAGGGAAAGCTGAAAGAACTGGGTAGTTTTTGTCACTGACCCCCATGAAAGTATTGAGTCTCCTACATTTAAAATAAAACGCATATATTGTATACCAGGGCTAAAAAGCGAGATGCAGCCCCTCCATTGTACCAGGTCTTGGATGAGTATGTGGTCGGAGTCATTTTTGGAAACAATATAATTGCTTAAAATCAGTTTTATATCTAAAAAGATATATTTCTTCCAATTTTTTAATACACTTGAAATGTAAAGAAAATTCAAACAAATGAGAGCATTCAAATTTCATGAAAAACTATGAAATAATCCTTTTTTACTTTGACTTTTTTTCTTTCTTTCTTTACCAGGCTTTTATTTGAAAAAAAATCCTATTGAACTGAAACCATATTATTGGCGGATTTTATCGCTGTTTAATAATCAATTTTTTTCTTCTTTTTTTTTTTCTTTTCTTTTCTTTTCTTTTCTTTGGTTTTTTTTTTGTTTTTTGTTTTTTTGTTTTTTTGTCAACTTTTTACTGTTTATTGTAGAGGTGGTAGTTGGGGAAGAAGGCCTATACCTGAAATGTAAGATATCCCCAACAATGCGTCATTTTCCTATTCTTTACCGTACCATATGAAAACAAGGACGAGGGAGTATGTGCGGGGGTAGGGAAATACTTTGCACTGCGTTACAAAGTTCCTCCTAAGAGGACCTGCTACATCTAATCTTTGTTGTAGGGTAGGTAAATACATCATCTAGCTTCGAAGGAGTTGGGAGAATGGGACAGCACGAGGTCATTGTGCAAAGAGGGTTAAACTCTAGATCAAAGCTAGGTGCCTGGAGCATGCCAAAAAAAAGCAAAGTGCCGAGAGATGGGGGGAAATTTTTTGTCTTCGATCATATATCCACATGGGGTTTCTAACATGAAAAAAACCTTTGTATCACGCCCCAGTTCTGGGTTGGATAGGTAAATACAATACGCTGGTACTATGATTTAGCTTTCTACATTATTAGCAGAGATGGGAACTCTTAAATAAGTTCTCTTGTTTTCGAGATTCCATAAAATACATTGCATTGTTCCCATTTCGAGTAGGAAAGGTTGGTTAGCTGTATTTTATGGCATATCAACCCTCAGAGGTTATTTAATACCAATTTCTGATTATATATATATTCAACCGAGCCATTGGCTTAATGAGTAGTGTTTACCAATACCTGGGTTCAATCCCAGGTCGAGTCACACCAAAGACTCAAAAAATGGTACTTGATGCCTCCTTGCTTAACTCTCAGCACTATACGGTACGGATCAAGGGTAAAGTGGATTAATCAAGGGAATAGAGTAGCACCCTCCCCTACACCTCAGTGTAGTAGCTATTGAAAACGAAACCTTCAGGTCACCCTCGACTACGGTCACCAGCTTTACTTACTAACATATAATTGAAAAACTCAACAAATCGTCATTTGGCGATTATAAATTTATTTCAGCAGGAAACTCTATAAGAGAAGCTGTGGAGGATTAGTATTTCCCGAGGTTCCACGATAAGTAAAATTTCGGGTGGTAGTTCCTCAATAATACAACACATTTTGTACCAACAACGTACACAAGAGAAATTTGACAAAAACAAGAACATTAAATAACAAACAATTTTATATTTTGTATTAACTCGACAATGGCCAAGAAATAAATATACAAAAGGTTTTCATGTGTGTGTGTGTGTGTGTGTGTGTGTGTGTGTGTGTGTAAAACACAAATATTGTCAGTCAAATTGAATGTGTGTATATGTATGAATATGTTCATAGTAGTCCGAACTAAAGAGAGAAAATAGACTTGTACTTTAATACATGTCTATGTGTGTGTATATGTGTCTGTGTCCTGACATGTATGAGTCATTCGGTTTACTCTTCTAACCGTTTTGTATATTAGCTGGTCATCTGGCGTCAATCTATCGTTCTGTGCTGTGCAGTGCAGTGCCTGTCTGCTGATCTGTCGAGTATTTGTCGCTGCCTCCCACCAGACACGACTTGACACAAGGTCAAAAGCCTGAAGGCCGATTAAAGTGGGGATAAAGGGGAGGGGAAGGTCGGGAACGAGCCGAGACTCGAACCCTGCTTGTCTGTGCTGCTCATCGGCTCACTTAGTGCAATGTGAGCCTGATGAGGCAAGCAGTTTCACGAACCCAAATGTGGGTCCGGGCACGTATGCCAGTTTGCGGCTTAAACTAGACGCATGGTCTAGTGCCGTACAAGGGGGACAAAGGAGACAAAAATGCAGCTCGCCCACCCGAAGGTAGCCTAGTCGAAACTAGGTGCCTAATTAAAGGCCCCAAGTCTGCCATTGTTCCTTTTCCAGGGCCACGCTCCGGACCGAAGTCCAGAACAGGCCCCGGGGCGCTCGTCAGGAGCTCGCCCTGTCTGCTGATCTGTCGGCCTCTACTTTGAACGAAAAAAAAATTCGGTATTCAAACTTTTTGGTAAAATAAAAGAGGATCAAAGTAAAATATTTTAAGCTTATTACAGGTCAAATAAAGTTCAAATGTGCGGACGTTGGCGAAAACACAACTCGTGACCTGTCTCAACCAATCAAATTCACAGAAATTATTTATTTATTTTCGAACCTAACTATTTTTGTTTCTGTGACAAATTTTCTACAAGTTAGTTTTTGATCCACTTTTATTAGAATATTCTATTCTACGTTTCCTTCGCTGATTGGTTTAAAATATAAGTGTATAAATTCAAAGTAAATGAGATTTTGATCCTTTTTTTTTTTTTTTTGGAATATTCCTTTCTACGTGTTCTTAGTTGATTTATCTAAAACTAATGAAACGTGTATCCTATAAAACCAGCTTCTTCAGATAGCCATCACACAATGGAGAGAAAAAATTCTTTTTTTAATGGACACTTACTTGCTCTGTAAGAAATTTATACTAATAATCATATATTGAGCACTCCTGGAGATTTATAAGAATCCCTTTATATATTCTCTAATAGAATCATTCCCAACTCATATTCTTTATATATATATATATATATATATGATTCTTAAACGAATTCTTTGTTGGTAACATCATTTTTAACGAGTCAGAACTCATTTGTTTGCACACAGTTAAATGGTTTCAAGTATTGCCATGTAATACTAATAATTCAACTAAACATCAATGATTTGTTTGCACACAGTTAAATAGTTTCAAGTATAGCGAATGACTAAATAATTCTATTTGACCCATAAATGAGTCCCTAACAATGGTAGTACCCACTCCGGATCAGGGTGAGCCGGAGAACAATAGTAAGGAAGGAGTACACCAAATCCCTCAAAGCTCCAGGACTGGAGTCTTACCATCAGATGGTTTAGTGTCATATCAAGGACACTAGCCCAGTCGGCTGGAGCTATAGAATACACCGACTGCATCTCTGCAGAGGGGTAAGGCCTATAAAAATTTATTTCTAACAAAAAAAAAAAAAAAGAAAAAAAAAAACACGTTTGGCTCTTAATTTTGGCCTGAGTGCAGAAGGGAGAAACAAGCCTGGACAATAAGGCACTAAAAGCTACCTCCCACTATCTGTCGGAGCTACGAATCCTCAGTGCGAATATTATCTTTTGACTTTCGACCCGGCCCAAAAATGCTATTCCAAGGTGATGCACCGGAAGGAAGTGACACATTCCAATGGCCAGTAATCGAAAGAGATCACGTGGGCGGATTAAGGCTTATAATATGGGACAAGGTGAAGGTCCCACGGTGCCACTACAGTGATGCACCGGAAGAGAGTAACCTCTGAACTGCATGACAGTGGGCGATCGTGTGGGCGTTGAATTATTATTTAACTCAGTTGAGTTCGAGTCCAAGAAGCAGTTGCCAGGAGAGTTCAAGACAGAGACGAGGTGTGGTAGGGAAAGCCACACCCGACCGAGGGGGCCCTCGGAAATCCCCGATGGAGTGGACCCCAGCAACAGGAGAACAAGAAAGACACAACGTGACGGTCATAACAGTGGGGTCAAAATATGAAGTTTATGTTCGGTCTCCAGTACCCTCTCACATGCAAACCTTGAACAACCCTTTCGAACCCTTGCAATAAAGTGAGAGGTAAATATATTTGTAAAGAAGTCTTCCTGCTTCGTTTCTTCTTGTGTCTTCCTTCTTGCGTCTTTATCGTTGTGTCACTGTGAATTATTCTACATATATATGTGCATGTATGTAGATATGAATCTGCATATGTGACTATATAACACGAACTCGGGCACCAGACTATTAAGGCAGGGGAAAATAGTAGATTGGTTTCGTCACTCGCTTCTTGAACAACCGAAAAGTACTCAAATTGGCAAGAAGCTTCCCGAAAAGTTCAACTTAAGTCAACCTAAAGACGACTTAACTAAAATTCAACTAAATTAAATGAAAGCTGAAAATTCAACCCATGAATTCTGCTAGAAGACAACTTTACAGAAGACTCAACTAAAATTAAATGAAAGCTGGGAATTCAACCCGAGAATTTTGCTACGCGAGCTGAAAATTCGACTGTATTATCTTTTTGAATCGGTATCCGAACTAGAAAACTGCGGAACTTAATGTTTAAAATTACCCACTAAAGCCTCTTAAAATGATCTCCTTATATATTAAATTTGGCTTTTACTGCCATTCCCTTTATATAACAATTGTATCCTTAGTTTCTTTTAGATCACCCCAACAAATGTCCTGATTATGACATTAAACTATCTGATGGCGAGACTTCAACCTTGGAGATTTGGGAAATGTGGAGTACTTTGTGGAAGATGTGTTGGCTTTTGAGTTCTCTCGAGGTTTTGTTAGAAACAAAATTTCGAGTGTTGTTCCACAATTCACAACACAAAGAATATGAACAATGCAGACAAAAGAAAATTCACAACACGATAACAAAAAACAGATGATTTTATTTACTAAACAGACTAAGAAAAAACAATACAAGGTTTCAAAATGTTCGAATATTGTTTGTTAGGTATTCGTGTGTGTGGGGGAGGGTGACTGAAACAACTATTATATGAATGTAAGTGTGTTTTTATCGAACATATCTGTGTGTACGTGTGTTCGTTGTTAAAGAAGGGTTACAAGGTAACAGTTCTTAATTACGTATATGTATGTGAGTGTTTGTGTGCGTGAGGAAACTAAAGAATACATAGCAGTGAAGTATTCGTCTGCCCACTAGCTAAACGTGTGTATCTGTATGTGTGAGGCCATTTTAACGAAGCTGCCTGGAGCTATGGGTCGGTCCATGCATTAACAGAGAATGAGATCGAAAACTATCAAGCTAAGAGGGAGCGCGCGAGAAAGAAAGAACTGTCGAGGGCGTAGAATAAATATAGGTACTATGTCATGTGACTGGCTCCATAGATTCATTTTTGCTCGGGACAAATTCAAAATGTGCTGACGTTGAGAAAGCACCGACTACTCTGTCCAATTAGGTTCCCGAAACTAGTTAATTCATCTTTGCGCCTATTTGTTTCAGGAACAAGTGAGTTTTAGATCCTATTTTTTTTTAAATTATTATGCTCCACGTACATATCGTCGACCATTTAAAAAATATAGGATTGTAAATCCTATAACCCCTTCATTGCCATTGCTCCCAGGTGCACTCAGACTCCGAGTGATAGCCCCTGATAGGGTCTGATCTATGGTTCAAATAGAACAAACAAATATAGCAAACAAATAACTGTGACTGTTATATCACAATACTTAAAAAGTTTTAGTGTACAAAAAAGATTTCAGGGTCGTTTACGAATGTTATTTACAAAATGTGTTTACAAATCATATATATATTTACTATATATGTATAAACAGGATTTAGCATTAAATAACCTGCAACGAGTGATACACCATAAAACCCAACCAAATCAACGACACTCGTTAGGAGGGTGGTCTTACCCCTCAACTGAGATACAGTCGGAGAATTCTACATTGTGGGCTGGAGCAGGAGAGGAGTGCATCTATTCAGTTGGACAAGGAGGGGTCAGGACAATAGACGTACTTCATTATAATCCAGACGTGAACTTTGATATTGAACATAGGTCATTTTTTCCCTCGTTTTTAACTGTTAGTTGCAATTTATTCAACGTCTTTAAATAATCGGTTTTGTTATATTTAGCGTATGGTAGGAAAGAAAAGACAAACACAGGTTGAAAGTTTTTAAATAATTATATTAACAAAAAGGAAAAACACGGCGATGAGGCGAAGAATCAACTGTACAAATTTGTAGCGTACAATATCAAGTGAAAGAGTGAATCGAGGTGTGTGTGTGAAGCAAGAGTTCATGTGCAGTCACGTATGTTATAAGTTAAGAAACTCACTTGGTGGGTATGGTGGTATAAGGGTGGTAAGGGTATCAGACGATCTCGGTGGTAATAGCAGTCGTAGACGGGGTGGCGTTGTAGCTAAGTCAGCTGTTGTTCACGGCAGGTGGTGTGTCAAAAATCCGCCAGAGTTCAGATGAGTTCTTTTGGTCGTAGCGTGTTCTTCCCGTCAACCCTCGGTAGGCTGGTCTGACACCTTTGAAGATTTTCCTTTGGATCAAGTCGATTCTGGGAATTTTTTTAGGAGGAAGATTTATGATTGGCTGAAAAAGGGTATTTTGTTAATGTGAATTAATTTCTTGCATTCTCGCCCGGAAGCTCTGCGCGGAGCCTCTTGCGCAAAAACACATTTTATTCATTGTCTTGGCAGCAGCCGTCAGGCTAACATCCGGTCGAATGCTACTCTTCTCCAACCACGTGTTTTTTTTTTTTTTGAATGAAACCGTAAATCGAGAGAGATCTGAATCCTGCTATATAACAGTTTTAACCTTTAAAATCTCTGATAATCATTTCTCGAACTCTAACTGGAGCTGAGTTTAGCGTAACGGTTATCATAGTAAATAGATTCGGTAACCTGAGTTCAAATCCTGAATGAGGTTGTTTGCATTTCACTTTTCGCTAATGCCTTCGGTAAAGGCATAAATCCATCTCTTCTCCCCACCCCAGCCACCTTAGCTATGGGTAAATAGTAGTTCTTTAGCTTTATGTTGGCAACTCTGAATTCAAACCAGCTTTATTTCGCTTAAAAAATAGAGCTTGTACAACATTCTGCTCGAGGTAGAGGGGTTGGGTATACACATACTTGAAACTACTTAATAAAACAAAAAACAACATATAGTTCGTTTAAAGTTTAGAATGAACTTTACTAAAGTTTTAATGATAAGGAGAAAATAGCACATACACACACACATACACACACACATACATATATATATATATATGTGTGTGTGTGTGTGTGTGTGTGTGTTACTTTAAAACAAATACTTAAAAAAAGATCATATATACAATATATCAATATAACAATGATATCATTTAAACAAATGAATACAATTACTCAACTCACAAACTTTATATATATATATAGAGAGAGAGAGAATTTATCTGCTGATCAAGAAATTGTGAGACTTGAGAGTTGAGTGATTTTATTGGCATAATAGTAAGTGTTCTTCAGTGTTTCGGGAGACCGGGGTTCAGTCCCAGGTGAAGTTATATCAAAGACTCAGAAAATGGTACTTGATACCTCCTTGCTTAACACAGCATTATAAGGTACGGATCAAGGGTAAGTGGAGCAATCCAGGTAACGGAGTAGTACCCTCCCCTACACCTCGGTGTAGTAGCTATTGAAAAGGGAGCTTTCAGGTCACCCTAGACTACGGTCGCCCAACTTATATATATATATATATAATAAAAGAACAACAATTAAGAAAAGGTTTGGCATAAAGTAGTTTTCAATACTATTATGGAAGAGAAGGTTTAAAACCTAAAAGATACTCGGATTATAAACTCTTGAACTTTCATGTGGAGCACACAATTTTCAGACGGAAATGTCAGAAATTTGGTTAATCAACCCTATTTATATTGTCCAGTATTTGTCATATGGCAAGATGTTAGTTCACGTAACACTCGCACGAAAAAAAATCATACAAAAATTGGAGCAGTTCAAATACAAGAAGATAAAATATGGAATGAGTCAGATGGTAAATGACAGTAGAAATTTAGTAATATGTCTACACTTATGTAACACTGTGGACTTGAGGTAGTTTAAGACAAAGAGAGAGTTGAAACTGGGAATTCCCAAAAGTAGATATGAAGCATAAAAGAACTGGCAACCTCTTTCTTTTGAGGGTGAGAATAGCAAGACATAATTATGAGCGTATTTGAATGCTGTGTTTTGAAAAGAATGGGATATTATGAAGTGAAAGCTATTTACAGAAGGTAAAGCGTTAAGCAAACAGCCTGTATTCTGAGCCTCAGACAGAGTGGTGCATTTGGCTGACTTCAGGTAAGAAAAGGTTCTTTACTGAAAAGAAGATAAATTGAGCATCTGATTTCTTTTTCAAACCACCTTTTTCTCCACGCATTTTAAGAATTAGATTTGTTAGAAACATAGCTTGAACGACCCTAAGAAGAGAGCCAGATGAGAAATAGAGAAATTGGAAGAAATACAGAGACCCAGAGATGCTACTCTTCTGCGTAAAGATGACAGTCAGAGATTAGAGTAAGTTGGAGTTAAGAGGTTTGAACTAACTCTCTAACCATTAAAAAGTGCTCGACCATATCCTCCAAATATTGAAAGATGCAGATTATGAAATTAATGTTGTTTTGAACGAACTGGTAATCTAGAATTGGAAAATTAACTAATTCCATACTTAGTCGGCCTCATTCCAGTTTGAGGTTCTTCTCCGTATAAGCTGGGGTTTTGGCAACTTCGAATTGCTACTGTGTTCCATGTCACTTGAGAAAGCATCCTGAATCCAAACTTTGAGCCAGACTTACGGACAGAAAATTTCCGAATTACTTCAAGGAAAACCACAAGTTCAGTGTTATGAATGATAGCAGCATTGTGAAGGAATTTGCATAACTGTATTTTATTTGACTTATATAAACTTTAAAATTATTTATTGACTGGAGTCAAGATTCTTTTTGCATATATATAGTCAGAATTCTATACGTAGCCGCTAAGCGACAACTCTACGTCATCCAGCCTTACCAATAACGACCTATTCTCTTCTATGTAGTCAAGGACACAGAGTGGGCAGAAGGGTGGATAGTTGTGAATGCTGCAGGGTCTATTAAGACTTTTGCCGAGGCATGGTATCTTTGTTGTTATTATTGGTACCAGAAGATTCGTTTATATTTGTTGCCGCACCTTTTCCTTTATAGTTGGTGCTCGGCGTGAAGAGTTTATAATTAGATATCAATTCGCTTTTCTCTTCTCTTCTCTTCTGTCTCTGTCTCTTTCTCTCTCTCTCTCTCTCTCTCTCTCTCTCTGTCTCTCTCTCTTCTCTTCTCTATCTCTCTTCTATCTATCTATCTATCTATCTTCTCTCTCTCTCTCTCTCTTCTCTTCTCTTCTCTCTCTTCTCTCTTCCCTCTTCTCTTTTCCCTCTTCTTTCTCTCTCTTCTCTCTCTTGTTCAGCAATTTATTTTCAGCATGTTCTTCAGGATAAAAAAAAAATTTTTCAGACATTATCTGCGCCAATTATCATCCTCTTGGGCTTTTTTGACGTTATCTCATTTTATTAAGGGAGATCATCGGATTGAAGAAGGATTTTTTTGGTGGAGTGTCGGGAAATTATGACGTTGGTAACTAACTTTTTCTTCTCATCCCCATTCACTTGTTATCTGTTTTGTTTGTTGAAGCTGTAACGGAATGATCAACGAAAAGGAAAAAGACAAGGATGCTTTAAAACTCAGTTTTATTTTCGGGTTTTACGACTACATCGTGGTGTAGAGCGTTTTCCTGAACCAGTAGAAATGGCTGTGCTTCCAAGTAGAGGCGTTTGAGATTATTCTCAGGAATCATTTCGGCCATTTATGAATCGTGAGTATCGAGTATAGGGGTTTGAGGGTCCACCATGTATATTTGTGGTCTGTTGATGTGTTCTTTTTTAAATTACCCTCAGCTTGTAACCCAAGGGTTCAAATATAAGGGAAAGAGATTAAAGAAAGGATTAAATGTTGCCGTCCCAAAATGTAGTTGCCCCAAAATCTTCAAAGGGAATGAAATAGAAAAAGTAATAAAAAAGGGAGAATGAGAACCGGAAAGAAAGGAATTCTCAATGTTTAAAAAATATAATTAACTATATTTCAGAGCCAAACAAATACTTTTATCCCAGTACAAAAGGAATTTATTGCAAAAGAAATAAATTCAACAAATAACGTTCTTGAAAGCCTTGCACTAATTTTGCCGTAAAGAGTCAAAAAAAAAAAAAATTAATTTAATACAAAAATAAATGGAAAGGATTGGACAAATAAATTGACTTACAATTAGTCGGACAGATACAATAAAATAGTCGTACGATGCGACAACAATTTCTCTCAGAAAAACTAATACGGTTTCTGAATACAAAGTTCTCTTTTTCACTTTTATTTTTCTTCCGTTCAAATTTTAGGCCAATTACAGCTACAACTCTGGAAATTATTTTACATTTCTTGTTTGATGTCTCCTTTTCAGCATGGCCGTCAAGATGAGTCTCTCTGAAATTTAACTTTTTCTGTTATACTTCTACCACACTCCTAAATCTGAACTGATCTCTGTTTTTTTCTTTCTGAACAAAAATATCTCCCAAGACTTACTCACATTGAGTTGGAAGAACTCAGAAGCTTTTCTTTTTCCTTCAGAATTGTTGTGATCTTCAGATTAGACCGGTGAAAGAACAACTCAAACAACGGGCGATAGGTGAACGATATTGTATTAGCAGAAAAAGGAAGTCACACAAAAGAAGTACTAGCCGTGCTCGGCTTGCAGACCGTCTGTCAAATGTCTCGTAAGGAACGAGAAGTTGTCTCCCTTTATTTCTTGTAAAGATTTACAAGAAGGCACAAGGCCTTAAGTTTTGGGGGGAAGGGGAAGGGCGCGGTCTTGCATTAAACTATATTTTCGAAGAGGACCTAGCTAGCCACATTCGCCGACCCATTCATCAGTACAATATATAACCATTCATTCATCGCCATGTTCGCATCAACCACCAAAATACCACATTTGCTCTATGAAAAAACACCTACTTAAAACCCCGAGGGCGATGTACGATTTGTAATTTTTGGTTTATTTACAATGAAAAAATGTATGATGGGGATGGGAGAAAAAAATGAGAAGTTGTTTCCTCCGAGCGAGCTACGCTCGGAGAATATGTTTAGGTTGGACGAGTTCATCTTTGGGGTATGGTAGGATATGTCCCCTTAACAAGAATGAGGTCAGTTCAAGGCTCTCTTCTTCTACCAAAGAAACCATATAACTCACACTTAGTTAATTTTACACTGGATTAATTTTATACCGTTTCTTGTAGACCGGGGAAGCCTGTGAAAATTCTTCAGTTCTTGCTCTACAATTTTTTACCAACTGACTGACGAAAAAGGTCGTTTGCCCAGTCGGCTTGGGCTGTAGAATACACCGACTGCTTCTCTGCGGAGAGGTAAGATCCCCGCAACGAGTGTCCTGGATATGACACTAAACAATCTGATAGTGATTTTTCAGTAATGCTGGAGCTTATAGGAATATGGAGTCCTCTTTCATTGCAATCTCTCCCAGGTACACTCAGACCCGGAGTGGAAGCACCTGATAGGGTCCTATCTATGGGTCAAATAGACGTATTTATGATAAACTGAATTGTTTAAATAGAACTATTTTTACATTGAAACTACGTAAACTAAACTGTCCGAAATAAAACTAAACCGTGTACCTTTGCTAAACTGAATTATTTGGAATAGAACTGTTTTTGACATCAAAACTGTGTACTGGAGTTATAGCATTTTAAAAAAAAACATCAGTCTTGTGGTCATTCAGTAGAAATATTGTTTGTTTATTTGGCCACTTACACTCATCATTAGTTTGTTTTCGTGGGAAGTTTTTTTTTTCATGTTTAAGGATAGATAAATAGATGGATAAATAGATACAAACATATCAAGATACATACATACATACATATGTACCATATTCACAATTAACGGTGTGCGAAATGGATATATAATATTCATTACTATAGAATATATAAAGAACATAGGAATCTCGGAATTCGAAAACACGTAACGACTTCTTGTTCAGGTACGAAACCTTTTTATTAACTTTGAGTTAAAGGTTTCGACGTAAGGAGGAGAGACACAATCTTCTATGCTGTCTTATTCATTTGGCCCCCAACTCGAGCGGCTCCCATAGGGCGCAAGTTCGCCTCGCGCCTGCGAGCTCCAAAAATCGACCCTTCTCGTTTGGCGTCTAGTACCCGACTCTTATTTTCTTCAAATTCTCACACAAACCTCCGCGCGCTTCCGGTGCGTTACGTCACCCGCAACCTGTCACCCAGTATCGTTTCGGACTATTATGACATCTGAGTGACACCTCCATCCGCCCGCGCACACCCGTATTAACACCTGCTTCAATGTTTTACCTAACTAACCCATGTGCTGAGCCGAAAGGTTCTCAGCCTAACTAAACTCAAAGGCATGGACCGAAATCCCTCGGCTATTTTATAACACATACTTACATTGAACGGGTTTTAAAAATGTCTTTTAGAACTTTTAGAATTTAAGTGTCTGTCTTTTAAGGTTCTTCAAAAGAGAAACCTTTATTACTTATCATCTAAAAGAGTAACTAATAAGAAAAATATTTGGCCACTTACACTCATTATTAGTTTGTTTTCGTGGGAAATTTTTTTTTCATGTTTAAGGATAGATAAATAAATGGATAAATATATATGAACATATCGACATACATACATACATACATATGTTATGAAATAGCCGAGGGATTTCGGTTCATGCCTTTGAGTTTAGTTAGGCTGAGAACCTTTCGGCTCAGCACATGGGTTAGTTAGGTGCAACATTGAAGCGGGTGTTAACGCGGGTGCGCGCAGGCGGATGGAGGTGTCACTCAGATGTCATAATAGTCCGAAACGAATCGAGGTGACAGGGTGCGGGTGACGTCACGCATCGGAAGCGCGCGTAGGTTTGTGTGAGAATTTGAAAAAAGAGTCGGGTACTAGACGCCAAACGAGAAGGGTCGATTTTTGGAGCTCGCAGACGCGAGGCGAACTTGCGCCCTATGGGGACCGCACGAGATGGGGTCCAAATGAATAAAACAGCATAGAAGATTGTGTCTCTCCTCCTTACGTCGAAACCTTTAACTCAAAGTTAATAAAAAGGTTTCGTACCTGAACAAGAAGTCGTTACGTGTTTTCGAATTCCGAGATTCCTATGATCTTTCTAAATCTATCGTTATGAACATTACATGTCTATTTCACACATGGCCATATTCGTGTATATGGCTACGCAACACATACATACATACATACTCCGGCCTTCTTCAGGTGTTTGTCGAACTTGAGAAATTACTCGGAACTTCGAACTACGTCCTTTATTGAATCCACAAGGGTCACCTGTTCTGATTCCGTTAGCCATAACTAACCGGGTACAAGTGTTAAGTATTCCTGTATTGTTACTCGCCTGTAGTCTGGATTGAACCTGCAACCACCAGATGATTATCTCCTTAGAAGCTTAGGAAACCAACGATTATAACCGTTACGGTATGTGTCCTGCTGTACCCGGTTATGGCTAACGGAATTCGTACAGGCGACCCCGTGGATTCAATAAAGGACGTAGTTCGAAGTTCCGTGTAGGTTCCCGAGTTCGACAAACACCTGAAGAAGGCCAGAGGATGTATCGATCGAAACATTGTGGAAATAACAATAAAGATGAAGACAATACTTTAAAAACCCTTAATGATAAAAATCATCGAACTTCATCTAAAAAATTCAGACAACTAATATATACATACATTGAACGGTTTTTAAAAATGTCTTTTAGAACTTTTAGAATTTAAGTGTCAGTCTTTTAAGGTCCTTCAAAAGAGAAACCTTTATTACTTATCATCTAAAAGAGTAACTAATAAGAAAAATATCGAACAAAGGCTAGAGACAAATATAGCTTCAAAAAATTTATTTACCGCAAATAAAAAGTAAGGTGACACATGTGTATAAGTTCATATGTGAGGTTGAAACGATGGGCAAAAAGGCGAAAGAAAAAACATTTACTCACAAATTCATAGAGGACACATTTTTTTTGCCTTAAAATAATCAACCCCCAAAATCATAGATGAGAGCATTCTAGAAATTTCGGATCAAAATTGCATTAACATTGAAGTTATACTTTTATATTTTTTAACCAATCAGCTAAAAACACAAAATAAGAATATTCTAGAAAATTCAGCCCAGAAACTAATTAACAGAAAAATATTTAGGCTCCAAAATGAATAAGTAATTATACAAATCTGATTGGTCAAGAAATGTCTGTGCGCTTGAATTTTAGGACCCGCAATAAAACTTAACAAAATCCTATTTTTGATCCACTTTAGTTCCCCCCAAAAGTATAAATAACGAAGAATTTAATTAACTAAGGCATTCCACTACCAGAGGCAAGGACGACAGACAGCAGAAGGCATTGCACACAAGATACAGAGCGAATAATCATGCGATGTTCTTTTGCCAACTACTGGAACGCGACACGTTGTCGCCAAAGATCATAAAAATCGCACGTGTGGACTTAAGAAAGCAAAAGGCCCATATTTACAGTCCCTCACATATATACACACACGCATACACATGTATGTAACTAAAGTCAATTTTTTATCCCCTTTACTTCGGCCAACTATGGACACATTGATTTGATAGACTTCCCCAACATGTACACACGCACACACGGGCGAACAAGTCATTTTTTTTATTGAACTGGCCATAGCTATATTTTCTACATACACACACACGCACATAAAACGAACATTGTATTTTAATTATTTTTATACTGTTTGTTATGATTATTAAATTACTTGTTTCTTAATGTTTGTTGTTGTCACATTTCATTTGTTTATGAGCTTGTAAAATATTTATTGTATTTGTAGAAACGAAACCTGAAAGTAACTCCCGTAAAATACAGAAGGTACCTAGTCCTCCACATATTACAACTATTGTTTTTTTTCACTCATTGACCGATATATACAGTAAGGCAATTAGTTTTCTTTGCTTCTTCCTCTTCTTCTTGGCCTCGCAAAGACTATAACTGTTATATCCATCTTTTTCTTCTAGGATCATTGGCAGCTAGTTCTCAATTCACTTCTTCGTTGACAATGCTGGCTTGCCCCACAAATATATATCGACAATTTACAGCATTTCTTTTCTTTTGTCTTTTAAATAATTGTTTAGATATTCCCCAAGGTTTTCTTAGGAAATAAAGTCGTGTACTTTGTTTTGGAGTTGGTTCGAACTCAAGATGAATATATGTTATTCCGAACATATATTAAGCCTACAAATAGACAGGTACAATTTCCTGCTTTGTAGCTCTTTTTAATATCAAACTGGTAATTCTTTTTCTTTTTTTCTTTTTCTACTTCATATTCTCTCCAGAGAAAGTGAACACTCTCACAAGATGAAAATATTTGGTTCTAAATATTCAAGAATTTAGAACTCTTCAAAATTCTTCTCGCAATGATAAAAGGAAAGATAAGGGAATGGCTTTACTTGCAGACTTCTCTAGTTCCAAGCTTAGTACAAAACAATTCCTTTGCACAAATTTTACACAATTTAACATTAGCCTGAGATAAAAAAAATTTCCTAAAATGTTTCGAACAAAACCTTTTTCTCTTCTGAAGAAATACCGCCCAATCTTGAAAAATCACAAAAAAATCACGTTCTCGAAAAATGGTTAAGAG
Source organism: Sepioteuthis lessoniana (assembly GCA_963585895.1). Classification (NCBI taxonomy): domain Eukaryota; kingdom Metazoa; phylum Mollusca; class Cephalopoda; order Myopsida; family Loliginidae; genus Sepioteuthis; species Sepioteuthis lessoniana. The sequence continues at coordinate 99,382,954 of OY757913.1, read as the reverse complement.
CTCAAATTTCAACCAATGTCCGATTACCACGACAAAAAAATTTCAAAAACGCAGCGGTTACCAGGAAAACGAATTTTTACAGAAACAAATTTGCATCTTCTTCATAAAAGCAACCCTATTTATAAAACATAGAAATCAATTTGTTATGTAGAAGAATGTACTGATAGCGACCCATTTGATTAGAACACGGATCTCTAGCCAGCAAACTCAAGTGTTGAAATGGATTGTACTACTAGAGTTCACGTGAGTAGAAGTGGCGGATATATAAATGGGTAAGAAAGAAATCAGAGAGAGAGAGAGAGAGAGAGAGAGAGAGAGAGAGAGAGAGAGAGAGAGAGAGAGAGAGAGAGAGAGAGAGAGAGAGACGGACGGACGGACGGACGGACGGACGCGTATGCAAAATAGATATGAAATGAAACATTGCGAGTTAGTATTGTTTAGCATTCCATACACAGTATACGACATTTTACGAGAGTGAAGACATTTTAAGTATCGGCCAAAATTACATCCCCACCCCCTTACCGAACATTACAAAAGTAGCGACGAAGAATTAGTTCCGAACATTATAAAAAAGTTATTGATCAACCTTCAACATATATTTCATGTTATAAAATTTTCAAAATATACATACATACATACATACCAAGTGATGCTAGAAAGTTCCCGGTTTAAATAAAAAAGGTATAACCATTTTACGTTTATTTTTACTGTTTTTTGTTGGGGGAGAGGAGAGATTTTTCATGTTTTAGAAGAGATAGATAAGTATACTTTTCGATAAATACAAACGTATGGAGATACATACATACATACATTTGGAAAATATTGAGATTATTGGAGCCAATTAACGCACTACTGCGGATAGGCACCTATTTTTGACTCTTATATTTACGTCACTTGCATGTTCAAAGCGAAATCATGTGGACATCAATTCAACTACTCCAGTCCCAAGATGGACCTCAGCAAATAAGTCTGACCGCAAACCCATTAAGTTTGCAACCTACTTTTTGTATTTCTTAAATATATGTTTGTACAATTTCATTGGAAGTCCTCTTGTGTGAGCGTGTCAATGACCTTCGTCACAGCCTATTTCATTCTCTCAATTGTTTCATAACGACATCCCCTGAGCTTAGGGAATAAGCAAAAGTCACAGGGAGCAAGGTCTGGACTATAGGGAGGGTGAGGAGCAGTCTTGATGCCCATCTTGGTCAAATAGTCTGTGACAAGGATGGAGTCGTGGACTGGTGCATTGTCATGGTAGAAATGCCCCTGACCCGATTTGAAGAGTGCTGACCTCTTCCGACGGAATCTTTTCCTGAACTCCCTTAAAACCTCAACATAGTATTCCTTGTTGACTGTCTGTCCAGTGGGGACCCAGTGTATGTTGATCATGCCAGTGCTGTCAAAAAAAAAGGGATCATCAAAAGTTTGTGGGTGGATTTGCTCTGTCTAGCCTTCTTGGGTCTGGGAGATTCATGCAAGATGGTCCAAAAGCAGTCTGAAGCATTCCATACGTTTCTGTGGCATTTTTATCAAGTTAAATTTTTTGCATATCATTCTTCTTAAGTGTCCTCACGTCCTGATTGCATTTTTGAAATTCACCAGCTGTGACAATCAGGCTTTAGTAGGGTGTATTCCAATTTCTGCTGTAGCTGTTCATTTGAACCTGAAATCATAAGTCATCTCACAAGATGTATAGCAATAACATACTGAATTTTCAGGAGTCTACGACAATTCTAAATGCCTGAACAAAAAAAGCCTGGAAACTTATTGAAGGCACCTCGTATATATATATATATATATATATATATATATATATATGGGGAAAACTGGAAATGAATACGACTATATGAAAACGTGCATCCCAGCTATTAGTTATATAGTACCATTACTGTTCTTCTCGAAGAATGGTTCTAGCATTGAATAACCTACAAAATTTATATGCTATTAAACAAAGAACCCGAAAACGTAAAAAAATGAAAAAAACACAAAATCTTCAGATGATTTTATTCGTGGAATTATTTGCCGACGTTAAACGTTCCGTTTTTTGTTTTTTGGGTTTTTTTCAGATTTTCATCAGGGTGTATGGGTATTGTATGAAGCGAAAAGATGAGAAAGTTTTGGACATTCTATTTCCGTTGGCTTAACATTGATAAATAAGTCAACAGATAAAATCCTCCTCTGTAGAAATTGTGTTTTTTTTATTTTTGTACATTTTTACACGCACACACACACACACACACACACACATATATATATATATATATATATATATCAAGTACCGCTGCTAGCACGGATTTCCCTGACTCTCTCTCTCTCTCTATCTCACTCTCTCCATCCGTCTCTATCATCCATTGCTCCCAGCTGGTCTTCAAGACGACATCCTGTGTCCGTACAGAGTTTTTGTAGGTAGGTTATTGTTGGTCGGCCAGCATTGCCACATCCATGAGAAGGATTCCATTGAAGAACGTCACATGATTTCGTCTATGTTTCTCCAGGAGTGTCCCACATGTACTGTTCGTTTTATTCGAATGGTTTTAGAGATGGGAGATAAGTGGCCGTACAACTGTTGTTTCGTGGGGTGTTGTTTCCGGTATTTGTTCAATGTAGTTCGTAGCATTCTTGGGCAGTTCGAGGCGCGCGCGTGTGTGTGTGTGTGTGTGTGTGTGTGCAGGGTTGGATATAGATTTGCAGGTGTGACAGAACACCTCGGTTCTGCGTTGCATCAGCTCACTGCTTTATGTTGACCCTACGCAGTCTTTATTGCACAAAGCTCGAAGTGATGTCACAAAAGACAAAGAAGAAAAAAGAAAAGTCGAACACAAGGTTTGAACGACTGGACTCGTTCGCAGATGGAGATGGTGTATCACCTGGGCCTTCCTTTGCACTGTTCCCCTTCCATACGTCTGATGCAAATTCTATGTTGCTAGATCCTAGCAGATCACCTTTGCTCTAGGGGCGTTATTAGACTCAGAGCGCATCTCTGACTCCAGCAGATTCCTCAGACCAACTCACTCCGATTAATTCCTTTGACTAGATCTTTTTTTCATCTCTGACTACACTTGTTCATATGTGGGGATTTAGGAATTAACAGTAAAAACTCCCAACCGGATATTGACTCGTCGGCTGCCAGATACAAAATGTATAAACGCGTCGCCACGCATAAGGCTCCACGCATCCATCCGGTTAAAATCAGAAAAAAGAAAAATAATAAAATATAAAGTAGCCAATGGGAAGCGGTCGCGCCAAAATTAGAAGGATTTTTGAGTGGCGAATTTGGAGCCGGTGAAGAGAGAGATAAATACTCAGGTTTTCTGTGAACCGATCTCTTTTTCGGGTAGTGACGTCGAACCGACAACACCGATTTTACTATCTGGTGTTTTGGGCACCACGCTGTGTCTTGGGACGTAGCGTTGGTTAGTCCATTCACCAGGTAAATAAAGGAAAGTATGAAAGAAATGTTTTTCGTCTCTTATCTGTTTTTTATCCTTTCCTTTTGTATATTTCTTTTGGACCTTCTTTGGGCAAGGCATTGCGCCAGCCAGTCAACGTGGGGTAAAATAATATAACTAAAATATGGAGTCAGATATCTTACGGCAACACAGCCTTGCCCTTAGCCACTGACCTTCATAAAACCCTTTAAACCCCACACATATGCAGAGGTGAATATTTTCTACTTATGGGCTTTGAACCACTCATAGACTGGACTTAAAAACATTGCCAGACTGTATGCCTCCAGGACATTCTAAAGTGTGATAATAAGATAAAAGTCATTTAAGTTGCGGCTCAATTTTATCTGAACATTTCCTGGGAGAAGCACATGAGTGGTTAACGCACAAAATAAATACGCCCACACACACACTCAACACACCAACATAGGTATGTCCTAACGTCTATATAGATATATGTTGTGATTAGAAAAAGAAAAATTAGATAAATAAGATAAAGTAAATTTAGGAACTGTAGAAGTTCCCAGAGGTCCCTAACAGGAAGTTGGAACTACGCATACCTGAAACGGACTTTAAGACACGGGAAAGAAACTCGTCTATTTTCAGCAGTGACCGTTGGATTGGAATGATCTGTTTTCAGCTGCTGCTGCTGGTGTGAGAGACTTGTGTTTGCTTAGCGATACGCTGGTTCAATCAGCCACCAATAGCAGCCGTCTCAGTTAACGGCAGCCCATATTAAAAACAAATGGACTTATGACCCACTGCTAAAAACACTGAATTTGTGTATTTTTAACACATTGTCTGAAAGACGCAACCATTTCATTTGGATTCAGGAAGAATTACCTCACCCACAGAATGGTTGTTGAACTCAAAAATAAAGTTTGAAATTAAAAGGTATCGTCTCTTTATTTTCCTTCACGCTGGAATTCTTTTGCAGCCTTCACAGACAAGAAGACACCAGCGAATTAGCATGGGGTAAGAAGAAACTAACGGAGTCAGATATCTAAAACCAAAAGCCTAAACTAGACGACGCATATACATATATATATATTGTAGAGAAAGGAAAAATTTCGTATTTTGGTTTGGCGCGCAATTTAATTCGACACTTAATTTCACCCAATCAGGATGACCTATCCTATTCATCCCGGACCTTCTTTTCCGGCCTGCAAATCCGGTAAGCTGCCAAACACACTCTCTTTGGCTGGAGCACGCCGACCAGTGCAGACTTCACACTGGCCGTTCTTCAATAGCGATGCTTTTCAGCTGGACAATCTCGCTCAGTGCGGACGCCTCACTGCGGCTCTAGAATAGCAGCAGCAGCAACATGGATACACGAAGGAACCCATCTAATTCATGGATTCCTTACAAGGAATCCCAGTTGAATATAAATTAGATGCATTCAACATGCCTCGCACAGGCACGACTTTATGTCACCCCTATCTGACGCGTAACCCCGCTCTCGACACGCTAGCTCTCAATTCACCTCTGGGCCACTTTGATGGAGACAACACACGCCTCTCCACCAGACGGACAAAAACCATGGTGACTCTAAAAAAACAATCCCTCACACGTCCGACGACACACGCTGCCATCTCAAACTTCTCAACTTCTCAAAACGCCATTTCGTCTCCTTACTCTTACTCACAACGAGTCTTGCAGCACCAAAAGCAAACCCAATATTCCATGCTGCAAATAAAACCTATTCATTAAAACCTTTCGACTCTCGCCATCATACTTCTTCATCCTCCTTTTATTTCTTACAAACTTAGCGAGGGGACTAACAACACTAAGCGAGGAAACAACACAACTTAAACACACATACGTTACAACTTCCCCCCTCGCTACTAACAAACAAACTTCTCACTCGCTACCAACAACTAAACCCAGTACAATACCTATGGTCAATTCACAATCATACACGCATATACATACATAGATACGAGTACCCACACTTATATGTCTGTAGCAGAAAGAAATAATTTCAAATTTATTGTCTGGCACGGGAATTATTTTGACTGTCGAAGTTTCGATTATATTTTCGTCCAATGAGGATGATTTATACCATTCTGCTCGGATGATTTTCTCGGGTTGTATTAAAGGCCGCGCAAACGCTCTTTCAGTCTCTTTCTCATTCATTCTAGCAGCAGAACACACCAACATCAACATGGGGAGAGCGCATCTGATTTTTGGACCATTGTTTTCTCTAGGAGATCATTCTTTTATCATTTATTTATTCCTTCTAGACCAACTGGTCTTCGAGGCTTCAAGTTGGATGCTTTATTCCTGCTCTAAAATCCGCAACTGCTTTCTTCTCTTAGTAAGACTCACAGTACAAGGTTATATCTCAAGCTGACATTAAAGTTTTTGGAACTCATCAATATTCTCGTCCACTCATCTGTTTTTCTCCTTTCTTTATGTAACAGGGCAAGACAACCAAATTGCTTTGTAACTAAATGTCTACCGTGATATGCATATACACATACAAAGGCACATACACGTTTAACTCTATATATAACTACACCAATGGTCCATAGTTTCACAGGGTGTGTATAGAAAAATACATAGTGTATATGTGGATGTGTGTATAGTGTTATCAGGAGAATGGAGGAATAGGTCAGTGTTTCAGAAAGCCCTGAACGAAAGGGATTTATTTTTAAAGTCCTTTTTTTAGACATAGCTCTAGGGTGCTAAGGAATTGTAAAGGGCCAGTAGATAAAAAAGATTGGAAAGTTTAAGTGTCTAATGCTGGTGGTTTGAGTGAATGAGAGAGGTGGAGGAAAGTGCACCTAATATATCCGGGTGGAGTTTGTGTTATAGATTGGGCGTGACCAGTTAGCTGTGAACAGATTACAATTTGAGCCTGATGGAGCTTGACATAGGCTAGTGACAGGCTGGCTGAGAGTTGAAGGACTGGGCCCCAGGGAGGAGGGACTTTGTTTCCTGAAGCAGAGCTGAGAGCTGAGAGCAGACTCAGAGAATCATACAAGTTGGCCATGTTGCCAGAGTAGCGCCTGTTGCGGAGCCGATAAGCTCGTCGACCCCGCAAATGAATTTAAGTTTAATGCGTGTGAGTAGTGACAACCAAAGACAATGAAGGGGACAAAGAGGCAAGATAACAAATACAACAAGGATGACAATTTATTGTCAGAAATTACAGACGTTGTAGTCGTATTCGGTTTCCAGCTAGATGGGCGATGTCGGTAGCTGGTATGTTCGAGTCGTAGGTGCGGTTGGATGATTGTTGCTGGAAGCTGGCGTAAGTCGAGTCGTAGAGATACAGCTAGATGTTTGATGCGGGTAAGCTGAGGTCGGTCGAGTCGTTGGATGCAGCTGGACGATCATTGCGGGCAGCTGAGATCGGTCGAGTCATCGAATGCAGCTGGACGGTCGTAGCGGGAAGCTGAGGTCGGTAGAGTCGTTGGTAAATCGATGTGACGGTTTTGACAGTTCGTTGGGTTAAGCGGGAGCGTGTCGATTTGGTTGCTAGCAGGTACAGCCAGTCGTACGTAGGCTATTTATTGCAATGCTTGGGCAGTCCGTAACAGCGAGTCGTTACGTGGACTGGATGCTGCATTGCTGGAGCTTCGTGGTCGGTAGATTGATATCCCGGTTTTGACAGTACGTTGAGTAAACCGGGGGCGTGTCAATCTGGTTGCTAGCAGGTACAGCGAGTCGTACGTGAGCCAGATGTTGCAATGCTAGGGTAGTCCGTAACAGCGAGTCGTTACGTGGACTGCATTTCGGGAGCGTCGAGATCGAAATCGGTGTTGGCAGCTTGGTCGTGTAGAGTCGAGCGAGTTGGTGACTAAGACTGAGTCGTGTCTTAGTACTACGGACCAAATGAACGGACGGGGAATCGTGGCTAAGGTTTGCCAGGCCTTAACACATACGAAGTCGAACGAGCGGATCGGTGAAGCTAGGGCTTTGTCATGCCCCTAGCAGTGCGGGCGTATCGTTTACGGTAGCTATGGCTTTGTCGTGCCAAAGCCATGCGTACGTGTCGTTGACGGTAGCTGTGGCTTTGTCGTGTCCCATAGCCGTGCGGGCGTATCGTTGACAGTAGCTATGGCTTTGTCGTGCCAAATAGCTGTGCGAGTGTATCGTTGACGGTAGTTATGGCTTTGTCGTGCCAAATAGCTGTGCGGGTGTATCATTGACGATTGCTATGGTTTTGTCGTGCCGAATAGCTGTGCGGGCGTATCGTTGACGGTAGCTATGGCTTTGTCGCGCTAAAGCTGTGCGGGCGTATCGTGACGATAGCTAAGGCTTGTGCTCTAAACTGTGCGGACGTATCGAGATGATAGCTAAGGCTTGCGCGCCAAAGCTGTGCGGACGCATCGAAGTGATAGCTTAGGCTTGCGCGCCAAATCTCTACTAGCGTATCGGGCGGTAGCTAAGGCTTGCGCGTCAAAGCTGAGCGGGCGTATCAGACGATAGCTAAGGCTTGCGCACCAAAGCTGTGCGCTATCGAGCGAGCAGGCCAGGAGGCCGCGGCTAAGATTGGTGTTATCTTAGCGCTGCGCAGGTAGCGAAGTGGTAGCTAAAGGCTAACCCGTGCCTTTTGCGCTGTGTGGCCAAACGGACGAGCGGAGCCTTTAGTGCATATCAATACAAAAAAAAAAAAAGGAGAGAGAATCTACTACAAGAAGTGGGATTCAGCCTTGTAGCAAGGCGATTTGTAAAGAAAAAAAAAGGTGTTGAATCTACCACTTGAAGAGGCGGTGAGGTGAATGCAACCACAATAACGTAGGATAAAGTGGGGATAAAGGGGAGGGGAAGGTCGAGAACAAGCCGAGACTCAAACCCTGCTGGTCTATGCTGCCCATCGGCTCACTTGGTGCAATGTGAGCCTGATGAGGCAAGCAGTTTCATGAACCCAAATGTGGGTCCGGGCACGTATGACAGGTTATGGCTTATATAACACTAAGTAGGTGGTCCGCCAAGCAGACGATCCCTTTCTCTGTTTTGGCGCGAAACCAAACAAAGGCCTGAGCCCGCGATCTTGACGTGACCGGAAGTGGGTAAGGGAATGCGAGAGGAGTTGGAAAAAGGAACTCGGAGAAGAGAGTTGGCGAAGGGTGACACGAGTGGCCAGTCGACACTAGACAGCAGAAGTGACCAGTCGGCATGAGAAAGAGTCCAGTTGCAGTGAGGGAAGACAGGTCAAGATGAGTCAGCACTCCTCATGGATTGTAGAATTTTCGCTCGAAATCCACGCTAGCGTTAGTCTACAAATGCACATAGGGAATGCAATGTTACATAACTCCTCTCTTGCATTTTGAGTTAACCCAAGCCTTATTGTTCGTTTGTTCTTTTTCTCCCACTCCCTTGATTGTATTTCTTGTAGCTATGAAGAAATGTGCGATACCCCTATCGGAACCATAAGTTGATCACCGGCCAAGAAGCGAGATGGTTCGAAGAAGTTGACGTATTCGGGGGGCGAGTGGGTATCGTCACACTTGAACTAGACAGCAAGGTCTAGTGCCTTACATAGGTTTCGAGAAAGTCCGCGTAGACCTCCGTTTATTTGTCGCTGCCTCCCACCAGACACAACTTGACACGTGGTCAAAAGCCCGAAGGCCGATTAAAGTGGGGATAAAGGGGAGGGGAAGGTCGGGAACGAGCCGAGACTCGAACCCTGCTGATCTATGTTGCTCATCGGCTCACTTGGTGCAATGTGAGCCTGATGAGGCAAGCAGTTTCACGAACCCAAATGTGGGTCCGGGCACGTATGCCGGGATATGGCTTGAACTAGACAGCAAGGTCTAGTGCCATACATAGGTTTCGAGAAAGTCCGCGGGGACCTCCGTTTATTTGTCGCTGCCTCCCACCAGACACAACTTGACACGTGGTCAAAAGCCCGAAGGCCGATTAAAGTGGGGATAAAGGGGAGGGGAAGGTCGGGAACGAGTCGAGACTCGAACCCTGCTGGTCTATGCTGCTCATCGGCTCACTTGATGCAATGGGAGCCTGATGAGGCAAGCAGTTTCACGAACCCAAATGTGGGTCCGGGCACGTATGCCGGGATATGGCTTGAACTAGACAGCAAGGTCTAGTGCCATACATAGGTTTCGAGAAAGTCCGCGGGGACCTCCGAATTTTCGCCACCGAAGCCTTTTTCATATGAAAGAAAGGGAACGCCACCTCTGCCGTGCCACATAGAAAGTTCTTCTATAAAAAATGGACGCAGAAAATAAGTACTTCTCTATGCCGGTATAGGCTAGCGAAGAGTATTACTTCCACTTTTACAGAATTATTTCTGGCTGAAGTGTTTTGCAAATGTTGATAAATGTTAATTTATCCCTTTCTTAGCTGTAACGGCTGGTTAGAGACGAAAAAAGGCTTCGTCATTTCCGGCCGTACTCGGATGTAATTTTTCTAGGGCGAAGGAGTAATCCGACCTGTTTACATTAGTAGGCAGGTCGCGGCACACCCAAAGCAGGTTGATAAGTGTCACACATACCTCCGCAATTGAACAAAGTGACACCAAATTTTTCTATCCTGTTATTTAACCTTATACAAGGCTAAGTTAAATTCAAGCCTGGGAGTTGGAAGATTGTGCTGTCTTAATCTTCTAAGGAAGGAGAGCCTGTCTACCCTGAAAATCAGCTTTCAAAATCCTGGCTTATGAATTGGATTCAAACACTGACCACTGGCAACCCAAGGTGGATGGTAACCCAAAATGGCCAGAACAAATACTTAAAATCAACCCATTAATGAAGTACATAATAATATTGAGAGTGGTCAATCAGAATATCAACCAAGAATTTTTCTCACTGTACTGGCGTTCGGATTTGCTTTTGTCTGGCACAAATGAGAAATCTGCACCCACAAAGTGCATCCGTGGCATGTACAGGAAAAATATGCTGAACTAAACAAATAGCACTCTTACAACAATCTTACTTGTGGAATCAAAGATATCAGAGATAATTAACAGGGATTAGAGATTAAAAAGCCTTTGAAATTTGTAGACCGGTTCATATACCTTGGTAGCAATATCTCATCTACTGAAAGTGAAGTCAACGTATGCATAGAAAAGGTATGGACTGCTAATGATGGGTTATTGACCACATGGAAATGTGATCTCTCTGATAAAATAAAATAGAAAATTTTCCAAACTGTATGGCTACACCACTTGAACTCTAACAAATTTCTTGGAGAAAAAGCTTGATGGGAACTACACTAGAATGCATTGTGCAATTTTTGAACAAATTCCGGAAGCAGCAACCTACAAAACTGCAGTTGTACGGCCACTTACCTCCGATCTCAAAAACTATCCAAGTTAGAAGAATAAAATTAATTGGCACTGCTGATGAAGTAACGATGAACTTATAAGCAACGTTCTCACTTGAACTCACCTGTGTTGGCCAATCAGTAAAAACTTATATTCATCAGCTCTGTACGAACACATTTTCAGTTAATAGGTTATTTCAGTTAAATGAAATATTTATGCTTTTATGTTGTCTGTCAATTACATTTCTTCTCTTTTTATCCACATGGGAGCATTACAAAAGGAAACTATTGTAATTCAATGGCATAAAACTATTTAACTTTCTTAAATTTTGTTTTGAAACTTACAATCACTGGTTATAAATTATAAACACAGACACCTATAAGAATTATTTGACATTTCAGAGAAAATGTGATGATTTTGGTTTAGTTGTCTAAATTTCTGAGACAAAGCTTGTTGATAATTGTCTCCAACTAAGAACATTAAGTTTAAAAGTCCCAAAAATTCACTCTGAATTGTCCAGCAGGACACATGGCATAACGGTTATAGGCGTTGGTTCCCTAAGCTTCTAAGGAGACAATCATCTGGAGGTTGCAGGTTCAATCATCACTACAGGTGAGTAACAATACAGGAATACTTAACACTTGTCCCCGGTTATGGCTAACGGTATCAGAACAGGCGACCCCTGTGCATTCAATAATGGACGTTCGGTGAAGGTTCCTGAGTTCAACAAATACCTGAAGAAGGCCGGAACATTGTGGAAATAACAATAAAGCTGAAGACAATAGTCCGAAAACCCTTAATGATTTTGATTTAATCTTTAATTGCAAAAACATCAGAAAAATATCATAAGAGGTCTACTTTGAGGGTTAGTGGTGTATTTCCTGCTAGCACCAGCGATAAGGATTCAAATTCAGATAAAAGCGAAGATTAACGCATTAGCGACATGTTAGTCTGGGAGTTTGTCTAAATCTAGTGTTTTAGTCATGGGTTGGTGGTGAAAAAGAGACGACTACTACCAGTGGAAGGGTTAGCCAATGTGCTGTCTAAAGACGAACGCATGGCGTCCTCCACCAGTTAGCAAGGTGTTGGGACTCTGCTAGTCACTGCTGAAAGAGTGTGAGATTGCTCCTTTTGTTTGGACGGTCCCTTTTCTTTGCTCATGCATCACCCCTCTTCCTGTCAGAGGCCTCTAGAAGTTTCTGCATATTTTAATAATTATTTTAATTCAGTTAAAATCTTTTATTTTATTTATTTATTCCCTTCAAGATAACGAATGCTGATACTTAGTGCTGACAAGCTCTCCCTATCTGAAAGACTAGTTCTACACAATCTTTCTACCCACCTCGTTATTTCGCTTTTGTAGAGCTGCCCATGGTGTAATGGTTATCTTTATAGGAAATGAACACGGCGACACGAGTTCAAATCATGGACGAGGCTGATTTCATTTAACATTGCACTAATACCCTTGGGAGAGGTATGAATTGCAAAATACCCTTGGGAAAAGTATGAATTCAACTATTCTCCCTCCAGCTATAGGTAAATAGACGGGCAGAGTAGGATCGTTAGCCTTAGTTAGGCAACCAGTCAAAGAGAAGGAAAAACTCTGAATTCAAATCTGTTAAATCCCACTTAAAAATTACCATAACCTCTGAGGTGTTGGTAATCTTCTAATTCTTCTTTGTGGGTTTTCTGCTGAATTAAACTAAGCTTAATAGTAATAATAGCTGTTATTAGTTAGTCTAGGTTATGCAGTGACTGAGACGAAACAATTGATCACATAATAAACGAATGCAACAAACTGGTACGCAAGCTATACAAGTGTAGGTATGACTGGGTAGAAAAAGTGATCCATTGGGAATGGTGCAAGAGAATAAATTTGACCACCCTGATAAATGGTATATTTACAAACCAGGATCCATCCTAAGAAATAGGAGCCATAAAAATTCTCTGAGACTTTGAGATATGAATGGACCCCTGAATATTGGACCGAAGACCAGACTTTGAAGAATTTTGGGAACTGAAGAGACTTGCTGTCACTCGGACTTCAGTGAAAAACACCAGTTAAAACTGATGTGGAAAACTTGCATAAAAAGTCGATGAATAGATAGGTAAATAAATAAATAAATAAATTACAATAATAATAATAATAATAATAATAATAATAATAATAATAATAATAATCTATCTATATATATATATATATATATATATATAATAATTTTTCTGATTTTTAAAAAATATGTTTTGGTATATATATATATATATATATGTGTGTGTGTGTGTGGGTGTAATGAATGGATATGCTACATTACTGTTTCCTTTTATTGTTGCTTTTTTCTTGCATATTAATCCTATTCATAAGTTTTCCTTTCCAAATATTTTTCTCTCGAAAATGACCTAAGGTCGAAGTAAATTAAAAATTAAAAAGGAAGTAATCACAAAAAAGAAAATTGCCTGTTTGTTTTATCACTTTTATTCATCTTAATCAATACAAATATAAAATGCCTATATAAAAGAATGATATTAAAACTATATTTTGTAATAATAAAAAATTAAACAAACAATCACAGAAAATTATTTCACCGTTGCTTAACTTTCAGCAAAATGTATACTTTTCAGACTCATTTTGCGATATGAAACTTCGAGTAAGAAAAAAAAGTAAAATAATTTTTAATAAATATTAAATAAATATTTAGTGTTCTTTTGTGAAATAAATATTAGTATATTAATACATAAATATTTACTGAAGTAAATTTTAGTATATTAAAGAATAGATATTTGTTGAAATAAATATAAAAAATATCAATAAATAAATATTGATCGCTCTTTTATTTTATGACTCTTGACCGGTATATGTATTCAAAGTTATCTGCCCTTAGTTAGCTGTATAGCCGCTAAGAATAAAAATATTTCAAAATGAAGGGACATAACTTTAATGGCCCTACTATCGACAATTATGAATCCGCACCGAAAAGGAAGAAATCCGGATTTTTAATATTTTGCCTCCGAAAACAGGGTTTTTATTTATTTATTTGTTTAACTTTATATTTTTTTTGTTTTTTGATATGTTAGTTCTTACAATTTTTATTTGAAATTAATATTGAAAAGAAGGAATTATTTGAAAAACTGGTTTACGTTTTTCGCGAACGTACATGCATCATGACATGTGTTCATTGTCTTTGTTTTTTTAAAAAAAAGTATATAACTTAGCAGTTTTTTTTGTTCAATTGTTACATTTAATTTTTTTTTAATGCCCCGTTGATATGATGGAAAATATGGAAAGTGATGAGATAATAGAGCCTTCCAGTCTTCAACAACAATGTTATTGCGGAGGTGATGTCGAACCGAACAATGAAATGTTGACCTGTTCGAAATGCAGTCTTCTCTTTCATCTCGCGTGTCTAAAAAACGGACGACCTTCCGAACTTCTGGGAGACATTTTTTTCGATTTCACCTGTTGCAATTGTTCACCGAACGGCTTGGAAGAGTGTCAACGCATTAAACTTCAATGGATCCATGTTGTTTCACTGGCTTTGTATAATTTACAATTTACCGGCACAGGTAAAATGGGCTACTACAGGTGGAAAGATCACATTTGTGCTTTTATAGATAAACACTGGAAGTTCTTATTCGGTAGCCGGAAAAAGACAAACCTATGGCATGGGACCGTTGCTGGAATCTTATCCACCGGCTGCCCTAATTACTTTACATCTGGTTCCAAAGAAATCGGAGAGTCTGGCTGGTGGAAGCTTGCAGCAGGAAAAATTTCTTTCATGAATTTGGAAGCCTCTTGGAAGAGTTTCAGGAAGCGGACGAAGGCACCGCCTGTAGATGTAACCCTACTTCCTGCAGGTCTTCGGAGTAGGCAAAAGAAATCATCGTTAGAAGTTGCTATTGAAAGAAAAGAAAAAAGACTAAGTTTCACTGAACCGAAAACAGGGTCGAATTGCCAGATATCAGGGCAGAAATCATCCACTTCACGTTCAGGGCACGGCAGTAGCAAAAATGCTGACAAAACAATTCCCGCAGAGACGGATACCACCACTCCACATTCCCCTACCCCAACTACTTCAGCTGTGGTCACAAATGACAGTTTCGAATTTGGCATTAATAATAACTACAACATCTCCTCCACTTCCAATAACTTCTTTCTGCCTTCGTCACTGTCAACAAGTCCTCTGAGTTTTTTCAGTCACCGACCAACAGATATCAAGCAAGAACCTTCATTTTCTCACAGAGCTTTTGATGTAAATAATGTTGGTGAACTTGGAAACTTCATGGAGCAAGATGAAGAACCATCTCCCGAAAAGACAGTAAAACCAGAGTCTGTTGAGACGTCAACAACTGTTTCACTTCCGTCGTTCTTGAAAGATGACTCTGACAGTGACATTGAGATCGATATTGGGACCTTCTCTCCAATTCCAGCTCGTTCTCCAAGTCCCACTTCACCTCGCCTCTCACCTTCTTTGCAAGAAATGTTTGCAGTTCTGGATGGTAAAACTGATGAACAGTTTTTTCCGAGAATGCCAACTTCTCTTCTTGATTTGTCTTTATCTGAGAATGCTGGAAAAGCAGCTAACAACAACAACAGCAGTAACAGCTTTGAAGATTCCAATGAAAATAGTATTATACAAGTTCTCAGTAACCCAAGCACACCATCTGGAAAGCAACCAAAAAAGAAACCGGTAACTATATGTGATAAGGATGAGAAGAAAGAATCACTCCAGTCCAAGCCTGAACCAGGAGACGAAGAAGACATGATGGTGGACTCTATAGAAATGATATTGGATGCTAATGAGAAGGAACCTGAGGAAAATGATAAAGATGATGATGATGAAAATGAGAAAGATGAAGCAGATGATGAGGAAGAAGAGGCAAGAGAAGAACAAGAATTGGTCGAAGAGGTCACTGTCACCAAATATCTCCCAATTAGTCTATACCACGAGAAAAAGCTGCTGGAACGGCTTAATTTCATTGCCAAAGAGTCATCATTGCCCCCCGATTTGCATCGTTTCAGACGGAAACTCATTGTGCGCCAGATCAAAAGAGAACGGGGTCTGCCTCTCTTTGATCTAGATGCAGAAGTGAATCGTCATCTCGGCTTGTTAAATCCCCCCATCGAAGCCAAAGACTGGAACCAGATGTTCGGTGTACCTACATCGTACTGCCACCCTGCTGATGTTCGGGTGCTTAGTCGATTCCTTACACACTCGGAATCAATGCCCCCCAAACCTGACAAACAACAACCCTTGTTTATCAATAGATTGATTGGAATGGATGACGAACAGCTTCAGTGTATCTGCAGTCCTTACACCACTCGTTGGCTAAAGCCATTCATCCGACGAGACTATGAAACCAAAACATTAAAAATGCGTCTCCTTGAAGAGATCATTGCATACCCTCATCGGAACAATCCCAATTGGGTACCCCCCACCTCTCATCCTATTGACTATTGCTATGTCCGTCCACAGCATATTCCATCAGTCAATTCTCTATGTCAGCAGTTCTTTTGGCCTGGTATTGATTTGTCTGAATGTCTTCAGTACCCAGACTTCAGCTGTGTTGTCTTGTACCGGAAAATTGTTATTGGTTTTGCATTCATGGTGCCAGATATAAAGTATAATGAAGCATATATCTCATTCTTGTTCACCCATCCAGAATGGTGTCGGTCAGGCATTGCAACATTTGTCCTTTATCATCTGATACAGACATGTATGGGTAAGGATGTCACTCTTCATGTCTCTGCTAACAACCCAGCCATGTTGCTTTATCAGAAATTTGGGTTCAAACCCGAACAATTCATCCTTGACTTTTATGATAAATATTACCCTAGTGAATCCACAGAATGCAAACATGCATTTTTCTTGAGACTTAGGAGGTAGTAAAGATAATGCTTTCATCATTTTATTTGTTTATTTATGTATAATTGAATCTAAGTATGAATTTACGAGGGTTGGCTAAAAAGTTCATAAGCTAACCAAGGTACATGCTCTCATAGATTGTGACCAAATGAGGTTTATTTTTCAATATTGTCTCTTTTGCAGTCCACACACTTCTTCCATCAGTGTTGCAGTGCTTGGATTTCATTGATCAAAAAAATCATCAACAGTAGATATGACATCATCACATGAACTTTTCAGTCCACCCTCGTTTAATGTGTGTATATATGAATGAGTGTTTGCTCGCTTTAATTTGACACCTGTTGCATCTAGTAAAAAGTTAGTTTAGTTGTTACCAGTCTCGAGTCACAAAAAACCTTTAATTTACATATATATGTTTTTAGCAGATTTTCTTGTCATAATTTATTGAAGGTGACAGACAAAGATATGGTAATATGCTGAGTGACACTAAACTGCATCTGATGGTGAGGCTCCAATCCTGGAGTTGGAGGAATATGGAGTACTTGTTTATGACTATTACTCTCAGGTCCAGTCTAACCCAAAGTGGTAGTATCTGTTAGGGTCTCATCCATGAGTAAAATAGAACTGTTTAATCATTTACCAAGGGTTATTATTAGTTATTTGAAACTATACAGCTATGTTGAAATTGTTTGTATTAGATAGGAATACTTGATAAATAGAATTACTTATGCTAAATAGCAATACTTAAAATCATTTAACAAATGATTAATATTTAACAGAATTATCAGTGTTAGTAACAATTGAAATGATTTAACTGAGTACAAACAAATGAGCTCTAACTCATTTAAAAATAAAGATGTTATCAAATTATTTGCTTACAAATCAAATACAACCAGTATTTGGTTTCAAATAACCCACAAGAGTTGATATGCCATAAAACACAGACAACAAGGATTTGGGTTTTTTTTTATTGGCTTGTTCTTATTGGTAAATGAGATGTTGAAATTATGGATGAAGGCAGTTTACAAATGATCCAAAATCTCTAATGTTATGATTCGAGTACATCTACTTTTGGTCATTTTTTTATCACTCCAGAATATAGTAGTACCCACATCCTTGACAATGACCAATGATGGTTGAAAGTATATGGTTTAGTTTCTTTGTCTAATGGCATGTCAACCTTTGTGGGTTATCTAATGTTAAAGCCATCCTTGTTGAAGGACTAGTGATACTATTTAATCCATAGCTGGAAAGATAAGGGGATTCATACCTATTAGTCCAAAATTGAACATAATAGCATAATAGTGGTGCCCATGGAGTAATGGTTATCGTCGTAGGAAATGGACATGGGAACACGAGTTCAAATCCTGGACGAGACTGATAGCATTTCACATAGCACTAATACCCTTGGGAAAGGTATGAATCCAATTATTCTGCCTTCAGCTATGGGTAAATAGTAGGACAAACTAGGTTCTTCAGCCTTGGTGAGGCAACTAGTCTAGGAGAAGAAAAACTCTGAATTCAAACCTGTAAAACTTCGCTTAAAAATTGACCTTGTGTCATATCCTGCCCGAGCGGAGGGGTTGGTAAATATGATTAATGCTTCCAATATTTTCACTTTTTTTTTTTTTTTAGTTGGACCTGTGTATTATCTAATGTCAACCAATATGTTTCTTATAGATGACTAGTTTTTCATGTTAGTTTAGGGAGGTGTCCTTGTGTAATGGTTAAAGTGCTGGACTGTGAGATCGTAGTAAGCAAGTTCAAACTCAAGTCATGCTATTGCGTTCACTTTTGGACGAATACCCTTGGGAAAAGTATGAACCCCCTTTTCCTCCCAGCTGTGAGTTAAATAGTACCACTACTGTCCTAGAAAGATGGATTTGCCATTAAATAACCCATGAAGGTTGATATGCCATTAAACAAACTCTGATTAATTGAATTGTTAGTTTAGCTCAGGGCTTCTTAAATATTTTACCATCTTTTCAGTGGGGTTTAGAATTTGCTGTGTCCTCTGCAGAGGAGTAAGACACCTTCCTAAAGGGGCTTCCTGAATATGACACTAAACTAAATCTAATGGTGAGGCTCCAATTCTGGAGCTGTAGCAAGTGTGGAGTACCCATTCATTGCCATTTATCCCAGGTTCACTCTGACTCGGAGTGGTAGTACTTGTGAGGATCCTATCTATAAATCAAATTATTGAATTATCTCCCCTGTTGACCTCAATGCTTTTGTTCACTCTGCCATAGGTCTGCATGGATAACAAAAGAAAAAAAATTGTTTCACTTTATAAATATCTTAAGGGTTGTTTAAATTAAAGAAAATATTTCTTTTCAAAACTCCATTAAATTTTCTCAAGAAGAATATCAATTCCATAATACAATATCAAAAAATGTAATTAGTAACTCTCTTTGCAGATATGTGGATTTATGTTTTTGAGTAAGAATTTTTGTTTGTTAACTTTAAGTAGATTCCCGCTGTTGACCCCCTATACTTTTATTCATCCTACCAAAACTTTATTTCCTTCCAGAGATCTCTAAGGACTGCTTAGAAAAGTTATGGTCTATAGTTTTGAGAAGGATCTAAAATTTTATTTATCTCTAAGGGTCTGTAGGAATTACTTTGAAAAGTTCTGGTCTATAGTTTTGAGAAGGGTCCAAAATTTTATTCGTCTCCTGGAGGTCTATATGGACTACTTTGAAAAGTCCTCGTTTAAGGGATTTCTAAAAGTTCGCTGGTTTGAGAGTTGATAGTTTAGGCTTTAAGATAAGGTAATGGGCATGTGTTAATTATTAATTTTTGCTTAATTTTCATCAGGAATGCAGTTCCCCACTGGGAAAATTAATTCATAAACAATGTTGTTTTGTTAAGTTGAAGGGAGTATTATTATAGTTGGTAATGAGATTGGCAATTTTTGATATTTCTTTTCTCTTCTAGTACATTATTAATTAAACATTTTTATAGATTCAACTAGAAAGATTCACTGTTTAATGATATTTCTTATGGCATATTCATCTCATTAGTAACCCTCGTGCATTTGATTTGAATAAAACAAGTTGGTGTTATCTCTGTAATTGATATTGTTCATTTTCATGAGAAACTATTTAATCGGACTATTGTTAATAATTAGGAAAGTTATTCATTACTAGTGTTTTATTTTTGCTATTTCTTTTTAAAAAGAAGTTTCAGTAGAGATAGTTTACTGTGTTGTATGGAGAAAATTTTTTCTTACTGCTATCTTATATCTTTTTGATAATTGAGATGGCATGAATTTTGGTTTATGGGTATTTTCATAAAAGGTGTTGGTTTTGGATTCAACAAATTGAGAGATAGGATTTTCTTGTTTTTGCCAAGTGAATTTGAGAAATAAATTTTTCTCAATAGTGGATTTGAGGTTTTTGAATTATTCATTTTATTTTTAGATTAAATACACTCTGTTCTAAAAATATTTCAATTGTACATACATAAGAAAAGTTAAAAGTGTATGTATGTATGTATATATATATATATATATATATATATATATATATATATATATATATATCCATACACTTTTAGCTTATATATATATATATATATATATATATATATATATATATATATCCATACACTTTTAGCTTATATATATATATATATATATATATATATATATATCCATCCATACACTTTTAGCTTATATATATATATATATATATATATATCCATACACTTTTAGCTTATATATATATATATCCATACACTTTTAGCTTATATATATATATATATATATATATATATATATATATATCTCCATACATTTTTAGCTTATATATATATATATATATATCCATACACTTTTAGCTTATATATATATATATACATACACTTTTTTTTTGCTATCCGGTGGCAAAAGCTGCTCGGTAGCGCCAGGAGTGGCAGTACCACCTTGAGCTACCGAAACTGTGTTATCACCCTGGTTGGCGGCTGATGAGGCTAGGGTATCACACGTGCTTTCACACGTATGATGAAAAAAAAAATCTCATAGAGAAGTAATAGGATAATCAATAATTCAGGGTGATTAAAATATATTCAGACATCTCTGGGAGTACCTTTATGATATAATTTCAAACAATCATTTTGATGTGAGTACCTTTGTAATTGTTATTATAGAGACCAGCTATAAAATGTTCCTAGAATGTTTGACAGGAATGGTGAACTAGTGAGGTCCCTGTGGCATAATGGTTTTAAGCATGGGACTGTGGCTCTGAAGTAATCAAGTCTGAACTTCAGTCACACTATTATGTTCCCTTGTGGATGAATACTCTTGAGTAACATAGGAACTCCCTTTTCTCCCCCAGCTATGAGTTAAATAGTATCACTGCTGTTCTTCAACCAGGATAGTTTGGGCTTAATATGTCATTATAAAAGCACAAAGAAAGGTGCACAGGTAGAGACTGTTCGAAATTAAGATATCATTGCGTATTTCACCATGACTGGTTAATTTGGCATCGCTTATGTGTGATATGGACCAGTGGCCCAGTGGTAGAGTTTCGGCTTCTGCATTCTGTGGTTGTTGGTTCGATCTCCAATGGTGGAGAGACCTAATAAGTTTGAAACAGTTGTTCAGTGTTCCATATGTCACATGTAGGTGTTTGCCAAATTTTCTAATCATGGTAATTCAATAAAAAATATAACATCAATTCCTCTACTCAAATATAAAAATATAATTTTATTTCCAGCCCATGAGGTTAACATTATGTGGATTTATAACACCGACTTGGGAAGATGTAGCCCCGGAGGTGACGGTGTCCTCTGTAGGGAACATGTACCTTCAAGACACATTAGGTCAAAGTGGTCGGGCATTTCACCATGACTGGTTAATTTGGCATCGCTTATGTGTGATATGGACTGGTGGCCCAGTGGTAGAGTTTTGGCTTCTGCATTCTGTGGTTGTTGGTTCGATCTCCAGTGGTGGAGATCACAGTATGCACTGCTGATGAGACCTAATAAGGTCAAAACAGCTGTTCAGTGTCCTGTATGTCGCATGTAGGTGTTTGGCGAATTTTCTAGTCTTGGTAATTCAATAAAAAAAGATATCATAAACTACTCCATGAAGATATTAACATTTTTTGAAAGACCCTATATTACTTTTTATAATAAATCTAATTTTTTTTTTTTTTTTTAAATATTCTACCTCTGCTTTTTACCCTCTATATTGGGTGGTATAAAAATAAATCAGCTCAGTTCCAGGGTACCTCACCTCACACTGAATAGCACCTGTCCCCCCTGTCTAAAAGGGGTAAGAGCCAGGTTTTTTTGCTTGGCACTTAAGGTCCCTGAAATGAGTAATGCTGAAAACTGAGCTATTTTTGACACCATCCCACCCTAAAGCTTGTTTCTTCTTGGGACCCCCACATAAACTGACCTTGTGTCACATCTCAACTTAGTGGGTAGGTAAGAAGATATATACACTCTTTGTGTTTACTTATATTATATATAATGAGCATGTGTATTTAGGCAACAAATGATACTTTTAGACATGTTTTGTGACAAACAGCATTTGTTTATTCACTCTTTTTATTAAGTCTTTCTTGCTAACAAGTCAAATGTCAACAATATTGATTGAGGCAGGGTAAAAATGGTAAAAAGCTTTTTTTTTTTCTTTTTTTTTTTTATACTGTTTTTCACACAGCTTTGATCCACATTTGTTGTCTCTTATTCATCAACAGAAAAAACTAAATAAACAACCCTTGTCTCATACTTGCTAAAATATATATGCAAACATATAAAGAGTTAGAATTAACACTGGCATTCCCCCCCCCCTTTATTCTTTTAAAAAATGCTCACGTAAATTTTCTTAAAAGACTGATTCAGCTTTGTTGTCACTTTGGAATTTGGCACCACTACTAATTTGTTATTTTTAACTGACATTTTTTTTTTTCACCCTGTTAGTGGTCCTAACTGTATTCCAAAATTGTATCCTTGACTGTTTTCCAGTCTTGGTTCTTAAGAAATGTTAATGTGGTTTTCTCTTCAGACATAATTCTCTTCATAATCGCTACATTTCATTTTTTTCTTCTTGTATTAGTGTTTGTTTCATTGTGTTTGGGTGTATAGTGTTTTGATTTGATTGAAGGGTTCTAGTTTTTCTATATTTAGCATCTCAGTTAATGTATTAGGGTCTTGATGATATGTTTCCCTTCTTATTTGTTGGTGTATTTCTAATATTTCAAGGTCAGAAAACCAACCTTTCTTTATTTTCATTCTTGCTTGGTTAGTAAGTCTTTGACTTATTGTCTTACATATAGTGCATTCTTCCCAGATTCCTTTTTTTATCTATACCCTTTTTGTGTTGGATTGCTCCTAAAATAATAGTAAAGTGCAAGTTTTTTTTTTATGTTGGTGTCTCTGATTTGACTGGTTGCTGAGTTCATTGTTTGTATACATGAAAAAAGAATAGCCAACATTCACAAGATGCTAATGGGGCCTACATGTTGGCTATCAAGGAAGCACCTGCTGATCATGACACTCAAACCTGTTGTCTGGGTCCCATGTTGAATTATGTTTTGATTTGTCATTTTTATCATGGGGAGTATATTGTGGCTATACCCTGAGTTGTTAATTATCTGCACTCCTGACACAGAATTGACCGAGTGCCTTTACAGTAAGAGAACTCTTTAGTGGGTCCAAAAAAAAACAAATTGGAAAAATTGGAAATTTTTAAAGTTTTAATCTAATAAAAGTACAGCAGGGGAATACTTTTTCTTTTTTTTTTTTTACTTTTACGTTTTAACTGATAGAACTAAATTTTAATCTAATCTAATCTAACTGATCTAATCAGTTTTAATCTAATTTAACTGATATAACTAAAGTTTTAATCTAATCTACAGCAGGGGACAATTTTTTTCTTTTACTTTTACGTTTTAACTGATAGGACTAAATTTTAATCTAATCTAACTGATCTAATCAGTTTTAATCTAATTTATAACTGATATAATCTAATTTAACTGATCTAATCAGTTTTAATCTAATTTAACTGATATAACTAAAGTTTTAATCTAATCTACAGCAGGGGACTACTTTTTCCTTTTACTTTTGTTTTAACTGATAGAACTAAATCTTAAGCTATTAGCAGATATTCCTGTTACGTGATTTTGGCTCTGCTTTTTAAGAATCAAAAACCATTTCAATCTTGTTACTGATAAAGTTAGCCACTTGAGTAAGATGATTCTTCTATTTTTCCTCTCATTCTGAACACTCCTTATTTACTGCTTAATTATGATTTCAAACCATCTTGTAAATATATTAAGTTTACAATAACTATTTTATGCATTCAAAGACCAACAGTACAGAATTTTCAAGAAAACCAAAAATAAAATCTGAAAGCATACAGTTCATTTCAATAATGTTAGCAAAATTTTAAATATTTACTGACCTTCACATCTTTCAAAAAATCGGATAATACAGCAGAAATCATTTTTCTTCTCCTCTCATGTCGTTCCATTCTGTCACTGTCTTCTGAAGGGTGGAATTTTTTTATTTTTTAAAATTTTTTTTATTATTGTTATTATTATTTAATAGAATTATTTACTTTAAACTCGATAACAACTTTAAAAAAAATTGACTTTGGCTGTAAAATCAACCAACCATACTCATTCACCAGCTCCTTATATAATTTTATCAGACTTATCAATTTTTTATTGATATTCAAATGTTTCTCTCTTGTAGGGAACAATTGAGAAAATAATTTCATCTTGCACATTAAAGAAAGCAAAACTCGGGTAATGTGTAGTTTTTTCAAAGTTCAGAAAAAAAGTTGAAGGTTAGATATTCAGCAGGTGAAAACAATTAATAAAGAAAAAAAATGAGAATAAGAATGAAAAGTAAGAAATTGAAAAAAAAACCTATCAACAAATTATTAATCTATTTATTGTGGAATGGTCAATAGTCCAAGAACCTCCTAGTCCTTCATTGATCTGTAAAAGGGAAATAAACAGTTGAGTGATTTTTGACATGGAGTTATTTGGGAGACGTAAGAGAAATAATAAATTCTGAGGCATACATTGAGACCTTAACAAGGCTTAGAGCAAGAATCCGACAAGTCAGACCCAACTTGCTTATTGATGATGACCTCCTTCTGCATGACAATGCTCAACCACGTACAAGCATCGGGACAAAGGAAACAATCACCTCATTTGGGTGGACAACTTAACCGCATCCTTCATACTCTTCAGACTTAATGCTTTCAGGCTATCATTTCTTTGGCTCCATGAAAAGAGGGTTTAAGAGGCAAACATTATGCCAGTGACCAGGAAATGGCTCAAAGAACAATCAACAGAATTCTACGAAGCAGGGATACATGCTCTCATTCGAAGGTGGAACATTGCTATTGAGAGAAACTGACTATGTTAAAAAGTAGGGATGTGATCCACAGAGAACCATCATTTTGATATATGATACATGTTTCTGTGTCGGTAATTATTCCTGTACTAAAGAAAAAGACATTACTTTTGGATTCACCCTCGTGCGTATGTGTATTATATATATTCACTTAATATTTATAATACATATTCACTTTTTACCTCCTCTCTCTCTCTCTCTCTCTATATATATATATATATATATATATATATATATATATATATATATATATATATATAATCACCCATTGAGTGTCATGGATATAACACAAAACTATCTGATGGTGAGGCTTGAGTCCTGGAGCTTTGGAGAATGTGGAGTACCCTTTCATTGCCATTACTCCCAGGTCCACTCTGACCTGGAGTGGTAGTACTTGTTAGGGTCCCATCTATGGGTTGAATAGAAATATTTAATCATTCTCTATAATTGGAACCACATAACTGTGTGCAAGCAAATAAGTTCTGACTCATTTAAAAGTCGTGTTGCCTGCAAGATTTTTATTTATGAATACACATGTGAGTAGCCCAGTCAGCTGGGGCTGCAGAATACACCAACTGCATCTCTGCAGAGGAATAAGACTTCCCCAACGATTGTCTTGGATATGAAACTAAACAATCTAATGCTGGAGCTTTAGGGAATGTGGAGTACCCCTTCATTGCTATCACTCCCATGTCCATTCTGGCCCAGAGTAGTAACACTTGATAGGGTCCTATCTATGGGTTAAATAGAATTGGTTGACAATTAAACTGTGTATTTATGATAAACTGAATTGCTTGAAATAGAACTGTTTGATCATTACATTGTGTGTAAACAAATCAC
The DNA here is from genome assembly GCA_963585895.1 of Sepioteuthis lessoniana. Lineage (NCBI taxonomy): Eukaryota > Metazoa > Mollusca > Cephalopoda > Myopsida > Loliginidae > Sepioteuthis > Sepioteuthis lessoniana. The sequence continues at coordinate 99,357,194 of OY757913.1, read as the reverse complement.
TGATGTTTCATTGAATTGTTAGTGATATATAGCAATACTTGAAAACATTAAACTGTGTGCAAACAAATGATTAATAGTAAATAGAATTATTTGTATTAAATAGAAATAAGTAAAATCATTTAACTGTGGGCAAAAAAAAAATGAGCTCAGGCTCGTTTGAAAATGTTATCTATAAAATGTGTTTAGAAATCATATATTTGATCTATATGTATAAAAGGATTCGGCATTAAATAACCTACAGTGATTGATATGCCATAAAACCAAACCAAACACACACATGCGTACTCTTATATTGATGTGTGTATGTATATATATATATATATATATATATATATATATATATATATATATATACTTATAGACATTCATGTCATTTGGCTTATTCTTATGTAGACATATATATACCTACACTACAAAATATTTATAAGGTACAGTAATTTCTTGAAATGAAGATAATGTAATTAATTTTCATTCTAGATATTTTTCAATTTTAAAACACTGTACCTTGATTTACTTACATGAGGTGGCAGAAAACATTTGCACGGCTATTTTTAGGGGTGGTCCCACATCTCCCCTCTTATTCAAAACCCCTACTATCAAATATAATCATTAGGTATGGAAAGGATTTCAACAGAGCCAATGTTTCATCCGTAAAAAAATGCAATGCAAAATTTCCTCTTGTAATTTGGAAATTTGTAGAAATTTTCAATAGTTTAGAATGACCAAAGACTTTTGCACAGTTCTATATGTACACACAAATCTAATTCTATGTTCTAATCCACTTGATATCCCATGTCACACTGGAAGAATCTCTGTCTGTTCTGTGAATTACAGTCAGAATTTTTTTTTTTTTTTACACCAACTGCTCCATTGTTTTCATGTGCACCGGTTTTTGTTGCTCAAATTTAGAAATCTGCTTAAAGGCCACTTTGAGTAGCTATTAAGCTCAGTGTTTAATCTCATTCTATTTATAGAATGTATATTATAATTAACCCTTTCATTACTGTATTTTTCCATTATCAGTTGTTCCCAGTGCTGAATTTTCCAACTGTAACTGCACTCTTAAATGTGGACCTATTATATAACAGTACACCTAAATGGAGCCCTATTTAAATAAATGCCTATCATGTATGATTTCACTTAAATGGTGGTGAATTCTATAATGGTTAACTTAAAAGGAATGTACAGAATAGGCTACATTTGAGTCTACCAGTAAAGAAAAGGCCCCTGCTCCCAATATAGGTCTTCTCTATCAGCTTGAGCTGTAGAATACACCGATTGCCCCTCTGTAGAGAGATAAGACCCCTCCCCCTTAATGAGGCCATTTATTATCTGTGGGTGGCAACCCTTAATGCTGGTGGCTGAACAGTATGTAACCCAGCAGCCAAAGTATTTAGATGACCTGCAGCATTCCACTTTGGCCCTTACTGGCCCAGATGGGCAGTTGGAGAGGCCCAATCCAACCATTCAGCTGGTTGTATCAAGCCTTAGCATTTACGTGGTTGCCTTGATTGTCTTTTTCTAATTGCTTCTTGTGGCAAACACCGACTCGACCCTATTTTATCTTAAAGATGCTAGAATACATAGATGAAAGGCAGCGGCTGAGGGTTAATTGCATTGAGAGAAACAAGGCCTTGACTACGATTTAACTTTAATTAGCAGGGGCTTAAAATCCCCTTCCTGGCGCACCGGCTAATGTATCCCCATGTTAACCAAGGTGAATGGATATCTCCCCTTGTTAAATTACCAACAAAATTTGGACTCTGTGGTGAGTGGTGGAGCACAGGACTAGTGAAAAAAGAAACAATATATATGGCAAATAAAAACCAAAATGAAATCTATCTAAATTCGATTCAGAAAATGGAATAACAGAATTGCCAAGATTTATTGGATTGAATCACCGGCAGAGGAAATCCTTTGGTCAAATTATCACCTGTCTTGATTAAAAGAGTGATTTCCAGTGGTGTGAATACACAAACTGTGAAAAAATTATTAATAGTGGCAGTCTACCACTTGTTGATAACAAAAACATGCTGAAAACTTGATATGATGTGAAGTACAAGGCTTATTCACATGAAAAACCGAACAACTCAAAGGGATTTTTAAAAAAAAAGGGATTTATCCTTAAAAACAGTCCTAAAAAAGCAAAGGGTCATGGACTATAAAAGATTAACCCTTAGGAGTGAAAAAAAAAGAAACGCACACATATATTCTGATATTTAATCAATAATTCCTAAAGAAATGAAAATTGAATAGTGTCTTGAAAGGGTAAAACAGTACCTCCCACGCCTTTGAGGTACTTTAGATGTCATAAATATAGATGCAACCGGGAGAACTGCAAAGGACATCTGACATATAGGTGTGGCTAAAAGGACCCAGGGGGTGTCCTCGTGTTGTAATGGTTAAAGTGATGGACTACGGAATCGTAGTAAGCGAGTTCGTACTCCAGTCGCACTATTACATTCACTTTCGGGAAAATACCTTGGGAAAGGTATGAACCCCCTTATCCTCCCAGCTATGGGTTAAATAGTACCACTACTGTTCTTCTAGAAGAATAGCTTTGGCATTAAATAACCTAGAAAGGTTGATATGCCATTAAACAAAGAAACCAAACCAAACCTAAAAGGACCCAGACCACATGGAGGAATATTGTTCCCAAGAAACCAAATATCCACACTGCCAAGAAAACTATCCTGCATTTTCAAGATCTTATGAATTATACCAAAGAAAAGGAAATAATAGAAATTAGATATAAAAGAAACATAACATTTTCTGAAGTTTGGAAAATAGTGAAGTCCTACATGGAGGTGAATACTTGTTACTGTTGCACTGTGGCTGAACACAATGAGTAACAACAATCAAACAGAAAATTACAGAAGACTCAAGAAGCTAAAAAAAAACCTACACTCACCTAAAATTTATCACAGAGAATCACAAACTAAAGTAATCTTTAAATAACCAGTATATATCTTATGAATTGGTGTTAGAACAACAAAAAAAGAACACTATGTATAGTATGTATATTGTATCTGTCATTGTAATCAAAATCAAATTTGATATCAGAAGTTCACAGAGCTGAATTTTCCGGCAAAAAAGTGATTGCTTGAAAACCTTTTGATAACCAGTGTAAATCTTATGAACTGATGTTAGAACAAAAAAAGGCAAAAAAAACCCAAAACAAACCCAAACACTATGTTCAACAGTATGGATATCATATCCAAGTTATGATCAAAATCGAGTTTGTTCTTAATTTCATAAGTTTCATTTCAGTTTCTTCTTGAACTTGTTCAGGATGAAATGACTAATATCTACAAGTTTCCTTGGCAACAGTTTCAATGAAAGATTTGGTAAAAATATTAAAATTTGGAGTCAACATTACAAGAAGGTTCTGTTCAAAATTCTCAAGCTGAAAATACAAACTAAGAAATGTAAAGAAAAAATTCAACTATATTTGTACAAGGCATGGTTTTAGAAATTTGAATATCGTCACTGTAATCTAAGTATTAATTCCAGATAAATAAGGGGATGTACTCTGATTAACCTTTTAGTTAGCTCCCTTGACTGCTGTGTGTAACGATCGTTGAATTCCTAGTATTATGTGTGCAAATAATTAAATTTCATACTATGTTCCATATGCTGGTCTGTATTTTTTATCCATTAGGGACCCTCCAAATGTGGGTACAATTGTTAGGTTTTAAAGTAACCTTTCTTAAAAGTGAATGTTGATAAATAACTCTGATTTCAAATCTCCTGCCAACACATCATGGGCCATTGTCAGTAAAAGGCTGATGGTGTGTGTGTAATATATATATATATATATATATATATATATATGTGTGCGTGTATATATATGTATATGTGTGTGTATGTATATATATATATATATATATATATATATATATATATAGAATGGAATTGAATCTGACAAATATAGAGAAAAATTGATTAACGTGGTATTCCAAGCAGGAGAGATTTATTGAGAAATAAGATTGATGCTATAATGTTTCGGTTCAAATGGACTATTATCAGGTCTTTGAAGGATGATCACTAGTGATATTACATCACTGATGGATGTTTAATAAAATACAAAAATAAAGAGGAAATGTTATATATCAGGAAAGGGGTAATAGTTTAATCAGTAAAACAGCGTTTGTGTTTAAAAGTGTCATATGACTGTATAGGAATATTTTTCTTTCTTTTATTATTTTTATTGATAAAATATTAATTTACATTAGTTTTATTTTGTATTTAAATTACTTAGTTACTTTGCTATTCTTATTTGTTTTCTTTTTTCTCCCTTTCCTTCTCCTTATATTCCTCCACTGCTTTTCTATCATCTTACCTCCCATTCTTCCGTTACTTTTTTTCTCTTCCTTCCTTCCGATTCAAAATCTTTCTTGATAAACAAATAAGTTCTATAGAATATTCCTATTCAGTCAATTGACTTATTTTTAAACAAATACTGATTAAACAGTCACCTCTTTCCCAATATATAGCATTTCCTCCTTGTTTTTGTATTTTATTAAACATCCATCACTAGATAACATCCTTCCTAATCCTGATAATGGTTCATTAGAACCAAAACATAGCATCGACTTAATTTCTCAAAAAATCTCTACTTCTACTTGGATTAACTTGTTTACCAATTTCTCTCACTCATATATGATGCGAATAAGAAGCATATTAAAAAAAAAAAAAGTGCTTGATTGATTACACTAGCATTAACCGGCTCATTGGTCTAGTGGCTAGAGTGTTCGCCAATGGTCCGGCAGACCGGGGTTAAATCCCAGGTCGAGTCATACCAAAGACTTAAAAAATGGTACTTGATACCTTCTTGCTTAATACTCAGCATTACAAAGTACATATCAATGGTTAAGTAGAGCAATCCAAGTAAAGAACTAGCACCCTCCCATACACCTCAGTATAGTAGCTATTGAAAAGGGAGCCTTCGGGTCTCACTTGCCAACGGTCGCCAACTTTTAACTTACACTAGCATCAGATAAAAATATCTACATTTCCATTTGTGTGTGTGATTCACATTTACTGCATCCGATGGTGGTAAGGGTCCAATTGTAAAATTTGGGGGAATACAGTGTCTAAAAATTCTATTGCTTATAAAACCATGTTTTTTTTGGCGGGGGGTCAGGAAAGGAAATTACTTTATATTGTAAGATTTTTAATATTGTATTAACGAAATTATCACTGGTGTGCAGTTTTTGATTTTTTTGTGTTGGAATAACATAAAAATCATATATATCTAACAGCTAGATTAGCTGTATGCTGGTGAAAGTAAGAATGTGAATATTTGATAAACTCTTAAAAGGGATGTTAAGTTAAAATGTCATCTGTCTACCTGAACATTATACCCTTATGTAAACCTTAATTAATACCTCTAGCAGAATTCATGTATTCATCACACTTAGAGGATGTTCATTTAGAATTTAGATTTTTATTTTGTAGTAAATAAACTATAACAAATAAGACAAAATATTTTTTTATTTAATAGCTAAAATAGACCTTATTTAATAGCTAAAATAGACCTTAAAAAAATTAAATTGAATCATTGGCCTAAGGAGTAGAGTGTTCACTAATGGTCTGGAAGACCAGCTTCAATCCCAAGTCGAGTTATACCAGACTCTAAAAAAAATGGTACTTGATGCTGCCTTGCTTAACACTCAGCATTATAAGGTAAAAATCAAGGGTAAAGTGGAACAATCCAGGTAATGGAGTAGTGCTTCCCCTACACCTCTGTGTAGTAACTATTGAAAAGGGAGCCTTTGGGGTCACCCACAACTAAGGTTGTTGCTCTTTTTTAAATGGTATATTTTTCCAAAGCATGCTGAGGAAAAAGATTTTGGAATCCATTGTTTTTTTTGTTTTTTTCTGGCAGTCATCTAAATATTTCATTTGAACAGTACCACACAAAGGTTCCAGCATCATTCCCTAGACTAATTCAGATTCTTGATTAATTACTTTCATCCACTTGTACACACACCATAACCGTTTCTCTTAAGTCCACTTGAACATCCCCTGAGTGTGCTAATTCCATTTTTGCGAGAAGTAGCATGTTCATATAAGAAAACATTTTCTATTTATTTTAACCCTCACTTTTTTCACACATCCCTTATCAACCTTGATCTCTCAAGATTAGTATCTATACTCTTTTGTTTCTTGGTTATTCAGAGGTGAGGCTGCAAAAGTTTTTTCTATATCGTAATAAAGAAAAAAAACAAAACCTTAAGATCACAACACATCTTTTCTGTGAATCTCTTTTCCAAAGATTAAAATTTGTCACTTGACCATCTTGAGTTATTGACCTCTCAGATTTTTTTAATACTAAGAACATTAAATTGTACAGTGGTGAGGCTCCAGTCCTGGATCTTTGCAGAGGGATTGAGTTACCCTTTCATTGCTATTACACAAAGGTCTATAGACTGGATGATATAAATAGGACCCTTACATGTAAAATCAAACAGATCCGTTTTGAAAATTTTTAATATTAGTTAACAAATGATTATTGAATAGAAATAGTTACTCAAAACCATGTAAGTGCTTGCATAAAAAAAGTTTGTTTTTTTTATATACCAATTTTAGTATTAAATATCCTAATAAGTGTTGATGTGCCATAAAACCAATGCTAAAAAAAACCTCCTCTTGAAGGATTTCAGGATTGAGAAAAATCACCTTTCTAGAGATTAAAATGTTCAATCCTGTCATCTTGGAGAATTTATGACACCATATCTCATGTGCTGATTAAAGAGATGCAGATAAGAATGCTAAATTCAAGGGTTTTTTTTTTGTTTTTTTTGGGGTTTTTTTTGTAGTTAAAAATAAATAAATAAAAATAAAATAAAATTAATAAATTAAAAAATAAAGTATAATATAGAATTTTATTCAGTTTTTGTTTCAGATAACCATGAATAAAACTAATAGGAATTAGTCTTCTGGATGAAATTTTTTAAAGCAAGCTTTGAAGACATCTTTGTCAGTGTTAGCCTCTTGGACAGCTTTGTTCTTTAACATGCGAGACATCCAACTTGTGATTAAAGGATAATCAGTCTCAGGAACTTTCAACCCTGATTTAAAAGAAAAAAAAAAAAAACAAAGAAAAAAAAAAAAAAATTTAAGAAAAATTGACAAAGAAAAGAAATAAAAACAATTAAGTTTGTAATAAAATAAATTAGATTTTCATCCTATGAGACACTGGTGATCCTTTTATTTTCCTCCCACATTGTAGCACCTGTTCACCATACAGAGATCATGTTCAAATAACAGAGTGAAAATTTACCTTCAGGAGATCGGGTCTCAAAGGGTTAAAAAATTTAGAAAATAGATAGAATAAAAAATTTTTTTTTTAAAATCTATAGAGATAAGCTAAGCAAGATTAATTAATACTGAGTAATTATTTACCTAACCCCTCCACCACAGACAGGATGTGACACAAGCTTTTTTTTTTTTCTTTTCTTTTTTAACACAGATAAGTTGGTTTGAATTTAGCTTTCCTTCCTAACCATATTTACCTCGAGTTGGATTTGTGCCTTTTTTGATGACTTAAAATGCAATCAGTGTTGTCCAGGATTTGAATGAGTCACTAATTCCTTTTCCTTATAAGAAAAAAACTTATGCTAACCCATTACTCCTAAGTAGAGAATAAAGCTTGTTTAAGTTCAATTTTCATTCTCCTAGACTGGTTGCCTAACCAAAAGCTAAAGAACCCAACCTACCCTAGTTTTACCCATAGCTGGGGAGCCCTGAGTGAAACACAAACAGCCTATTCCAGGATTTGAACTCTGGTCACCAATTCCATTTCCTATGATTTTAACCATTATGCTAAGCGTGCCTCCAATTACTCCTGAATAGTGAGGGTTTTTTTTTTTTTAATGGCATACCAACCTTTGTGGGTTATTTAATGCCCAAGCCATTCTTGTAGAAGAATAGTAGTTATACTACTTTACTTATTTAACCCATAGTTGGGATATAAGGAGCTAATCATATTTACCAACCCCTCCGCTCGGGCACTAGATGCTCCGCACCTGTAACCTAATACTAAATCTAAACTGACTTTATTTTAGGACTTTACTATAGAGAAGTCATGTTGAAAGAACTGGTTCCTGCTTGACATCCAAAGTTAAGCATGTCCTGGATATGACACTAAACTATCTGATGGTGAGGCTCTAGTCCTGAAGCTTTGGGGAATGTGGAGTATTCCTTCATTGCCACTGCTACTAGGTCCACCTGACAGGGTCCTATCTATGGGTCAAATAGAACTGTTTGACTATCTAATTGTGTTTAAACAAATGACTGTTCAGTTGAATTGTTAGTGATAAATAACACTTGGAACCATTTGTCAGACTGCAAACAAATGTTTAATAAAATTATTAGTGTTGAATTAGAATACTAGAAACCTTTGAATGGTGTGCAAAAATTGAATTCTTGGTATTACATTGCAATACTTGGAACCAATTGACTGTGTGCAAATTTTTTTTTTGTGAAAGCACATGCAATACCCTAGCCTCATCAGCCGCCAACCAGGGTGTTGAATAGCAAAGTTTGAAACCATTTAACTGTGTGCAAATAAAACTTACTGTGAGCAATATGTGAAACCATTGTGTGCAAATAAATGGAGGTGCCCGTGGTGTAATGGTTATCATTGTAGGAAATGGACACGGCGACATGAGTTCAAGTCCTGGACGAGGCTGATTGCATTTCACATAGCACTAATACCCTTGGGAAAGGTATGAATCCAATTATTCTCCCTCCAGCTATGGGTAAATAGCAGGGCAGACTGGGTTCTTCAGCCTTGGTAAGGCAACTAGTCTAGAAGGAAAACTCTGAATTTAAACCTGTAAAACTTCGCTTAAAAATTGACCTTGTGTCATATCCCGCCCAGGCAGAGGGGTTGGTAAATATGATTGTGTGCAAATAAATTAATATTGAATAGAATTATTAGTCTTATATAGCAATACTTAAAATCATTTAACTATGTGCAAACAAATGAGCTCCAGCCATTTTAAAAATAACTTTACCTACAGACAATTCACTCACAAATATATATATAAATTGGATTTGGCATTAGATAACCTACAAGGATTGATATACAAAAAAACAAATGAAAGTCAAGCAAAGATGAGCTTGCTTAGTACTTAGGTGATTACTTCATAACAGCATGTACAGTAAGCAACCCTAAAAGCCTGTGTATCATTTTAACCAAAGCCGAGTAAATTACAAGCGATGAGCTTACCTATAAGTTCATTCATGAAGAGAATTCGTTCAAAGAAAGGCCAAATCATATAATCTGCCATTCCTGCTCTATTAGTTCCGGAGAAGTATTCCGATTTTGCTTCTTTCAAGAGGGAATCCATTTTCCCGACTGCATTCAGTAAATTCTCTTTCGTTTCTTCAGAGATTGGATGTTCTTTGAGAAGCTTGTAAAATATGGGAATTCCCTGTGCAACAATAAAAAAAAATTATATGAAGCTGAAGTACCTATCAATGTTTGGTAAGAGGGAAAAACTTGGATCACAGCAAGTTTTTTTTACAATCTTTGTCAATTAAAAAAGTTTTCACCAGAAGATTTTGGTAGGATGAATAATAACATTCACAGAGGGTAAATTTGTGACAGGATATACAGGATTAGGTCTATGTATGTGTGTGCGTGCACGGTTGTGGGTTGGCCATGGGTACAATGTTTGCCTCTCCATATATATACAGGTCAACCAGAGGACAGTGAAAAGAAGGAATCTGCCACTGAGGGAAGACACAAGAAGTTAGTCAGCTAGAAGATATATGTGCTGAGAAAAATACAGAGACAGAAAAGATAGGGGGAGAGAACCAGAGATAAACAGACATGCAGATAGGCCGAGAAGTTGTTTTTTTTTTTTAGTTAAGGGATTTCATTGCTAAGAGTCAAACTTAATTATTCAAGCTTTTGTGTTGTCACCTTGTTCTTTTTCCCTTCCAATATATTACCACAAATTTACCAAAAGATTATGAACAAAAATTCTAAAAGAAAAAAATTTGCCTAATAAAAAAAAAAAAAAAAAAAAAAATTTACTCATTTTTTTTTTATATTGTACTAAGAAGTTGATATTGTTCAAGGAAAAATTTTCACTAATACTTAAGAAATTTACAAAGTTAAACATTTTTGTCTTTGTCTAGATTGTTTTAACTAAGCAATAATGCTGTCTAATTTTATATTGCCAGTTTGACAAACTAACTATAAACTTAATTAGTGGGAACCTTGAACGGTACAATAGCAAACTGGATTTTAACTGAGTGCCCAATACTTCAGGCCTTGTGCTAAAAACTACGCTAACCTTATTTTGTGTTTATAAACATAATCAGTAATGTTTTATGGAATGGAAATAATTACAAGGACAATTTGTTAAATTTTCATTTCAAGTTAGGAAATTCAAAATCTTTATGATTACTCAAACCTTGCCGCAAGATGGTTTCTTGCTGATTATTGTTAGAGATACCCACTCAATAAGATCTCTCTCCCATTTCACTCATAAGGAACAACAAGTTTTGTTAAAACCTTCCCCTGTGCCCAAGAAATATGCAAACTAAATAAATCACTATAAAACCAAATTCTAAAACTTTCAATAAAGTTTTAAAAAGTCAATTTTCTTTTTACCTTATTTCCCCAGGTTTGGATATAAATTCTTTCAAATGCTCGCTTCAAAGGATCTGGATTATACAAAGGAGGATCTGTATATACTTCCTCAATGTAATCTAAAAAATAAGATAAAAATGTACAAATTTTATAAATATTTCTATAAGCAATATATATGTGTGTGTGTGCATAGATGTAGTAATATCAATAAGTTAGCTAATTAAGTTAGGGATGTTGTTGGTAGATTTTAACAGATAAAATAGAAAGCAGATTTCTCAATGGAGATGAAAGGGTTAGTATTTTAATATCCATATAAGTCTTTGATACTAGAGCAGTTAGAAGTCAAGGTTTTTTTTTCTTTTTTTAATTTTGGTGGACTAGACCTGGGTTCAATCCCAGGTCACATCATACCAAAGACTTTAAAAATGGTACTTGATACCTCCTTGCTAAACACTCAGAAATATAAGGTACATATCAATGGTAAAGTGGAGCAATCCGGGGAAAGGTGTAGTAGCAATTGAAAAAGGAGCCTTCAAGTCGCCCTCAACTAAAGTCACCAACAGGTTAAAAACAGTTTTCTTCTCCAGATGCACAGGCAACATAGATTCAGGATAGCAACCAGGAGATAAACCGGTTTTGAGAGAGAAGAGTTGCGACACAGAACAGAGGAAGTTTGAGCCTCAGTAAGTAGTACTGGGTCACCAGGAAAAAAAAAAAAAAAGGTAATAGTAGGCTATTTTGACACAAAGTAGGAGAGAAAATTTTCCAGCTCCCAAATCCATTTTGCAAAATGGAACACCAGAATAAACCAGAAAAATTGTCATTGATCCAGATGCCTTTATGTGGGTATTTTAAAATTTGTTTTGCTTCATTTTTATTCTTTATGGAGGTGATCCATAGTTTGTACAATTTCAACCAAAACCTGTGACTGATTTATCTTTACTTAAAACAATAAGAGTTCAGTCATTTCACAGACGATACTGGACAGGTCGCAACGAAAGATTGTCACATTAACTCATCCTAGTTTATCAGAATCCTTTCATTAAGATATTTTGTCTTGTCTTTTTTCTCAACAAACATTGCCTGTTATTTCAGCTAGAAGCATATATTTTCAAAGATAAAGTTAACTTACCACAAACAACCAAGGATTCATATATATTATGGCCATTGTGTAGCATTGAAGGGACAGTTCCATTTGGGTTTATATCCTTCAAATACCAATCTGGTCGTGGAACTGCCAAATCAATTTCTGATACCTCATATGGAATTCCTTTGGCTGCCAACACAAGTCGGGAACGCTGAAATGTATGAATTTTGAATAATATTTGCAGGAAAAAAATTATACCATTAATTTAAATAATCTAGTTTGTTTAAGGTATATTTTATGAAGTCAGAATGTTTAGCTTTAAAGAAAAATGTTTTGTATCTTATCTGTTATTAGTTTATTTACTGCTACATAAAAAAAAAATTGTCATGCTTAGAGGGTGTTCACCTTGTTTTTTTTTTTTACATAGCAGTAAATAAATTAAGGTGAATACCTTCTAAGCATGACAATGCTAAGATTTTTGCCAGAAGTAGTAGAAGGACAATTTTGAATTCAAACTAGAAGGACTGTTCAAAAATTGACCTTGTGTCACATCCTGCCAATGGCAGAAGGCTTGTGTGGATATATATACAAAATAAAGGATACCTTGATCATCTAATCCACAGGGAAAGATGGACTAAAAAGACTACATTTTCCTGACAACAATGTTGTCATCACTTGAGTGAATAAGTGGGTATCCTCTGCTGGTGGAGATTTTTATGAATGCAGCATGCAGACTTCTGTTAAATGCTGACAAAAATGCATAACCAATAGTATTCTCTAACTGAAAACTTGCTCTATCATATGGCGTTATCGTGCTCTGTGTATGTTGTAATTTCCGTGGAAATAAAAAGAGAGCATTACTTTCAGAATACTATCTCGTGTATCCAATAAGGATCCAAAGATTAAATACATTGTAACTATGAATTTTTTGAATATTCATACTAAATTTACCTTGATCACATTGATCAACACTGACCCCAAACTAATTTTCCTGTAAAATATGTCAATTGAAAAATAAGCTCCTACCTGTGCATAGGGACATATTTTGGCACTGTAAAGCCTCAGTTTGGCTCCGTCAGACAAAGGTTCATCTTTGGTTTTTAAGCTCATTTTTGTTTTCAAGAAAAAAAACTCTAGAGAAAAAAAAGAAAAAAAAAAAAAAAAAAAAAAAAAAAAGAAAATATCATCATTACAAGGAAAATAAAACCTAAAAATATACAACATATTTCCCAATATCTAAGATGTTTGGTTTTTGAAAGGTATTTAGGAGATGACCACTCATTGCAACCCTTCTAAGTTCTATAGCTATCAATTTCTAATTTCAGTTATAATATCAGTGAATAGAGCATTGTATGATATTAGCAAGGAATTATTTTTTCACTGCTAAATCTGTGTCTTATATGTGGAGATATACAGTCAACTTTTAACAGCATCACTGGAAAGCAAGCAGTTTGGTTTCTTTGTTTTAATGGCATATCAACCTTTGTAGGTTATTTAATGCCAAAGCCACTCTTGTATAAGGACAATAGTGGTACTATTTAACTCATAGCTGGGAGGATAAGGGAGTTCATACCTTTCCCCAAGGGTATTTGTCCAACAGTGACTTAAAAGCTCAACTGGAGTTTACACTTGCTTACTATGATCCAGCAGTCCAGTGCTTTAACCATTACACCACGAGGACACCCCCATAAGCAGTAGTGTAATATTGCAGGTGTCTCGGAGATAGGTGGCAAAGATGAAGAAACCATGGTAAGATGGTCTCACATAAAAAATTTTAAAAAGTAAAATTAAAAAAAAAAAAAAAAAAAAAAAACACCAACAATCAGGGATTTGAGCAATGTATTTTTATCATAACTAGGTGAATCCACAAATGAGAAAATTATTTTGTATTCTTGACATTTACATACACTGATTGTAAATTTATCTCCAATACTTTATAGTAAAAATAAAAAATTTAAAAAAACAAAAAACTAAATTATGTTTTTTTATGAAGACTTATAAGTGAATAAATGTCGTTGAAAGGTTAATAACCATCAAGAGGTGGTGAACGCTTATATTACAAATAGAAAAAGAAAAAAAAACTATAAAACCAATGTACAAAAAGAAAGTCATAACTTTGGTTTTTGATTCTTGGAAAATTATATATATTAGTTGAATCCTCATTCACCAAGGACCAGTATTAACATTAATATATCCATCATATACTAATATTGAACAGAATGGAATGAAGGACAAGATAAATGCATTTATACATACAAGAACATTAATCTGTTATATATATATATATATATATATATATATATATATATATATATATATATATATATATATATATATATATATATATATAAATTATATTATATACATACATTTATATAGGCTTTTTGTGGTTGTGGCAAATTGTTGGGAGAGGTTCATGTCTTACTCCTTTTTTTTCTTACCCCCATACACTTGTTATCATATTTGTTTGTCGAAGCTGCCAGAGAATTAAGGACGGAAGAAAAAAAGACAAGTATACCTTGAGACTGAAATCTTATTTTTGGGGTTTATGACCATTCTTTGGTAATAAATGTTTTCCTGAACCAGTAGAAATAGTTGCAATCCCCCAGACAAGGCGTTCGAAAGACATTGTGGAATCATTAGAGGCTGCTAGTAGGAGATACAATGCACTGTTAAGTTCAGGGCTTAACAAGTATGTGCTTTCCCTCTTAACAGCTGAGAGAGAGAAAAAAAAATGTTGCGTCTAAGTTGAGTTGATAAAAGCTTCTGAGGTTGAGTTTCTCTTTGGCACCTAGAAGTCTCTCTTTCCAGGCATGCACTGATTTTGCTTCCTGTCATAGGCCTCCTAGAAAATTTACTTTTGCATTTATTTTTTTATGGTATTGTCTTTTTATTTATTATTTAATCCCTACACATAATATACATATCAATAGTGTTAACATCCTATCTTGGCTTACGGGACGAACAATTATCTCCCCCTGGAGGAAGGGGGAGCTGTGAGGAGAGGAAGGAGGGTTGACCACTTTTTAGAGGGATCTCTTCGAGACAAGTCGCATGTGTTAACTCTAAAATAAAATATATATTTATCCTATTCTTGCCTGGACCTTATTTATCTTAATTAACAAATAGTATTAATAAAGAATACACAAACATATCCAAATAGATAGAAATATACACATACCATTTCATGAACAAGTGGGGAATGGTACAAAAAAATAAATAAATAAATAAATAAAAAAGTTTAATTGATGAGGAAAAGTAAAATAGCCATGTAGTATTGCCCTTCCCAGACAGAGTCTGAGACATGTTTCTCCTATTCAAAGAAAAGGAGTGAAAGAGGTTGAGAATGGATTTCTGTAACTGTCACATGAAAGTCACAAAAACCCATTCTAAACCTCTTGTTATGATATCAAGTACTCTATGGTGGTTGGTAGGTTAGTCAGACAGATTAACCCCCATAAAAATAAGGCAAAAGGAAATTAAATCAAAAATTCAATAAGCTGTAAACTAAAAATCTTTATATAATAAAATTACAATTTTTCAAAAGTTTTTGTTATATATGCATGTGAGAGTTTTTGGTGATAGAGTGAATATTTTAGTTCTTAGACAGAACTAAGTCAATAAATCAAGTTTAAGAAATAGACATTAAAAATGTTAATTGTTAACAAAGGATACTTAAATTGTCCTTGAATAGGTTAGTGAAACAATACTTTCCAGGTGTAGTGGTTAAGAGGTAGGAAGACTAGTCTGAGTGTTGAATCTGTATGCTGAACCCTGTCTGCTAATAGAAAAGGTCTCTATTTATGTGTGTTAGGTAGATCAAAGGCTTGACCAAAAACATCTTTTATTTTGGGCGAGAACACTTTTCATTGGTTCCTAATTCTTTATTAAATTTTTCTTTTTATTTTTGACTGGAACAATGCATTGAACCGGGTGCACACAAACTTATTTCAATCATTTCTAATTATAACCTCTTAGGGTGAACATCAGGTTCTCTACACTGCTCCAGTATCACTACTCCAGTATCACTACAACTCCTATCTAATAGTCTTTATTGGGAATCCTTTTGAGATGAGGCTTCCTAATCTTTTATTTTAAATTAATTTTTAAAAAAATATTAATTCTCAGATTAAGAAGCCTCATCTCAAAAGGATTCCCAATAAAGACAATTACAAATTCGGTATGGACCCGACTATGGAAGACCAGATAAGGAAAACAAATAATTGGATTTATAAGACTAAAAAAATCCAACTTTGATTACCCTTCAGAGCCCGTGGCACAGCAGAGAGAGGCATTGAGTCTCTACGGTTCCAGGTGAACATTGTCAGAAGATAGCGGTTTCAATTCCTACCCAAGCCGGCCAGAGGTTTACTTGGTCAAAAATGTGGTGCGATAGACAACAACTTTGGAAGGCAGTAATTACTGGGGATACGGTTACAAGACTCAGCATTCCTATCCGAGATCACTGTTAATCACCTGAAGAAAGCCAGAGGTGAAATTTGGCCGAAACGTAGTGAAAAGAAACAACAAAAAACTACCAAGATGAGGACAAAATATCCGCAATAAAAAAAAAAAATTTTAAATAAAAATAAAAAATTAATTCTCCTATCTAATACAAATAATTTGCAAACATCTATTTGACCCAGAGATGGATTCCGAACAGGTACTACCAACCCAAGTCAGTGTAGACCGAGGATTAATGATAATAATGGGGTACACCAAATATCTCCAGAACTGGAGCCTCGTCACTAGATAATGTTCAGGATATAACTTTTTAGATAGCGAATTCTAAGCCTTGCTGGGAAAAAGACACAGGAGAATTTTCAAAATTTTATACATGATAATGTTTCAGATATACGTAGGTAGGGCCCAACCTGTGTATCGAATCTGTCATCGTGGGAAAATGGATCAATAAATAAAATGATACAATCACATTTTTATTCTTTTTTGATGTGTCATCACCAACCAGTCGTGACCCGTTTTCAAGTTCGCAGTATTGCAATAAAAGAAACTAAGGTGATCCCTTATTCTTTCCAATGTTCATACATTTAGTTTCATGAGAATAAGGGATGAACTTTTTTTTCTATCGGAATTTGTTTTGTAAGTCCATTATTCTGCTTGCCCTAGTTTCATTTCTTGCAATATTGCTAAGGTGAAAACAGGTTATGACTGGTTAATGAAGACATGGAAAAAAAAAAAAAAATGCGATTGTATAGAAATTATATAAGAAAGGGTCATTATATATAAATATATATATTATACACATTCATACACACCCACGCACATAGATAGACTTCTTTCTTAGCTTGATATGAAACACAAGGTTTGTAGGACACAAAAGAAATAATTCGTTCAATTATCTAACTTCTCCAACTGCTGGCATTCATATTGAGTTTCGTAGAAAATAAGTAATAATTGAATCAAATTAAATATTCTAAAATTACTGGGTATGGTAGGTAAAAACCACGACAGTGTATGCGTATAGACCAGGAAAAAATTTTTTTTTAAATAACGGTTGCAGCGGGGGGGGGTATGACATCGTATTAGTTCGATAAATAAAAATCGATCAACTGAGGATTTTTCAGAATTTGATTATAAAGGTAGGTTAATCACCAATAGTTACGTAATAGTAATAATAAATTTAAAAAAAAAAAAAAAAAAAACAACATTTTCAATAGTGATTTACAGTTAACTGCTTGAACTCATTTACTACATTGTCCAGTCCAGCGCGTTAGCCAATACGCCACAGAGACTACCCCACCAAATTAAAATTTAAAAACCAAACTTCAATGATTTCCAAGAGTTATACATTTAAAGTCTTAAGTGAAAAACGCATAAAATTACTAATTTTCAATTCAATTGTAAAAAATAAGTAGAAAAATTGGTACTTATATGAAATAGTTATTCAGAATTTATTAGCTTAGTTGTAACACAAGGCCAGAAGTATGAAGAACCCAGTGAGAAACGAACTCACTAACAATGATCTGCTAATCTAGATTGCTAACCATTACATAACATGAGATGCCCAGAACTTAGGATAGCCCATTGGTAAAAATGGTTCAAGTAATGTTTAAAAAATCGCCTAGGGAGAGTTATTTTTTAGAAAACTTTTCCCCCAAAGACTCTCCAGTTCTTTGTGAATAGCTTGTGAAAAAAGCGTGTATTTCCGATAATTTCGAAACGGTTTTTTACATTTGGTTTAAAATGCGGAGAGTAAAACTGTAGCAATGATTTTTTTTATTTTTATGATTTTGGACATAGGAAATTTTAAAGAATAGCCTTCAATACAATTAAACTATGCGCCGAAATACAGTTACAACAAGATGATCCTATGGAAATTTCACGAGTGTGTTAACAACTAAGATTATCCATTAAGCTTCTCTCATCCTTGTCTGAATCTTCTCACTGTATACCTAATCCTTTCCAATCTTCCTTACTCGTCTATGTTGTAAAAGTAAATACATTTAGTTTCATATGCGAATAAGGAATGAATAGATATTTTCCTACTAGATTTTTTTTTCCGTTGCGCTATCCTGACGTAATGGGTGAGGGCACGATATATCTGAGGAAAAAATGCAAGGGAGCAGATTCGAGAATATCTTCATTAAAAAAAAAAAATCGACATTTTTTTCTTACATAATAATCGATTTGTTCATAACTGAATAAATACAGGAAAAAAAAAATCGAAATTACAGGAACAGCTGATTTTTCGGGGTTTTTTTTTGTTTTGTTTTTTTAAATCGCCAACAAGAATTCTTTTAGGCAAATTATACATAGACATTGTTTTACAGTGTAAACATTAAATAGAATTCTCTGTTTTTCTTTAATATTAATACAAATAATTTTTATATCAGATTTTTCTCGAATCTTTCTTCTTCCAAATGACCATAAATAATAACATGAAAATTTTTATCCTTGTTCACAATAGCCCAACCATGAAAATTCCCGTTAATTCCGTGAAAAATGCCAGCAATAACTATGTGTGTGTGTTTGTGTGTCAAAATTACATTCACCATCAACTTAAAAGTAAGTTTCAGTCATTCCTTCTTTTATCTACAGAACAATAACAGTTTAGTCTCCTCAAAAATTACGTAAGCCGCCATAGTTGTTTGGAGAGGGAAAGATTAAAGAAATATGACGAATATGGTGAATTCTAGCGAGTTGACGTAATTTTTAAACATTCAGTAAAAATTTTTAAAAATTAAGATAACCAACAAAATTTACCAATCAGGATGGCGAACATAAGTATCAACCATTTTTATATAATCTTCTGTACATTACAGTATACATTTCCTCAGCGTGATATTCTGGATAAGTAGCAAATAATCTGCGGTTATTTCATACGTGCATGATTCAAGGCTCGATGTTCGAACCTAGTCAGAATTTTTAACATTGATTTTCAAGGCGGGCAGATCAACCCTTTATACAAGAGAAAGAGCGGACACAATATAATATTAACCTGCTTTTTTTCTCTTTCTCTCTCATTTTCTTCGGACAAATCTATGATGTAGCTGCATTAAGTGATTTTTTTATCTTTTTTTTTTTTTTGATTGAGAAGTAATTATTTACTAAGCTTAGCTTAATGTGGTACAAGGCCAGGATTATGGGGCATCCTCACTCAGTTGTATTCGAACACGCTAGTCTGCTAGTCTTGCTCTTACACCAAGTGAGGCATCCACGATTATTGCCGTTATTTTGTAAGGGTAGCTTGACACACACAAAAAAAGGGCCAGAAGTAGGGGGCACCCAGTGAAAAACGAATTCACTAGTAATGGTTTGCTAACCTAGATCATTAATCATTACACCACGGGAGCCGCCCAAGGTTATAATTTTTGTTGGGACTTAAGTAAAATGTTGATATGTCTTTGCATGACTTATTTAGGTTCAGAAAGTTTTAATGAGGAGAAATATAGAATTAAAAAATAGAAATTGAACACTTAAATGTGGCACGACATTATAACCGACTATAATGCTTTCACGCGCTAAAAAACGGAACAAAATTTTCTTACCGGCTTGAGAGTTCAGCAGTTGTTGTTAGAATGAAGTGCAGTCGGCGCAGAAATGTTTGTTTTGTTTCGTTTTATTGAATCTGAAACAAATCACATGACTAATCGTTCTCTCATCCCATTGGCTAAGCGGTTAGGAGTTGTCTTTCCAGTTTCATTTTTTAATCGGCACTTAACACAAATTCAATCCAAGTGTAAACCAATTTCTCCAAACCTCTTGTCATCGCGAAAATAAATAAATTGAAATGGATAAATATCAATAAAATTAAAGAAAAATCGTTCCAAAAACAGTAATGAATAAACTCTTTATGGATTAATGTCGTTCCAAAAACAGTAATAAATAAACTCCTTATGGATTAATGTCCGAAAAATTATTTATTTTTAAATGTTTGATTTTCATAACTTTTTAGGACGATTCTTTGATCCACCTGTAGGATATAAATAACACAGAGTTAGGGAGCCACACACACAAAACGCACAAGCTTACACACAGACGAAGACAAGCCACTAAGCCAGTAAAGCAGTAGCCGATACTATGCCCGGCAAATTCTTTTCCTTCCTCAACTAAAGTTCATGACCTCTCTTCAAATGGCCGAGAATCACATTCAAAAGAAAAACCCGACAAACTTCTTTCATCAACGCGACACGCTGTCGCCACAATCATAAAACCCGCTATGAACTTAATGTAAGTAAGAACGACTTATTTACGGACTCCGTTAACATGAACATACACATATCTTTAAACAAATTTATTTTCTTGTCAAACTTTATTTTCCAAAAGGCCATTTACCCATCATGTATTTTGTTTGTTTTCATATTCTGTTATATGCATATTAAATTGTTTGTTGTTTAATGTTCGTTGTGTTCTATTCCATTTCTTTCATGCGATTGTAACGTTTTGTGTTGTATTTGTGGTGGGAATAATTTAGAGAGCAATACCCGTAAATTACGGTCGCACATCTACTGAAATAACCAAATTACATACAACCCTCACAACTTTGAAAGTTTTGTTTTGTTTGATTGTTTAACGTTATATTAACTCCTCGT
Organism: Sepioteuthis lessoniana; assembly: GCA_963585895.1. Taxonomy (NCBI): domain Eukaryota; kingdom Metazoa; phylum Mollusca; class Cephalopoda; order Myopsida; family Loliginidae; genus Sepioteuthis; species Sepioteuthis lessoniana. The sequence continues at coordinate 99,336,439 of OY757913.1, read as the reverse complement.
GGTTTATTTCTTGCCGAAATTTGTTTCATTTACAAAGTTTTAATTCTAATCATAACTATATTTTCAATGTTTTATAGCCCTTATTTGTCGATAAACATTTGTTTGCATTCAGTTATAATTTCAAGAACTCTTATCTAATACAAATAATTTACACACAGTTGTAAAAAGTAGACACTTACAATATTTCGCTCTTTTTTCCCATCAGAATGAATAAAAAATAATTCATGTTATCATTGAAGATAATAATATCAGAATTATCAGAATTAAAAGTAAAATAACATTACTAATCAAATTAATTCTTAATACATTTTAAAGATCAAAATTCACCAAAAGTTGACGACCTAACCCAACTCGAGGTTACGTAAATTATAAAGTGTTAGAATTTTAAAATACTTTTTAAAAGTTTTTTGAATGAAATTATTGATAAGGACTGTCAATAAACCAATTCATATAAAAATATTACTTTCATGTTGATAAGTACATCACTTACTATTGTATTTAAATTCAAATATGTCAAAATTCAAATCACCAAAAACTAGGGAATTATCAGAATTTTATTTTTTTAAATCTAAGGAAGGAGATTCGTAAATATTTTGATTAAAAAATGACATTTTTCTTACAAAATATTCGATTCTATGAAATTTCTTCATAAATGAATAAATACTGAAAAAATTACTGGAATGATTAATTTTTCGGTAAATTCTTTAAAAATCGCCCCCAAAAATTTTCTTTGAAAATTATTTATACGTAGATAGTGTTTATTTATTAATGAATTTTATTATGGATATTTTTTTATCAAAAAACTTGTAGATTTTTTCTGGTTATTTAATTTACACCCTCCCATCTGTGTATGTAGGGGTGTGGTGCTATTTAATCGGTAGGGATATATGTCATATACTTTGTGTATATAACAAAAAGACAAAAGACTGAAGGTATGTATGAAATAAAGAAAACATTAAATTAGGATCTGTTGAGAGAAAATAGTACTCTAAATGTGAATATTGAATTTCAAAAGATATTTTTAGAACTTTTAATTCTATAATTTAACAAAGAAATATTATTTTCTTTTAGATTATTAGGGAAATAAGTCTGTATCGATATTTATTCTGCTTAAAAGGGGTGGATCTTGTAGGGAATTGAAAAATAAAAAAATTAAATTAAATTAAAAAATTAAATTAAAAACAATTATAAAAATATGCAGAAACTCACAGAAGGTTAAGTTATTTGGAGGGGTTGGCCTACGATACTAATTTTTATAGATTCATTGTAAAGTGACACAGAAACTCCTTTGACATTATTTTGACCTACTGTTGCGGAGCCGATAAGCGTGTCGGCTCCGCAAATACGTTTAACGAATTAAGATGTGCGAATGTAGTGACAGCCAGAGGCAATGAAGGGAGACAAAAGGCGAGATAACAGATGCAACAAAAGTGACGATTTTATTTGCCGGAATTACAAACGAGCATGTAAATGTCCGTGGCGGTTGTAATGTCGTCTTCAGCTAGGATGGGTCATGTCGTTAGCTGGTATGGTCGCGTTGTAGATGTTCGCAGCTGGACGTTCGACGAGAGTCGCTGGCGTAGGTCGAGTCGTGGAGATACAGCTAGATGTCTGATGCTGGTAAGCTGAGATTCGGTCGGGTCGTTGGATGCAGCTGGACAGTCGTCGCGGGCAGTTGAGGTCGGTCGAGTCGTTGCGGAAAGCCGAAGTCGGTCGCTGGTAAATCGATGTCCCGGTTTTGACATTTCGTTGGTATGGTCGAGTCGTGATTGCTAGCTCGTAATAGCGAGTCGTTACGTGAGCTAGTTGTTGCAATGCTAGGGCAGTCCATAACAGCGAGTCGTTATTTGGACTGAATGCTGCATTGTAGGAGCGTCGTGGTCGGTAGATCGATATCCCGGTTTTGACAGTACGTTGGGTTAACCGGGGGGGTGTCAATCTGGTTGCTAGCCCGTAACAGCGATTCGTTACGTGGGCCAGATGCTGTAATGCTAGTGTAGTCCGTAACAGCGAGTCGTTACGTGGACTAGATGCTGCGTTGCTGGGGCAGTCCGTAACGGCGAGTCGTTACGTGGACTGCATCGGTATTTAGTATGACTCGACCTGGGACTGAACCCTGGTCCCCCGGACCATTGGCGAACACTCTACTCGTTTCCAGCTTTTTTGTTTTTTCTTGTTTGTCGTTGTCGAAATTCTTTTATCTATTTCATTCCTGAAGTCAAGTTTACGACTACCCATCTCATACAAGCAACAAAACACTTTGTTAACAAATTTGTTTTTGACCGTAGATAACTTACGTTCGGTCATACCGTCTCGAATATGGCGACACAGGTAGTTGAGAAAAAAGTTATTTTATAGTTCTAGTGCATAAAAATGTACACACTTCTAACTTTTAGATTTAAATACCTGGGATAAAATGCGTATTATACATGAATAATTATGATATATATTGCCAACATGTGCTAACAACGATGTGAGTAAAAACCAAAACATTAAACAATGATCAACACATTAAATAACTAAAATTACGTTACGAGAAGCTTCGAGGCGTAGTGGCTAAAGAACTGGAGTACAATATCGTAGTAAGCGAGTTCGAACTCCAGTCGTCCAATTACGTTCCCTTGTAGGATTTTAACTGAAGGTCAAGGGCAAAGGGCGTAGCTATGTTGCCGTTTGATATCTGACTCCGTTATTAGGTTATTTTATTTTACCCCACGTTGGCTAGTCGGTGTAACGCCTTGCCAAAGAAAGTCCCAAAAAGAATTATACAAAAGAAGACAGTAACATATAGGAGACGAAGACATTTCTTTTATACTTTCCTTTATTTCCTGGGTTAAACAACCATTCCATGGGTGAAGCAGTTTTCCCTGAATACAATTGAAATGGTTGAATCCCCCAGTTAAGGTGTCAAAAATACGTTAATCGTTTCATGCATGTGTTTGTCCTCATTTGATATTTCGGGCTTCCATAAGGGTTAGTTTCTTTCGGAAGTTTGTCAAAGTCCGGTTGTTTTAGTTTGTAGTTCCATTTCGTAGTTTTTTATATTTCAGCATACTGTTAACCGAGAGAGAGAGAGAGAGAGAGAGAGAGAGAGAGAGAGAGAGAGAGAGATGCTACCGGGTGAAAGAGACTAACCAACGCCTAGTCCAAAGACGTATGGCGTGGCGCCCAGACACCAGTCAGCAATAATGTAGTCAAACCGACGGTCACTGCCTAAAAGAGAAAAAGCCTGTTCCCCGTCTGTCGGGAGGTTTCTTTTTTCTTTACGCATGCGTCATCCCTTTTCTTGTCAGGGACCTCTGGGAGTTTCTGCAAATTTAATAGTTTTCTTCTTTTTTTTTAAAAATTCTATTAATTTTTTTTTCATTTATTTGTTCGTTCTCTACACCCTTTCGGACTAATACCCTTGGGAAAGGTACGTTCAATATCGGACTTGTAGCCTTGGGAAAGGTATAGACCCCCTTACCTCCCCAATACTGCTTTCTTTCTATAAGGATGGCTTTGGCATTGAATAACCTATGAAGATTGATATGCTATTAAACAAAGAGACCAGATTAAACCTAAAATTAGTAAATGGGTGTTGTAGATTTGAGTCAGGGTTTCTCAAAACTTTTATTTGATGCACCTCTTCGTAACTAAATCTAATTTCCATTCGCCCCCACATAAATTAATTAAACATTAAGTTACAAAACATAACTAATTTAAATGTGTTTAATACAATTTACACGAGAAAGGAATCTGTAAACTAGAAATGCAAACGTACTTTCTAATTCTTGAATTATTTTTTAATGCGAAAGATAGATTTGGTGGGCATTGAGGAAATCATGAATATTAGATAACAAGTTTGTGAGCCGCTTGATTTGCTACTCTCTTTGCTGAGTTAGTAATGGATATGGTTAAACTCAGATCCCGCCAGGAACGATAATTTTTCTTTCTTTTTAATATCTATATTTTCATTGTAATGATAAATTAATTTTACTCTCTGTAAAGACATCTCATAACCTATTATAAAAAAAGGGTATTTTAGAATTGAGTATTTTTATAAAATCAATCGTTAAAAATAATAATTTTAAAAATGTAAGCTAGTTTTTAAATGTTTTCTTTCGTGAAAATATAATTATATGCCTCGTTATCGAAGCCGAATTGTTCGTTCATTTATGTTTTAACGGATTATATGTGGACGATACATTCCCAATCAGATATTCAGCTAGATGTATAATATCTGGCAACTAATCTTCATGATCCAGTGATTTTTATCCTGCTGTTACAAAGGGATTTATAAATGTGAACTAGTAAAATCCCAATGAATTCCTATACTTTTATTCACCTTGGTAAAATTTCATTTACTCCCTGGGGTCCAAATGGACCACTCTGAGAAGCTCTGTACGAGGTGTTACGATATCTATAGGATATTCTCTACATATGTAGCAGTCACAGATCTATTTCCTTTCGCGAATCAATGCCCCTGTTAAGAGAATCGGTCACTCACTGACCAATCAACTGGCAGAGCGCATTTATTCCTTCTCCCTCTCAGGAACTATTTTTCTGGTCCCTTTTCTGTAGAAGGGACAACGTCAGAGAGAGTCTGGAGCTAGCAGAAGGAACATATCTCTCACACATAACTGCACTGATTCCACTTTGAACACTTCGCTTACTGCTAGCTTTAAACACGCTTCCTACGAACCAAGGACCAGCATACAGCCCAGCGACGCAAAGAGACACTTTCTCACTCTCACTCCTTCACGCCTGCTACTGTAATAAACCTTACTTTGTTGTGTTAAAAGAAGTTTTGTAATTCATTTGTGTGCCTAAAAAATATAGTGTTAGGGAAATTAACTATTCCTCTCAAACCGCTATACATATCTGGCTACTTGTCTACATGATCAAGAGATTTCTGTTGTTTTAAATGCAAACTAGTAAATTTGTCCCCATCTGAGCTCTATACTTTTATTCACCCTGACAAAATTTTTATTCACCCACAGTGGTCTATATAGACCATTTCGAGAAACCCTCATTTAAATAGACCTAATTTAGAGGCCTATATGTTTATCCGAGATGATTTATACACGTTTATTTATTTTAGTCAGATCACGAAAATGATGGACAGCTATAAACAATATACACCCGACAAGAGCAGGAGGCGAATGGAGAGCAGACTGCTCAAAAGCCGGACTGTCCATTCATCATACTAAGTGGTAATTTACTAAGCTTTTTTGCTTAGATGTGGCAACTAAGTGTGATGTGTTTGAAGAGCCCTTAAATGTTTAGCTGAGTTAACTATTAAACCATGGCCAACCTGTGGGCCAGACTAAGCATATCTAAAAGTTAAGTACTACTACAGCTCGTCGATTAGTAAAGTACAAAGTACAATACCCTCACACCTCATTAAACCTACACATTTTTTGCTGGGGATTTTTAAGATAAGATAAAATTTAAAAAGATAGTGTAAGGAACAGTTTCTAAGTTTTTTGCCATTTACGAAACAACGTCCTTCGAAGTGAGTTTTGCTCCAATGACAAACTGTTAAAAACCACGCGTACATCTCTACTCGAAAAACTAAAGTTAGCATCTTCAACTTTACGCATTTTAATTTAAGTGCCAACCAAAAATAATGTCTGCCTTTTTAGGAAGAGACAAAATAGTTCGTCTGATGCGAACTGTCTCATCCAAATGGTGAGTGAAGATTTCTTTCGAAGTAATATTACATGATTTTTTTATTTGTTTAAATTTACTTTTTGTTAGATTATTTGGTGACAACGAAAAAACATTAAATAAAAAAAGAAAAAGACTCACTATAATCAAAAGTGTGAAAGTTTTCTTTTTGTTTTGATTTTTGATATGTAAACAAATCTAGGATTTAATAAAGTAATTTTTCCTACTTGTGGTATAACATACTTAAAAAAGGTTATATTCTTTTTTTTTAATCCGTATCTTACAAAAGGAGAACGTTTTTTACTGAAGTTCTGGTTGACTGTTATTCACTAGTTACACGTTGGATACCGACTTTTTTTAATTATTAAAAACTTTTTTTTTTATTGTTTTCTTTTTTACTTAACTTTTTTTATTAAAAAAAAAAGATTGATTTGATTTATGTCAAAATTCGATTAATTACCTTCATATTGAATTAATGGTATAATCAATGCTATGATATAATTTATTTTTTCATGGTAATAAATCAGAAAAAATGTTTTTTGTCACAAAGGAATAAAATGCCCCAAGAATGTTTTTTTGTTTTTTTAGATTCTTCTTTATATTCCAAAACTTACAAAAAAAAAAAAAAAAAAGAAAAATGGTTACCGAAATTCTGATTGAATAACTATTTTTATGTTGGAGATTGTCTCTTTTATTTTTAAAACATTTTTTGTTTTTTCATTTTTATTTGTGTATTAATTTTAAACAGATTTGATTATTGTGAAAAGCTAATATATATATATATATATATATATATATATATATATATATATTCATCGCAATCCCAGAAAAAATCCGTCATAAATAAATAAAGTGAAATAAAAGGTAAAATTGATAATATGCAATAGAATAACAAGTATATGTTATATAAAGATAGAGATGGAATGGTTAATCACATAATAAGGGAATACTGCAAACTGGCACTAAAGGAATGCAAGAGTAGGCACGACTGGGTGGGAAAGGTTACCCACCGGGAATTGTGCAAGAGATTGAAATTTGAACCTATCTAATGGTATATGCAAAACCAGAATCTGTCCAAGAAAATGAGATGCATAAAATTCTCTGGGAGTTTGAGATACGAGCAGGTTGCCTAATCTCGACCAGAAGACCTGAGTTAGTGTTAATTAACAAGAAAAAAGAACTTGTCATTTTGTTGATTTTGCCATTCCAGCAGACTACAGAGTGAAAATGAAAGAAAGTGAAAAGATGAACAAATTCTTGGATCTCGCCAGAGAACTGAAAAAGCTGTGGGACATGAGGGTGACAGTGATACCAAATGTAGTTGGAGCACTTGGAACGACCCTAAAAAGCTAGGAGTAATTGGAAATAAAAAAAAAAAAGAATCAAAACTATCCAAATTTCAGCATTGTTAAGATCGGACCGAATACTGAGAAGAGTCCTAGAGACCTGAGGAGACTTGCTGTCACTGAGACTCCAGTGAAAAACAACCAAATGAAACTGGTGTAAAAAATTTGCAAGGAGTGAAATTATAATAATATCAAGAGTAAGTAATAATAAGATAAATAAAAATAAGTAAATAAATGAATAAATAAATAGATAATTAATAATAATAATAATAAAAGAAGATATGACTGGGTGGGGAAGGTGATCCACTGGGAACTGTGTAAGAAATTTAAATTTGATCATGTGAACAAGTAGTATATGCACAACCGGGAATCCATCCTAGAGAACAAGTAAAAAAAAGGTGAAGTTGGCGACTGAAGTCAAGGGCGACCTGAAGGCTCCCTTTTCAATGGCTACTACACTAAGTTGGAGGGGAGGGTGCTATTCCTTTCCCTGGACTGTTCCACTCTACCCTTGATATGTACCTTATAATGCTGAATATTAAGCAAGGAGGTATGAATTTGCATTTTTTAGAGTTTTTGGTATGACTCGACCTGAGATTGAACCCCCAGTCTCCTGGGCTATTGGCGATCAGTCTACCTCTAGGCCAATGGGCTGTTTGCACAAAATTCATTGGGATTTTGAGATACAAATTGATCACCTAATCTTGGCCAGACGACCAAACCTAGTGATAGTCACCAAAAACCAGAAAACTTGCCAAATTTTGGACTTTGCCATCTTGGCTGACCACAGAGTAAAATTGAAGGAAGAGAGATAAGTATCTGCACGGCCAACAATTTGTCTGTGATACCTGGACCTTGCTGGGAAACTGAAAATACAATGGAACATGAAAGAGACGGTGATACCAATTGTAATCGGTGCACTTGATACAGTTATTGGTAAAGAAACTGGAAGAATTGGAAATAAGAACGTTAGTGGTGACCATCCAAATGACAGTACTGTTAAGATCAGCTAGAATACTGAGAAGAGTCCTGGAGACTTGAGACTTGCTGTCACTCAAACTTCATTGAAAGACCATCAGCTGATGCTGGTGTGAAAAAAGTCGCAAAAGAGTAAAATAATAATAATTCTGTCAAAAATAAATAAAATAGCTGTACACTTACAGTTTTTGTGTATAAGGTGTGTTGTGGCAAATCCTCTCTATTGAATAATAACCTCTTGGTAGATTTACAAATAATTGATTTTTAAGATGTGTTTAAAATTTCCTTGCACATTTTTATTTGGAAACAATATTATCAGAAAAAGTTTCCAACTAAAAACAATTAATAAGTGAACAGTTTGTAAATCTTTATAAATGTTTTTTTTTTTTTTTTTTTTTTGTAAATTGAATTACCATGACCAGAAAATTCGGGAAAAAAAAGAAAATGTACATAATTTTTTTTTCATTTGCCAGAAACTTTTTCTCATGGTATATACCAAATTTTTAAACAGTCTTTTTTTATTTTCTAAATTCCTGAAAACTGTTGCCCATGCCTAATATTTCAAAAATAATTTTGTTTTTTTTTGTTTTTTTTTCACTAGTTCTTTTTTGGGGGCAGAGGGTGATATTTATCCAATATAATCAATGTGAGTGGTGGGAATTTTTGCACACATCTTTATGTATATTTTGTAAACTTATGAAATAAGGAGAGCTTCTCTCACCAACACAGAATTATTATTCTTTTTGCATTTTACAGTTGGCTTATTTTTCTGTCAACAAATATATAGATGTCCTATATTTCTGCTCACGTTTGATGATCAAAATGTTTTATTCAAATGTTTATGGGGTATTTATTATCAATACATGATTTGTTCAATGATCTGAGTTCTCGATCAACTAACACTTTGAATTCACACTTTCTAGAAGAAACTTAACTCAAATTATCACGAATAAAATCCAAACATGAATTCAAAATGTCTGACTCAGCAAGTATTGTGTATTTATTTAAGCTGCAATCTTCCATTAATTCATGCTTGTGTAAGGATGACACAAAATAATCTTTAAAAATATTGTCTTTCTTGTTATCAAGAATTATTTCTATTCTATTTGGTAATGATGTAATTGAGACCATCTATCCATATTTACCAACCTCTCTGCTCGGGCAGGATATGACACAAGGTCAATTTTTAAGCAGAGTTAAACAAGTTTGAATTCAAGTTTTCCTTCTCCTAGACTAGTTGCCTCACCAAGGCTGAAGAACCCAGTTTGCCCTACTATTTTCCCATAGCTGGAGGGAGAATAATTGGATTCCTACCTTTCCCAAGGGTATTGGTGCTATGTGAAATGCTATCAGTCTCATACAGGATTTGAACTCATGTCGCCGTGTCCATTTCCTACGATGATGTTGTGTAGGAAACCTTCCACCCCTCTTGAAAGTGAACTGTTCTGCTCATGGAGTTGATGAATGAAGGCTTTAAGTAGAAGCCTATCAATTGACATAGGGCAGTATGCTGAGCTAGTCTTAATACTCACGCAACTTTTGTACCGTGTTATTACCAGTCTAATAAACCTTTTTTATTGTTACATGTTATTTAGTGTTTGTCTTTACAAACCCCAAATTAACATCATAACAGACAATAACCATTACACCACCATCTATCTATATCATTTATCAAGTATGATGACTTATATTATATAATGATATATAACTGAAATATTTCATCTCTCTTTGATATTATAAAAGGTCACTAAAAATTTGGTATATGTTTTCAGATGAAGGACAGTCTATTTCAAGCTTATCCTTTTTTTTCATTTGTTTCTTGGATTGATTTAGAATTTTCTACCTTTGGATACTGATTTTATTTACTTTATGCTCAAATGAGACCTTTCTGATCTATTTTACTCTATAAAGTTTAAGGACCCTCTCCTGGAGAGTGAAGTGAACGTTTGTAGCAAATGCATTTAAAAAAAACTTTAAAGGAGTTCACTTATCAATTTTTATCAATATTTGCCCATTAGCCTTGGAGTCTATATTTATTTACTAAGTCTGGCGTAGTTATGGCACCCAGTGAGACTCAAACTCACAACTTACAAGTCTAGCTTGTAAACCATTACACAACATGAGGTGCTCAACCTAGGAGTTTATATGCAACAAACAAAAAAGTTATATAGTAGTTTGATTTTAAAAATATATAAAAAATGACTGTGCTTTCATTGTAATTATGTAAATTAGTATTTTTATATTTATAGTTAGCTTCCACTTGTTTTGAATAATGTTTTTGAAACATGTCTGAGATTTTGAGATGAAGCAGATTTATTGATTTCTATGGCATATCAACCTATCTAGGGTTATTTTATGCCTAGAGGTTAGAGAAGTTTTTTCTTGAGAGTTTTTTGTACATAGTTATATGATATAAAAAATACCTATTTAATAGAAATAAATTGCACACAGTTGTGTAGTTTCAAGTATTTCTTTTCTAATACAAATAATTTGCACAGTTATATGGTTTCAAGTATTTCTTTCTAATACAAATAATTTGCACGCAGTTATATGGTTTCTAGTATTTCTTTCTAATACAAATAATTTGTACACAGTTATGTGGTTTCAAGTATTCCTTTCTATTACAAATAATTTGTACACAGTTATATGGTTTCAAGTATTTCTTTCTAATACAAATAATTTGCACACAGTTGTGTGGTTTCAAGTATTCCTTTCTAATACAAATAATTTGCACACAGTTGTGTGATTTCAAGTATTCTTTTCTAATATAAATAATTTGCACACTGTTGTATGATTTCAAATATTCCTCTCTAATACTCATATCTATATGATTTCAAGCAATTATTTATATCTAATAATAGTTATTTGCTTGCACACTTAAACGTATTTACCAATCTCTCCTCTTGGACAGGATATGACACTAGGTCAATTTTTAAGTGGAGTTTAACAGGTTTGAATCCAGAGTTTTCGATCTCGTAGACTAGTTGCCTTACCAAGGCTGAAGAACCCAGTCTGCCCAACTATTTTCCCATAGCTGGAGGGAGAACAATTAGATTCATACCTTTCCCAAGGATATTAGTGCTATGTGAAATGCAATCAGTTTTGTCCAGGATTTGAACTCATGTCGCTGTATCCATTTCCTATGATGATAACCATTACACCACAGGCACCACGCTTGCATACTTATATGGTTTCAAGTAACTTATAATAATCTTTAGTAAACAACTATAGCTTCTAGTAACTATTCTTAATACAAATAATTTACAGTTTTATGGCATCAAATATTTCTATTGAATACAAATAATTTTTGAATTGATATATTTGACCTATAGATGGAACACTAATTGGTACTACTACTCCAGGTCATAGTGGTCCTGGGAGTAATGTCAATGAAAGAGTACCCCACACACCACAGACATAGAGAATGCATCAACAGATGCAGTTTAATGTCATACCCAGGACACCCCTTTTTGGGAGCTCTTACAGTCAGTGTATTCTAAGCCCTGCTGACAGGACAAAGATTCATTGTTTCACAAATAATGTTGACGCGTATCTTCATCTTTGTTGTTTATATCACAATATTTCAATTCATATTTTTATTAGACTTCTTTAGGTGTAAGTTGTATATTTTAATCTTCACAAGTTGCTAAAAAAGTTTTTTTCTCAATTAAATACTGAGTATAATTGCATATGCTATATACCCTGTCCACATCAGCCTCCACCCAAAGGTGATACCACAACTTTTGTGAGTAAAGTAGCCCTGCCACCCCTGGCACCTCCAGCAGCTTTGGCCATCAAACAGAGGATTTTTCATCTTATCTCTAGTGTCATGCATCTCCTTGTTTCTTATTTCTGTTAACGGTGTTGCGTTGATTAAGTGGCGTCTTATTTCTAATGAAGTTTACCGTTATTTTCTCTTGAGATTATCACATTCAGTCACCTTTACTTGAGAGTCCACATCACTGCAGAATAATCTAATCTGTTGACTCGTAGGACCTTTGAGATGGTTGGTAAGTATAAATAAAAGTTCCTGATCAATATATGACCAAATAACTCTCTATTTACCTTTAACCCCCTGAATTCTTGGCCTGCTCTGAATTTCAGTGATCGGATCCTGAATACTGTGAGTGTAATCCAGATTCATTATCCCATTATTTGATTCACGTTCTTCAATCAGAAGATTACATTGCTTGTATGAGTGTGCCTTGTGGATGTGCAATCTTTGCAGGCTGTTGAAATGTCTACCACAATCGCATGTTGTTGCCGGGTTAAATTTCAGGTCATTAAGCTTTAAGTCTGTCAAATGAGTGATGATTGAGAGACTTAAGAATTTACATTAGCTGTCTTTCGGTGTATGTCATATTTTGTAATCTTTATAAGTTACTGAAATATTTATCGCTATTTCATTTTAAAAAAACACAATTAAAACACCCACTTTAACAGGTTTTGGACTCTCAGTTATTTTATTTAAGGTTGTATATATGTATGTCTGTACTTGTAGTATTATCTGCAATTCTATTAAACTTTTCCTCCAGTCAACAGAGCTCAGAAGTTGCTGACTGTATCCCATGTAGAGAGGTAAGACCCACACCTCTACAAAAAAGGGGATGTTCTGGGTATGACACTAAACAGCATCTGATGGTGAAGCTCCAGTTCTGGAGAGTTGAGGGATGTGCAAAGTGCCCATGACGGAATAGTTACCAGCAATAGAAATGGACACAGTGTTCTGATTTCAAATCCTAGACAAGGCTGTTTGCATTTCACATTGCACTAACATTTTCCAGAACATTATGAATCCAGCTATTCTCACTCCCGCTATGGGTAAATAGTTGGGCAGACGGGACTCTTTAACTTTGATATGGCAACCGGTCTAGGAGAAGGAAAACTTTGAATTCAAACTTGTTAAACTCCACATAAAAATTGACCTTGTGTCACATCCTGGTCATGTGTAGGGGTTGATATATACATACTTTCATTGCCATGACTCCCAGGTCCACTCTGACACAGAGTCATGGTATCTGTATGGGTCAAATACTTGTCTAAATTTATGAGATGAAGTTTGATAATTATTATTACTTAAAATATTCTGACTATTGACTTCATCTTTATTGTTGTACTCAGTGTTTCAGCCAATATATCTTTCAGCCTTCTTCACAAGTTTCATGTTGAACTTCAAAGGCTACACAGAATCCTGAACTGAACCCTTTAGTTGAACCACAGGGGTAGACTGTTTCAATTCTGTTAACCATGACCCACTACTAGTGTTAAGTTATAGTAAGTATTCCTTGTTATTCTTACTCGTAGTTGGGATTGAACCTGCAACCTCCAGAAGATTTCACTTAGAAACACTTTCCAACCAAACACCTTATCTGCTGCACAATCTGTTTTTGCTGGACAGAGTGAATTTTTGGGACTTATAAACCTAATGTCTCCATCAGACCATCAGATACTCCTCTCCATTATCATATCAGAATTTTTTTTTTACCTTAGCTTATATTCTAAGTAATAAAGATGGGTCAAATAGATCTTAAAAATTATTTACATTTGATCGGACTGTATGCAAAAAAATAAAAAGATTAAAAAAACAAACCTAAAGAAACAACTACATAAGTAATAGAAATATGAACACACAATAAACATGATTTCCAAATCTCTAGGGGGTGTCCTTGTGGGGTAATGGTTAAGGTGATGGACTGTGGAATCGTAGTAAACGAGTTCGTACTCCAGTCACGCTATTACGTTCACTTTCGGGCAAATACCCTTAGGAAAGGTATGAACCCCCTTATACTCCCAGCTATGGGTTAAATAGTACCACTACTGTTCTTCTAGGAGAATGACTTTGGCATTAAATAACCTAGAAAGGTTGATATGCCATTAAACAAAGAAACCGAAACCAAATCTCTAGGTATTAAAAAAACCTTTGGCAGGTAGACATGCTGTTTCATTTTCTTTTTAGTTAATGGCATATTAACCTTTGTGGGTTATTTAATGTCAAAGCCCTTCTTGTAGAACAACAATAGTGGTACAACTTAACCCATAGCTGGCAGTGGGGATTAGGGGGTTAATACCTTTCCCAAGGTTAATAGTCTAAAAGTGAATGTAATAATGTGATTGGAGTTTAACTTGCTTACTAAGTTGTAAGTAAAGTTGGCGACTGTAGTTGAGGGCAACCAGAAGGCTCCCTTTTTAATCACTCTATTAAAGTATATAGTAAACTGGCTCATTAGCCTAGTGGGTAGAGCGTTTGCCAATGATCCGGGAGACCTGGGTTCAGTCCCAGGTCATGTAATACCAAAGACTTAAAAAATGGTACTTGATACCTCCTTGCTTAACACTCAGCAATATAAGATACATATCAAGGGTAAAGTGGAGCAATCCTTCCCTACACCTCAGTGTAGTAGCTATTGAAAAGGGAGCCTTCTGGTTGCCCTCGACGATGGTCGCCAACTTTACTTTTTTTATGTATATTATCTTTTTCATTTGATTTAATTTTCAAGTATTACATTCTACTTTTGTTGTAGTTGTTACATTTGTTTATAAATTCCATACACTAAATGTGCATATTTATCCAACCCTTCTACCACAGGCAGGATGGCGCAGATGGTTAATGTCCTGAACTGTGACATTGTAGTAAGCAAGTTCAAACTGCAGTCACTTTTGAACTAATACCCTTGGGAAAGTTATGATCCCCCTTATATTGGTTAAATAGTATCACTGTGGTTCTTCTACAAGCATGACTTTGGCATTACATAACCCACAAAGGTTGATATGACATTGAACAAAGAAACCAAACCAAACAGAAGGTTAATTTTTAGGGCAGAGTGAAGTTGGTTTGAATTCAGAGTTTTCCTTCTCCTAGACTGGTTACCTAACTAAGGTTAAAGAACCCAGTCTGCCCTGCTATTTTCTCATAGTTGGGAAGAGAAAACATGAATTCATGCCTTTCCCAAAGGCATTAATACAAAGTGAAACGCAAACAGCCTTGTCTAGGATTTGAACTTGAGTTGCCATTTTCATTTCCTTTCTTAATAACCGTTACCCTAACTATGTGACACTATGAAGGGGGTGCACTAAGCAGACGATCTTTTTGTTTGTTTTGGCGCGAAATCAAACAAAGGCCTGAGCCCGCGATCACAGACGTGACCGGAAGTGAGTAAGGGAACGCAAGAGGGAGTTAGACAAAGGAACCCAGAGAGAAGAGTTGGTGAAGGGAGATGCAGAGGGGCAGTCTGGGAGTCGACACCAGACAGCAGAAGAGACCAGTCGGCATGAGACAGGGTCCAGGAGCAGTGAGGGAAGACCAGTCAAGATGAGTCAGCATTCCCCGTGGCTTGTGGAAATTTCGCAAAAAAAAACTACACATCAGCGATAATCTACAGATGCACAAGGAATGCAGAGTGTCACAATGTAACCTTCTTGCACTTGAGTTAACCCAAGCCCATATTGTTCGTTTGTTCTTTGTTCTTTTTCTCCCCCTCCCTCAGATATATTTCTTGTGCCATAAAGAAATGTGTGATGCCCTTGTCGGAACCACTAGATAATCACCGGCCAAGACAGAATTATGTCGAAGAAGTTGATAAGTACAGGGGCCGCGGGGGTATTGTCACAACTATGCCTCTATACACTAAGTGTAACAACTATTATGAGACAGTATTTTCATGTATCTAAAATACTTGAATTAATGTTTTTGTTTATCTCATTTTTATATTAACCAAAAATATTATATAATATTTGTGACTGTAGCAAAATGTGAAACTGTTATGGCCATTTTTTGGGTTATACACTTTCTGTTATTTCCTTTGGAATTATGGACTGTTTGAATGACAAGTGACAACAAATTTTACAACCTGATTTGTTCTTAATTGTCTTTTTTTAAAAAAATGTTTTTGTTAACACAATTAGAAATAATTCAAAGATTATACAGAAAGTTATTAAAATAAATATAGATGAATTAAAAATGTCCAGATGTCCCACCAGACTTTTGTACACAGAGAAGAAAAGTCCTGTTTGAAATAATGGCTCTAAATATGAGTGGGTTGTGTGGAAACCAATGCATATAATATGGTGTTGCTAAAAAGATAGGTATGTAAATGAAAATAAAAGAAAGATGAAATTAAAGACTGTGCTTTCATTATAATGATGTAGATTAAGGCTTTTGTTTCAATTAAATTAGATAGCATTTTTTAAATTCTGAAATGAATCATTTTTATTATTTCAAATATTAAAAAACTTGTCTTTGTTATTTTCATCACATTTTCACTCATATTTTTTTTACCATTTTGCAAGGCTTAACCCTCTACTTGGCCCTCCAGCTAGGATAAGTATGTATTATCTGTTCTCTCTCAGTTGCATTCTTGCCTTTGGATGGAATACATTGCAATTTTTTTGTCTTCGTTTAGTTTATATGTTTAACAGCATATTAACTCCTTGTGGGTTATTTAATGCCAAAATTTGAGTCATCTGTAAATCTTCAATTTTAATCTATATTTTCAATGTTCCAATGTTTTTTGTTCTTTTTGATGTTTTTTTTTAAAATCTATAATCATTTAATCTATAATGATTTGTTTGCACAGATTTGTAAAATTTCAAGTATTGGAATACTTGGGGGTAGGGAAGATATTTAGTCAAGTCCCCACTTTCCAAAGACCAATATTAGCACTGGTGTATCCATGGTATACTAACATCGAACACAACGGAAGAAAAGACAAAATAAATTCAACTACACATGTCATCATCATCATCATTATGTCACACCATCAGCACGGATATCCCTGACCCTCTCCTGCCACCCTTCTATATCATCTATCACTTCTGGCAGGTCCTTAAGGTCACATCCCGTATTGTCACAGAGCTGCTGTATGTAGATTCTAGCTGTTTGTCCTGCCTTTGGTGGTCCATGTGAAGGGGTCCACAGGAGTATGTCACTTATGAGTTTGTCCTTACTTCTCCAGCAGTGTCCCGCATGGCTGGTTCGTCTAACTTGGATAGTTTTTGTGATGGGTAGTATGTAGCAAAAACAGCTGCTGCTTTATGGGGTGCTGCCTTCAGGATTTGTTCAGTATTGCTCGCAGCATTCTTGTGTAGTTGCTGTCAAGCTTTTTCTCCATTTGTTTTGTTAGCGTCCATGTAGTGCATTCATACTGCAGTATCGACACGGCCACTGCTTGAAAAAACTGCATTTCATTTTAACGGTCAGGTCTGACTTCCATATGACCGATAGCCTATCAATAGCTGTCCATGCCTTTGCTAGTCCCGTATTGATGTCTGTCTCAGTTGATGAGACACTGCTTCCTAGATAGGTGAACTTGTCAATGTAAGAACACTTAATATTTTATATAACCAATATATATGCCGGTGATATTACAAGAAAAGAATACACAAATGTGGGTAGAATTAAACACATATTGTTTCATGAGCAAGCAGTATGTAAAATGGTTACAAAATGGAAAAAGGTTGACTTGAAAAGTGTTGGTGATATAGCCATGTAGCTTTATTCTTCCCTGGCAGGGCTTAGAGACAATGTTTCTACTGTTTAAAGAACAGCAACAAATAAAGTTCAAGAAAGGGTTTCAGGGATTGTTATAGTGACACCTTATGGGCCCCTACTGAACAAGCAAATTATCAAAGAGGTATTCTGGTTGTATATGCATTTTTGCCAGCAAAGAACAAGAAATTACATATTATGATCTGAACTATAAATAGTGAAACCTTATGGGCCCCTACTGAACAAGCAAATTATCAAAGAGGTATTCTGGTTGTATATTCATTTTTGCCAGCAAAGAACAAGAAATTACATATTGTGATCTGAACTATAAATGGGACTCTGAATGACAAATCCAGAAGAGAGATTTACCAGTTACATTCTTTATATAATCTTTTGATATCAATATTTGGCCCAGTCATTTGTGGCTTTACAATATGCTGACTGTATCTTTGCAGAGGGGTAAGAACCCCACCAATGAGTGTCCTGGATATGACACTAAACTGTCTGATAGTGAGGCTTCAGTTGTGGAGCTTTGGTAAATGTGGAGTACCGGCCACTTTGTCAATCGGGCTAAGAATATGTATCCCCTGTAGGAAGGTAAGACTCCCTCATCCAAAAAAGGGTGCCCTGGGTATGACATTAAACTGAATGTGATGCTGAAGCACCTGCCCAAGAGATCTGGGGAGTACCTCTTCATTGCTATGATTTCCAGGTCCAGTCTGACCTGGGGTGGTAGTACTTTATAGGGTCTCATCTATGGGTTAAATAAGTAAAGTAAAGTTGGCGACCTTAGTCGAGGGTGACCTGAAGGCTCCCTTTTCAATAGCTACTACACTGAGGTGTAGGGGAGGGAGCTACTCCATTCCCAGGATTGGTCCACTTTACCATCGATCCTCACCTTATAGTGCTTTGCAAGGTGGCATCAAGTACCATTTTTTGAGTCTTTGGTATGACATGACCTGAGATTGAACCTTGGTCTCCCGGACCATTGGCAAACACTCTACTCATTTGGCCAAAGGCCTGGTAATAGTGCTATTTATTTACT
Organism: Sepioteuthis lessoniana; assembly: GCA_963585895.1. Lineage (NCBI taxonomy): Eukaryota > Metazoa > Mollusca > Cephalopoda > Myopsida > Loliginidae > Sepioteuthis > Sepioteuthis lessoniana. The sequence continues at coordinate 99,317,934 of OY757913.1, read as the reverse complement.
TACTATACTTAAAATCATTTAACTGTGTGCAAAAAATGATTAATATTAAATTGAATTATTTGATAGCAATACTTGAAACCATTTAACTGTGTGCAAATAAAACTATATATATGTTAGATATCAATTCTTGAAGCCATTTAAGTTTGTGCAAAAAAACTCTTGGTCATTTAAAAATAATGTTACCTATAAACTATTCTTTTACAAATCATGTATATTTATTACATATGTATAAAGAGGGGTCTTTAAATAACCTACATGGATTGATATGCTGTAAAAACAAACTATCAACCAATATCAATATTGTTGTGTGAAAAAATTTCATGGTGTTTTGTAGAGAAATAGTTTTTAGAATTTTTTTTTCTTTTTTCAGTCAGACTTAAATTATTCATCAATTTAATTATGTTTTTCCATGGATTTTTTTGAGATCTGTCTGTGCAATTTAGAATATGATGAATGGAACTACCTGATATGGTTAAATAGAACTGTTCACTCATTTACTAAGGATTATTATCATTAGTTATTTGAAACCATAAAACTCTGTAAATTATTTGTATTAGATAGGAGGTGCCCGTGGAGTAATGGTTATCGTCGTAGGAAATGGACACGGCGATACGAGTTCAAATCCTGGACGAGACTGATTGCATTTCACATAGCACTAATACCCTTGGGAAAGGTATGAATCCAATTATTCTCCCTCCAGCTATGGGTAAATAGTAGGGCAGACTAGGTTCTTCAGCCTTGGTGAGGCAACTAGTCTAGTTAGAGAGGTTAGGTAAATATCATTAGATAGGAATACTTGAATATCATAGGGAGGCCCTGTTAACAAACTGGACTATGAAATCATAGTAACTGAGTTCGAATTCCAGTTACCCTGTTACATTCACTTTCGGACAAATACCCTTGGGAAAGGAGTGAACTACCTTGTCCTCCCAACTATAGGTTAAATAGTTCCACTACTGATTTTTTACAAAGATGGCTTTGACATTAAATAACTCAATAAGGTTGATATGCCATTAAAACAAAGAAACCAAACACTGATATTACATATCCTTGTGAAAAATAAAACTCTTAAGGAATGACCACACAAAAAATGTAAATGTGAACATTCAATGAACACAATTCCCTTACCCCTAAGCAGACAGAAATCCTAGATGAGTTCACATGCCACTAAAATTAATCATTGCCCAGTTGGCTGGGGCTAAAGAATACACCAACTGCACCTCTGCAGAGGAGTTAGACCCCCCCCATATTTTTCCTGAATATGACACTAAACAATGTGATGGTGAGGTTCCAGTGATGCTGAAGTTTTAGGGAATGCGGAGCACACCTTCATTGCCATCGCTCCCAAGTCCTCTCTGGCTGAAATGGTAGCACCTGATAGGGCCCGTCTATGGGTTAAATAGAACTAATCTGCATACTTATGCTAAACTAAATTACTTAAAATAGCACTGTTTTGACATTTAAACTACCTACTTATGCTGAACTCAATTGTCTGAAATGGAACTGTTTTCAACATTAAAACTGTTCTACACTAAACTGAATTATTTGAAAGAGAACTCTTTTGATATTTAACTATGTGTGGACAAAAACTATACTTATACTAAACTGAATTGTGTAGATTAGAACTTTTTGACTCAACTGGATAGCTTGAAATAGAAATGATTTTGACAATTAAACTGTGTACTTACGCTAAACTGAATTGTTGGGAATAGAACTGATTATTTGCATAAAAATGGATTTGGCATTGAATAACCTACAAAGGTTAATATGCCAAAAAATCAACCAACCACACACATTATTGTGCCACATTTATACATCAGCATGATTGTCTTCCCAGTATACAACAAAACAGTTTTACTCTGCTTAAAAGATTGACCTTGTGTCACATTTTTCTCATGGTGGAGGGGTTGGGTAAAGGCATCAAAGTATGTAGCCTTTCATGAAGTTTGAACAAATAAATTATTAATATCATTAATACAGATTAACTGAATTTTTATCTGAAATTTTCATTGTGCAATATCTGATCCATTTGATTTATATTCATCAATGAATTGCCAAGAAGGAGATTATGTTCAAAATTATTCTTGTTGGACAAAAAAATGCATTTTACATCATTAGGCTATGGACTTTTGATGTACCTATTCTTATGAAAAAATAGTCTGTTTTGATGTGCTGACATTTGAAGACAGAATTTATTTTTGAAAATATTCATGTAATTTACACATTTTACTTGGGTGAGTCAAAAGTTTTGCATTATTTTGGCTTGTGATAGTTTGCAGTACATATATCAAGGTGACTAAAAGCAGTCAAGCTGTGGAAGGTTACTGCTGTACTTGGTAATATTGTGGAAGAAGATGCACTGACAAATCTATTTGTGTCCTTGGGTATGACTTTAAACTGTGTCTAATAATGAGACTCCAGAAAATATGGAGTACCACTTTATTGCCATTACTCCCAGGTCCACTCTGACCCAGAGTACTAGTACTTGTTAGGATCCCATCTATGGGTCAAATATAACTATTCAATCTTTCACTTAGGATTATTATTAATGTTAAATAAAATTATTTGTGTTGAATAGCAATGCTTGAAACCATTTAACTGTGTGCAAATAGAACTATTAGTGATAGATAATGTTACTTGTTTCACCTTTGACAGGTCATGTAAGTTTGTGGATTTCAAAAACAGGATGCACTTGTGTCTTAAGGTAAACAAAATACAGAAGAAATGCCATGTGAATTGCGTGAGTAGGATGCCAGAGGGAAGAATAACCATGAGATGTGTGGGCGTCCGAAAAATATCTAATGACAAAATTTTCAACCCCAGGGCAGTGAGCAGAGAGAGAGAGAGATTAGATGTCATGCCATTCTTGTCACTGGGTTGGGAGGTAGAGAAATGTCTAAATGTACAAGACTTACTAACGTTGAAAGCAAGTATGATCCCAGAAGAAACTAGAAGACCCTAGCATAGGCCTTTGTTGTGAATTGGTCAATGCCAGCCTCGTGGAGGCAGAATAAAGAAGAAATGAAGATGATTAAATGTTTTAAGTCAGTCCTTTGCCAACTTCATGGAGGCAGAGTGAAGAAATAAGGCTCTCTGAAGATATTGTACCTCAACCTGGTGTAAATCTTAGCTGTTCCTGACTTCACTCAACAATTTCGCCAACCATTTCGTAACTTTTGTAATAAAGAAGAAGAGATGAATATTTCTGTATATTAGTCTTGTTTTTTCATTCCTGTATACAACAATAGCAATACTTGAAACCATTTAACTTTGTGCAAAAAAAAGATTAATATTAAATAAAATTAGTGTTAAATGCCAATATTTGAAACCATTTAAGTGTGTTCAAACAAATGAGCACTAACTTGTTTAAAGATAAAGTTACCTACAAACTATTCACTTAAAAATTATATATATAATATGTAGGTGCTCGTGGTGTAATGGTTATCGTCGTAGGAAATGGACACGGCGACACAAGTTCAAATCGTGTACGAGACTGATTGCATTTCACATAGCACTAATACCCTTGGGAAAAGTATGAATCCAATTATTCTCCCTCCAGCTATGTGTAAATAGTAGGGCAGACTAGGTTCTTCAGCCTTAGTGAGGCAACTAGTCTAGGAAAAGGAAAACTCTGAATTCAAACCTGTTAAACTCCACTTAAAAATTTACCTTGTGTCATATCCTGCTGAGCAGAAGGGTTGGTAAATATGATAATATGTATATATATATATATATATATATATATATATGTGTGTGTGTGTGTATGTATAAACAGGATTTAACCTTAAATAATTATCAAAGGGTGATATGCTATTAAATCAAATAACTTAATATCACATTGTGCATTGCTTCATTTTGTGATTTGAAAGCTGCGCAGATGAACATGCAGTTTTGTCTAATTCAGGAACTTTGGCTCTATGAGTTCACAATGAGCCATATTGCCATGAAAGTAACCAAAAATATTTGTTGTGCAAAAGGTGAAGGCGTAATTGATTACAATACAGTAACCAAATGATTAAAGAAATTTTACTTCGTTGTAAGAGCCTTAATGAACTGGCAAACCGTAGAAGCAAATCTAGTGGGTAGTACTCAGAGAATTTAAGGCAAGCTGGGCATCTCACAGTTCAGTGTGGTGTGAAATATTTCCCTATAAAAATGCTGTAGCATCATCTTAGAATAAAAGTTAATCGTAGTTTACAAAGTTCTTTGCTTAGATTTGGCACAAGGCCAAATGAATGGAGCACACACTGAGACTCGAACTCACTCTTGCAGGTTTTCTAGTCAAGCTTGCTAACCATTACACTAAAAATTAATAGACCTTTTCATAATTTTATCAAGTAAGAAAGACAACTCTTTATACAAGAATCAAATTATTTCCCTTTATTAAGATTTCGTTTATTTTTTGTTCAAACTTTTAATCATACGTATTGTAATCGTGATGAGATTATGTTTGGCTATTATTATTATTATTATTATTATTATTATTATTATTAAAATAAAACAAAAACTAAATAATAATAATGTCTTATTCCTTTGGATCTATTGGGTGGGTCGGAAGACTTGTCAGTTGGTCGTTACTTTAATTTTCAATATATGTTGAGGTGAAAGTGGTAGTTGCATTTCCGTTGAGTATTCTTGATTGATTGATCGGTAGTACATTAGGATTTGTGGAGTAAAGACCATGTCTATATTTATAGACATCAATTACATTTCCATTGGCTCAATAACAATAGAGATTAGACAACCTGATCTTTTTCAGTCTCTCCTCATATAGTTTGTTCCTCATTTTAGTCGCTCTTTTTTCTACTCCTTCATTCTCTATTCTTAATGAGTTTTGGGGGACCAAACAACATCGTCAAATTCTTGTTGGGGCCTTGCTTAAGCAATAAACCAATTTTTCAACATCTCACCATCCATATATTCATATGATCTATATATCAATCTTAGCATTTTATTGGTTTTATTTACTTGAATTTCAGTAAATTTGAAAATTTTTTGCTCTGGGTCCACATTCACACCCACATCTTCATCAAGTTTTGTGGTCTTAAGCAATTCTTTCTCTCTGGGATAACTTTTTCTCTCAGAGTATTTGTGTTTTAGATTATTTTTCTCACATTGAGACATGTTAAACTTTATCTGTCACTTATCTGACCACTCCATAAGATTTTCCACATCTGTCTGAAAATTATAGATATCTTATCTTTTAATGGTGGAAAATACATTTGTGTCATCAGGGAAGATCTGTGTAACTCATTTAACAACAGGTAGATCATTTATAAATATAACAAATTGGAAAGGTCTAAGAATGTTCCCTGGGGTAAAAAAACTTGTTCCCATTTTGATCTAAAACATTTGATTTTAACACACTATTTTCTGTTTTGTAGAAACTCTTTAATTCTATCAAAACTTGATTGTAAATTTAATGGAGGAAATATTATTTGAAATGATGATAAAAAGTTTTACGGAAATACTTGATTAATAAAGAGCCCTTAATTTTTACTCATAAAAAGTTGTTTTTATATATTGTGTATAACAAACAACCCTGAATTTTTGGCTATCTTAGCCTGCAAAAATATTTCTTCAATATCCAGTAACTAACAGAGAAAACATTCAATCACTTATTTATATTTTCAAAATTACTGTAATGGAATACTGTAAATCATCATCATCATCATATCGTGCCACCAGCACAGATCTCCCTGACCCTCTCCCGCCACCCTTCTCTATCATCCATTGCTCCCAGTAGGTCTTCAAGGCTACATCCTGTATCAGCACAGACCTCTTGTATATAGGTTCTAGCTGGTCATCCTGCCTTTACTTGTCCATGTGAAGGGGTCCACAGGAGTATGTCACTTATGGGTTTGTCCCTACTTCTCCAGCAGTGTCCTGCATGTCTGGTTCGTCTAATTTGGATGGTTTTCATGATTGATGGTAAGTGGGGTGCTGCCTCCAGGACTTATTTAATATTGCTCGCAGCATTCTTGTGTAATTGCTGTCAAGCTTTTTCTCCATTTGTTTAGTTAGCATCCATGTAGTGCATCCATATAGCAGTATCAAAACAACTGCTGCTTGGAAAAAACTGCGTTTTATTTTATTGGTCAGGTCTGACTTTCATATGACCGATAGCCTATTGCTGTCCATGCTTTTGCTAGTTGCATGTTGATTATGTCTCAGTTCATGAGACACTGCTTCATAGGTAGGTGAACTTGTCTACTAGCTTCAGAGAACTACTGTTTTGTGTGGAGATGTTGTCTTGTCTGCATTGATATGAAGGCCTATGCCAGCAGCTGCTTATTCCAGACTATGTAGCAGTGTTTCGGCTGGTGTGGGTGTATTTGCCAGGAGCACTATGTCATCAGCATAGTCCGCATCTGTAATTGTATGTGTGGGGTATCTTCTGCTTCTTTCCTTTATCAGCTTGAAACCATTGTCTTTCATTTTATCAATAGACGATCTAAGCACATAGTCTTGACAGATGATAAAGAGGTATGGGGCTAAGTTTCAATGTCTCAAAGCCCAGTTGGCTGGGGCTGTAGAATACACTGACTGCATCTTTGCAGAGGGGTAAGACCCTAGCCTGAGTGTTCTAGATATCACATTAAACCATCTGATGGTGTGGCTCCAGGAATGCTGGAGCTTTGGGGAAGGCAGAGTACTCCTTCATTGCCATCGCTCCCTGGTCCACTCTGGCATGAAGTGGTAGCACCTGATAGGGTTCTATCTATATATCAAATAGAACTGTTTGACATTTCAACTGAGTGCAAACAAATGATATACTAAATTGAATTGCTTGAAATAGAACTGTTTGATCATTTAACTGTGTAAACAAATGACTGATGTTTATTTGAATTGCAAGTGTTACATAGCAATACTTGGAACTATTTAACTTTGTTAACTTATGTTTACAAATCATATATATCTAATATATATGTATAAAGAGGATTTGATATTAAATAATCTACAATAGTTGATATGCTATAAAACTAAACCAAACAAAATCATATATATCTAATATATATGTATAAAGAGGATTTGGCATTAAATAATCTATAATGGTTGGTATGCCATAAAACCAAACCAAACCAAAGCAAATGTTTTAAAATTATGACTTGTGTAATGAACAATCCTTTGTTTTTAAGGTGAAAAATTTGTCTTAGAAAGTCATCCATCGCATGAAGGAACACTGTAGCCACAATAAAACAATAATAGTCACTCAAAGTTTAGGGATATCAGAGTTGGTTGCATCCATTCAATATGTTAAATGAATTGAAAGACCAAGTCAGTATATCATATCGTCTTCCAAATGACAATGTAAGAAAATTCAAAGTGTGGAATTTACTTTGTCATAACTTAGAGACATAAAAGTTTTCTTTGTAGAAAAAAAAAAAATTTTTCTTAGCAATTGCTCGACTGAATGGGCAGACTCAATAAAGATATCTAAAGATTTGATCCTGTAGAGAAGAGGAAAATCTCGTATTTTGGTTTGGCGCGCAATTTAATTCGACACTTAATTTCACCCAATCAGGATGACTTATCCTATTCAGCCTGGACCTTCATTTCTGGCTAGCAAAAAGGGCTTTGGCTTGAGACGGTGACCAGAACAGACGTTCCTCTGGCCGTCCCTACTTAGCGATGCTTGTTAGCTAGACAAGCCGCCCAGTGTGGACATCTCACTGCGGCTCTAACAGCAGCAGCAACAACATGGACACTCAACGAGGGAACCATCTAATTTATGGATTTCCTACGAGGAATCCCAGTTGAACATAAATTAGAAACATACAGCATGCCTTCCACAGGCACTACTTCATGTCACCCCAAAAATTGGCTATGTCGATCTGAGCGTAACTCCGCTCTCGACACTAGTTCCCTTTTCACCTCTGGTCCACACATGGAGACAATGCAGACTCTCCCCCAAATAGCAGATACAAAACTACACGGTGACTCTAAACACAATCCCTCACACATCCAGCAACACACGCTTCCATATCAACATCCCACTACGCCATTTCGTCTCCAACACTATCAAGCCTTAACTCCACGCTATATCCTAAGCAAAGTGCACAAATATTGCACTAAGATCTTAAACAAAAGCACGGATCTATAAATGATCCCTTCATTTTTTTTGAGAACTATGCTAGTTTTTATATATATATATATATATATATATATATATATAAAGAGTTAGGATAGCATAGACACAGTCAGTGATCACAAAAATGAGAAACTAACAGTCACCAAGTACATTGACTTTATGCCTACATTATCCAAAATTAAATATTATGTGGTCTATCACCAATATCTATTGATATTGCAAGTTATGTTACTAATATATATATATATATATATATATATTTGGTAAATTCATCCACCAATTCCAGGATTTAATGGCTTATACCTTTCCCAAGGGTATTAGTCCAAAAGTGAATGTAATAGTCCAACCAGTTATTGAACTCACTTACTTCAAAGCTGCAGTCCAACACTTTAGCTATTATATCACTAGGACTTACACAATTTTTATTGCTATCTCATAATAGTTATAACATTTACATATAGATTTCATTCACTTAATGTAATAACTATTATGGGACAAACTCTGCTGTCCTATAATTGTTACATTAGCATATAAATTTCATTCACTAAATGTAACAACTATTATGGGACAGAGGCAGTATTTATTAGCAAGTGAAAATTCTTTACATCAAAAATTATCTTGCTTTTATTCAGGAATACCTTGTCTCCAGATTATCGTCCAAGTTTACCCAGGGCCGGTAAGTTTCCCTCTCTTTTTCTCTTTATATTTTGAAAATTGAATTCAAAATAATTAGTGATGATAATTATTTGTTTTAAGTAACTATTTTTTATACAAATAATTTGCACAGTTATATAATTTCAATAAACTATTTCTATTTAATAATAATTTGTTATTTTATGACAAAGTCAGTTTTACAACTATGGTCTCCATTTATTTATAGTACAAAAAGTATTCTCACACTCATTCTAAACTGGTAAATAATTCATAAAGTAAGTAAAGTTGGCAACCATAGTCAAGGGCAACCCAAAGACGCCCTTTTCAATAGCTACTACACTGAGGTGTAGGAAAGGGCACTACTCCTCTCCCTAGATTACTCTACTTTACCCTTGATCCATGCCTTATAATGCTGAGTGTTAAGCAAGGAGGCATCAGGTACATATTTAGAGTCTTTGGTATGACTTTGGGATTGAAACCCAGTCAACTGGACCATTGACAAACACTCAACCCATTAGGCCAAATAATTCCTACTTAGTTGCAATATCAATGTTTTAAGAGCTAATGTATAAATAAAGTTCATAATTATTTTAAACTGGTAAACAATTCATACTAAGTTGAAATATCAATGGTTTAAAAGCCAATCTTTTAATATTGTTCAAAATGATTTTAAATATTATCTTAAACAAATCTATTGGACCTGTAGTTTTGACCCTAACAGGTACTATCACTCTGTTTTAGAGTGGAACTGAGAATGATGGTGACAATGGGGTGGTTCCACACTCCCCAGAGCTTCAGTACTGTATGCAGGTTGGTGTCATACCCAGGACACTCTGATTGATAAGGAATTAATAGAATTTTGGCCTATATTTGAAAGGTTTATGAATCCACTCTGTTGGTAGGGATTGTAGAATATGCCAATTGCACCTTTGCAGAAGGATAAGACTTTGCCAAGGTGACGACTTGAAATGCTTGAGGACCCGATCCTGTTGGCTGAGCAGTCTGTGACTAGGCAACTGAAAAGGTCACATAATTTACAAAATTTCACTTAGGCTCTTATTGACCTAGATGAACAGTCAAAGAGAACCAATCCAATTTTTTGGCCTGTCATATATGATTGTACCAACTGAATTCTTCAAATTGCTCTTGTGGAAAACAAGTACTCAATCTTATTTTATTTTAAAGATTCTAGAAAGTAGTGGCTGAGAGTCAATTGACTTGAGATAGCAATACATGAAACCATCTGTTGGCAAATAAATGATAAATATTTAATAGAATTGTTAGTGTTAGGTAGCAATATTTAAAACCATGTAACTGTGTGCAAACAAATAATTACTGTTAAGTAGAATTATTAGTGTTAAATAGCAATACTTAAGACCATTTGTGTGCAAACAAATGAGCTCTAACTCATTTAAAAATAAATTTACTAACTATTTGTGTACAGATAATATATATACAGGATCTGGCATTAAATAACCCACAAGGGTTGATTGGCAATTAAAACTAATGACCAAAATAACCAAACCAGCTTTGTAAACAGTTCTTCCTGTTAGATAGCAACAGAAAGATTTCTTTGATATGCCATATAAGTTGCGTGGGTGGCATAACAGGATGTTCACCTGTTTCCTAAAGTAAACAGGATGATACCCCAGCAAAAATGCTGCATAAACTGTATGGGTGGCATTACAGGATGTCCAGCTGTTTCCTAAAGTAACCAGGATGCAGGTATTCTTCAGTGGAAGTGCAACAGAAGTTGCGTGGGTGGAATGGAATGCTAGACAGGAAGTGTATCTATGTGCAACGTGAGGTGGGACATGAGACCACAAGGATTGAATAGACATCTGAAAAATTTTATAAACCAGGAAAGATATTGGACTCAGGAGAACGAAGTGGAAAGGCAGAGAGGTTTCACAGAAAAACCACACTGTTGCCCCTGTGTTTGTGCATTTCAGCCATCTTCAACTCGCTCTTCATCATCATTATCATGTCGTGCCGCTAGCACGGATATCCCTGACCCTTTCTCGCCACTTTTTCCTATCATTCATTGCCTCTGGCAGGTCTTCAGGGCTACATCCTGTATCCTCACATAAATACTGTATGTATGTTCGAGCTGGTCGTCCTGTTTTTGCTTGGCCATATGCGGGGATCCATCACTTATGAGCTCATCCTTGCTTCTCCAGCAGTGTCCTGCATGTCTGGTTCGTCTAACTTGGATAGTTTTCGTGATGGGAGGCAGGTGGCCGTATAGTTGGTGCCTTGTGGGGTGTTGCCGCGAGGACTTGCTCAATATTGCCCACAACATTCTTGTGTAATTACCGTCTAGCTTCTTCTCCAGCCATTTAGTAAGCGTCCAAGTAGTGCATCCATATAGCAGTATTGACATGACTGGTGCCTGGAAGTAACTGCCTTTCATTTTATCGGTCAGGTCTGATTTCCATATGATCGATAGCCTATCGATAGCTGTGTGTCGATGTCTTTTTCGGTTGATGAGACGCTGCTTCCTAGGTAGGTGAATTTGTCTATCAGTTTCAGAGAGGTTCCATCTAGTGTGGAAATGTCACCTGTTTGATTATAGCACATATATTCAACTTTGTGTGCATTGATATGGAGGCCAATGCCCATGGCAGCTCATTCCAAACCCACTCTTACTATACCCATATGTACATTCCAGTAATAAAAAAGACAAGAAAAGAAGCTGATTATATTTTCATACATCAGCGTTGTTATTCTTCTTCCTTGTATACAATAATCCAATAGTAGTATTGAACTACTTCATGGTTTTAAATGAATGCAAACATACATAAGTCGTTTTTTTTTTTCAATTCATAAAATAACTCAGAGATGACCTCGTGGTGTAATGGTTAAAGCGATTGACTGCGGAATCGTAGAAAAGCGTTTGAACTCCAGTCGCACTATTGTGTTCACTTTCAGACAAATACCCTTGGGAAAGGTATGAACCCCCTTATTCTCCCAGATATGGGTTAAATAGCACCACCAATGTTCTCTTAGAAGGATGGCTTTGGCATTAAATAACCTACGATGGTTGATGTGCCATTAAACAAAGAAACCAAACCATAAAATAACCCAGCAAGAGTTAACATGTTTTAGAACAACCAATACAAAAACAACCAACCAACCAACCAACCAACCACACCATTCATTAGAGAAACTAATTTTCCTCAGAAATCTTTCCTTGTTAATTGTCTCCTTATGGCTTCTATAAATGACTTTAGTTAAATGTTCCTGGTTTGGTTGAAAAATACAGACTAATTTTCTTTTTAATTCTTACCTTCAGATTCTTTAAAAAGTATTTTTAATTACATTTCTTTTCTTTTTTTTCTTCTTTTTTTTCAAATATAGGCCACCACCATGAAACATCCACAGCTTCACCAGAAAAAGAATATGCATTTGAGGTAATCTTAAATATTGTCATTGATAATAGAAAAGTTATTCACTTTTAAGGGGAGGGGATTGAAAAGTTCTCAACCAAGAAGGAATGGCATTTTTTAGAAATTATATATATATATATATATATATAGAGAGAGAGAGAGAGAGAGAGAGAGACAGAAAGAGAGAGAGAGAGACAGAAAGAGAGAGAGAGAGAGAGAGAGAGAGAGAGAGAGAGAGAGAGAGAGAGTGAGTTGGGTGGACATTGATGGATCAGAACAGAGACTGACAGAAAAGTAGATAGATTATTGCCTACAGATATGTACACCCTGAACAATTTTTTAATAAAAAATCTACTTTCTAGAGGATTTGGCATTAAATAATCTACAATGGTTGATATGCCATAAAACCAAACCAAACCAAACCAAATATCTAAAAAATCATTTAAATCATTTTTGCACTTTCAGATGGCATGTTCTAACATTCGTTATGGTGAAGGAGTCACATGTGAAGTAGGCAAGGTGAGTAGTCTTTTTTTTTCTTTTTTTTAACTCTGTTCAGAGTTTGATTTAAATTCATTCGTATTTTTCTAGAAAAAAAAACAATGTACTTATTTTATTCTTCTAAAATCTGCACTGCTCATTGTTCCTTACTTTATAAAAATGAAATATCTCTGGGTTTTTAGAAAAATATTCTGTTTTTCCTATTTTCTAATAATAAAAAAAACATTTATGCTTGATTTGTCAGCGTACTGCCCCAATCTTCTAAAATCCAAGCCAAATATTTTTTTATTTTTAAATTTATTAGACTAGACTCCGTAACTACAATATCCTCAGTTATAATTTAAATTCATTCATATTTTTCTAGCATGAAAATATACTTAATTTAGTTATTATTTTTTATATTAATTTTTAATGGATTTTATTTATTATATGGTGTTATTTGGTACTACCTCTGTTCCATAATAGTTATTACATTTGCATATAAATTTTATACTCTGCATATCACAACTATTATGGGACAGAGGTAATATCTCAGCCTAGTTGTCAGGGGCTGTAGAATATGCTGACTACATCTATGCAGAGCGGTAAGACCCCTCCCCCACTCAACAAGTGTCCTGGATATGAATCTAAATCATCTAATGGTTAGGCCTCTGTCTCAAGGCTTTGGGTAATGTAGAGTACTCCTTCATTGCCATTACCCCAAGGTCGACTCTGACCTGGTGTGGTAGTACCAATTATGGTCTTATTTATGGGTCAAATAGAGCTGTCTAATTATTACTTGGAACCATTGAACTGTGTCTAAACAAATGAGCTATGTCTCATTTGAAAATTCTATTCATTTATAAATCACATACACACACACACACATTATATACATATATATATATATATATATATAAACGGGACTTGGCATTGAATAACCTACAAAGGTTGATATACCATAAAACCCAACCAACCAACAACCAGGTAATAGAATTCATTTTATTTATAATTTTATCTTTATTTAGTATTTTGAAATGAAATTGATTTTATTATTATTATTTAGTCCTTGAAAGTTTTTCACATCAGCATTAGTTTAAGTGACAGCAAGTTTCCTAAAGTCTCCAAGACTCTTCTCAGTATTCTGGCTGATATTATTATTATTATTATTATTATTAATATTATCTAGTATTAATTTTACATACATTTTATCATCTCTGTAAACTTCTGATATGCTATTATTTCATATAATTCAAACTATTTAGTTTAAAATTCCCTGAAGGTTACTGACTATGATAAAAAATAATTGAAGATAGCTCGAGGGTACAGTGGCTTAAATGTTATGAGTATAACAACGTAGATGAGGATTATAGTCCAAATGATGTAAATTATGCATCATTTTACTCCTTGCGAGCTTTATCTTACTCCTTGCGATTTTTATTTAATTCCTGTATTTTACTCCTTACAAGTTTTATTTAATTCCTTTATTCTACTCGTAGCAAGTTTTTTTTTTACTCTTAGCTAGTTTTATTTAATTCCTGTATTTTACTCTTTGCTAGTTTTATTTTACTCCTTGCAATATTTATTTAATTCCTTTATCTTACTCTTTTCTTGTTTTATTTTATTCCTCTGTTTTACTCCTTGCCAGTTTTATTTTCCTCCTTGCTAGTTTTAATTAATTCTTGTATTTTACTCCTTGCAATTTTTATTTAATTCCTGTATTTTACTCCTTGCTAGTTTTATTTAATTCCTGTATTTTACTCCTTGCTAGTTTTATTTAATTCCTCTATTTTACTCCTTGCAAGTTTAATTTAATTCTTTCATTTTACTCCTATGATAGCCAAGTAATCAAAAAAAGAGACATCTTCACACTAAGTGGAGGTTCTCTGAAATCAGTAGATAAGTTCATGTACCTTGGAAGTTATGTCACATCTACTGAAAATGATATTTATATGTGACTAGCAAAGATATGAACTGTTATCGATAGCTCCTCAAATATATGGAAGTCAGACCAATGTGATAAAATAAAATGCAATTTCTTCCAAGCAGTGGTTGTATCAATTCTACTATATGGATACACCACATGGACGCTGACTAAGCGTATAGAGAAAAAGATAGGTAGGAATTGCACAAGAATGGTACAAGCCATATTCAACAAATCCTGGAAGCAATATCCTATAAAACAGCAGCTGTACGGCCACATACCTCCCATCTCTAAAACTATCCACAAAATATGTGAGACACTACTGGAGAAGTAAGGAGAAACTCATAAGCAACATTAATTAGCCTATAGACCTCTTCGCACAGACATGCATGTGTTGGCTGACTAGCAAGAACTTATCTACAACAGCTTTGTATGGACACAGGATGTAGTTTAGAAGAACTGCTGGAAGCAATGGATGATAGAGATGAATGGCAAGATTGAGAGTCAGGGAAATCCGTGCTAGCAGTGTGACATGATGATGATTTTACACCTTGAAATTTTAATTTAATTTCTTTATTTTATTCTTTACACATTTAAATTTACTCCTTTATTCTACTCTTTGCAAGTTTTATTTAATTCCTTTATTTTATTACTCGCAAGTTTTATATAGTTTCTTTATTTCTCTCCTTGCAAATTTTATTTTATTTCTTACATGTTAATTTTCACTCCTTGCAAGTTTTATTTTACTCCTTACTTGCCATTTCCTCTGGGGATGAAGCTGACAGCATTAATTTGCTGTTGGCTTTGACCCTAGTGGGTCAAAGGCAGACCTGTGGCCGAAAGGCCTCTGGTTTCAGCTGGGCTACTTTCAAGTGGGTGAACTGCATCATTGACACCTTTGTCACCCTTGTATAGCACTGCCCATAGTGTAATGGTTATCATCGTAGGAAATGGACACGCCGACACGAGTTCAAATCCTGGACGAGACTGACTGCATTTTCACATAGCACTAATACCCTTGGGAAAAGTATGAATCCAATAATTCTCCCTCCAGCTATGGGTAAATAGTAGGACAGACTAGGTTCTTCAGCCTTGGTAAGGCAACTAGTCTAGGAGAAGGAAAACTCTGAATTCAAACCTGTTAAACTCCGCTTAAAAATTGACCTCGTGTCATATCCTGCCCGAGCGGAGGGGTTGGTAAATATGGTATAGCACTGGACCTCGCTGTCCAGTTTAAGCTATGAGCAGGCATCCGTGCCTGAACCCAGATTTAGGTCCATGTCCAGCTAGGCTCATCAGGCCCACATTGCGCTAAGTGGGCTGATGAACAGCACAGACAATCCGGGCTCGAGCCTCGGTGTGTGCCTGATCTTCCCCTCCCCTAATCCCCACTATAATCTGACCTTCGAGTCATTTGACCTTGTGTCAAGTCTTGTCTGGAGCTTTGAGGAATGAGGAGTACCTCTTCATTGCCATCTCTCCCAGATCCACTCTGGCCCGGAGTGGTAGTACCTGATAAGGGTCCTATCTATGGGTTAAATAAAACTAAACCGTAGTGTGAGTTTACTGATTTTGGCATGTAAAGTGCGTATTTATGCTAAATTGGATTGTTTAAAACAGAACTGTTTTGACATTTAAACTGCATACTTATGCTGAACTGAATTACTCAAAATAGAACTGCTTTGACCTCTAAACTCTGTACTTATGCTAAACTGAATTATCTAAAATGAAAATGTTTTGACTTTAACTCTGTGTATTGCTCAGTAGGTTGGGGCTGTAGAATACACCAACTGCACTACTGCAGAGGGATATGACACTAAACAATCTGATGGTGAGGTTCCAATGCTGGAGCTTTGGGGAACGCTTAACACCCCTTCATTGCCATCACTCCCAGGTTCACTCTGGCCTGGTGTGGCTGCACCTGATAGGGTCTTATCTATGGGTCAAATAGAACTAAACTGCATACTTTATGCTAAACTGAATTGTTTGAATTAAATTTGTTTGACTAAACTGAATAGCTTGAAATAGAAATTTTTTTAACAATTAAACTCTGTACTTACATTTAAACTGCATACTTATGTTAAACTGAATTGTTTGAAATGGAACTGTTTTTGTATGCTAAACTGAATTGTTTGAAATAGAATTGATTATTGTATTTGTATAAAAATGTATTTGGCGTTAAATAACCTACAAAGTTTGATATGCCATAAAACCCAACCAACCAACCAATGTTAGCTGATGAAATTTCACTGTAGTCTGAATGACAGCAAGCCTTCTTTAGTCTCCAAGACTCTCCTCAGTATTCTGGCTGATCTGAATAATGCTGTAGTTTGGATGGTCTTTCCAACTCTTTCAGTCTCCTTACCAAGCCTTTGGGAATAGTTCCAAGTGCACCAATTATAATTGGTATCATTGTCACCTTCATTTTCTATAGCTTTTTAGTTCTCTGGGAAGGTCTAAGCACTTTTTTTCTTCCTCTCTGATTTTTTATTCTGTGGTTCACTGAACCTTAAGAACATTTTGAACCACAAAAATATAAATGAAATAAGAAGGAAACAGAGGCTGTAAAATTTTACCGACCTCTGTATTGAAGAAAGAAGTAAAGACTGTTTGAAATCATCAAATTTTACCAACTGAAGCCTTGAAAACAACAAGAACATAAAGAAAAAAGTAAATGAAACACTAGGAACTTTATAAGAAACAGTAATATCATTTTTCTTTTTATAATCTATTCTGAAAATGTTTGTTGCATTGTAAGTAAATATATTGGTTAATTGAAATTTTATAAATTTCATGTTAAAGTTATTTATTTAGCATTTGGAAATTATATGCATTTGTCAACTTATATTTTTCAATAAATTGAATTTGCTAATGTTTTATGGTCATTGACTATTTTTTATTGTGATCATTAAAGTAACTTAAAATACCTCTTACTCTTTTACTTATACTTGCTACATTTATGACTAATTATTTGAAATAATTTTATATATATATATATATATATATATATATATATATATTCATAACCATTCTAAACAGTTATATACTTCCTACTTGGTTGCATTATCAATGTTTCAAAAGAAAATGAATTACTGTAGTACACAATCATTTTAAAAAGGTAAATACTTTGTTAAAAACAAAGAACTCAGGCTATATCACTCTGCATACAGAGACGTTTTTTTACACCCGTCCTTCTTACACTCTCACATAAACCAATATGGCCGTTTGTTTACTTCCGGTCCTCGAATAACGCTCTCTCATCTTGAGAAGAGCAGGGGAGGTAACTGGCATGTCTTAACACACTTTATACTTGGTTGCATTATCAATGTTTTCAAGAGCCTATAAATTAATGTATATATCTACCCAACCCCTCCACTACAGGGTGTTAGGCAAAGTCAATTTTTAAGCAGAATAAATCTGGTTTGAATTTTGAGTTTTCCTTCTCCTAGACTGGTTGTCTAATCAAGACTAAAGAAACTTGCCTGCCCTACTATTTACCATCAAGCCATTCTCAAGAGCATTAGCGCAAAGTGAAATGCAAATAGCCACATCCAGGATTTGAACTCATGTCATTGATTCCATTTCCTATAATGATAATCATTATGTGAAGTGTACCTCCCAATTTAGTTCAAAATCTTTTTGAGTTTTATTCTCACCTCATACTGTTGCATTCTCATATACATGTTCATGCAGGATACATATATATACTGATGCAATAAATAAACAGACGCAGGAATAAACGACGCAGGAAGACTTCTTTAAAAAAATATTTATCTCTCACTTTATTTGTAAGGGTTCGAAAAGGGTTACTCAAGGCTTGCGTGTGAGAAGGAGCTGGAGACCGAACATAAACTGCAATATTTTGACCTCCACTCTTATCGCCGTCACGTTGTGTCTTTCTTGTTCTCCTGATGGCCAACCGGAGGCCCAGGTTCCACTCTGCTGGGTGATGGCTTCCTTTACTACATCTTATCAGCATCTTCTCTGGACCCCAACTCATCAGGGCCTCAAGGCCCCTTCGGCCTGATGTGGCTTTCCCTACCACATCTTGTCTATAACTAGCTTGTCGAACTCAACTGAATTATATAATCGTTTGATGCCCACTCAATCTTTGAAATCGAATGTTTAATCGTCATCAAGCAGAAATAACTGTCATGCAGTTCAGAGGTCACTCTCTTTTGGTGCATCAGTCTACGAGTGTACCATGGGAATTTTTTAGCTCGTCCCATTTCATCGGCCAATTTCTGCCCACGCGATTTCCTCTCATAACTGCCATTAGAATGTGTCACCTCCTTCCCGTGCATCACCTTGGAATGGAATTTTTGGCTGGGTCAAAAGATCAAAATATAACAATACTTATAATTTGCACACATTTATATTGTAGTCCAGTCAGCTGGGGCTGCAGAACACACCAACTGCATCTCTGCAGAGGGGTAAGAATCCCTCAATGAGTGTCCTGATATGACACTAAACAATCTGATGGTGAGGCTCCAGTAATGCTGAAGCTTTGGGGAATGCAGAGTACCCCTTCATTGCTATTTCTCCCAGGTCCACTCTGGCCCGGAGTGGTAGCACCTGATAGGGTCCTGTCAATGGGTTAAATAGAACTAAACAGTGTACTTATGCTAAACTTTATTGTTTGAAATAGAACTGTTTATATGTATAAAAATGGATTTGGCATTAAATAACCTGCAATGACTGATATGCCATAAAACCAAACCAAACATTTGTATGGTTTTAAGTATTCCTACCAAATACTATTAATTTTCAAACATTTATAAGGTTTTAATAATTCCTACCTTATACTAATTTGCTCACACTTATTTGGCCTCAAGTATTCTTATCTAATACCAATAATTTATACTCAATTATATGTTTCAAGTAACTATTCCTATTTAGTAATAATAATCATTTGTTTGCACACATTTATAAAGTTTTAAATATTCCTATCTAATTTTAATAACTTATGCACAGTTATACGTTTCAAGTAACTGTTGTTATTCAATAATAATAATTATTTGTTTGCACATCCCTATCCAATACTATTAATAATTTTCAAACAGATCTATTTGACCCATTGATAGGACCCTAACAAGTACTATCACTCCAGGTCAGAGTGGATATTGGAGTAATGGCAACAACAGGGTGACTCCACACACCTTACAGTTCCAGAACTGGAACCATAACTCTTCAAATTATGTCAGCATAAAATAACCTAACATGAGTTGTCATGTCATAACCCAACCAACCAACATGCTCACCTCAGTTTAAACCAAGAAAAAAATGAAGAAAAATTATTGCTTGGCAAACAAAATCTGACATTATAAACTCTTCTTTCCCTTGATATACTTATTGTTGTGAACCCAAGTTGGGGCCACGAAAAGACAACTCGGAACATGGTATAAGTTTAAAGATATATTGAAGTTACAAGATACAGAGAAAAGTGGTGGCATTAGCTAGGCTTACTTGTCAGTCAAATATCAGTAAAGTATCTAATATTCACAGGAGTACTTGGCTCTCGATTAGTATAGAATTTGGAAGAGTCCATGAATGGGTTGGTAATTGTCCCATAACACTTATTTAGGTGCAATGTGGAATATACATGTAGATGCAAGTTTATCTCTCTGAGTATGTATGCATATAGGCATAGCATATGTATATGCATGTGAGGGTGATTATATCTATATGGACAGGGGTTTAAGCAGAGTTTGACAGGCTTGGATTTAGAGTTTTCCTTCTCCTAGACCAGCACTATGAGAAATGCAGACAGCCTTGTCTGGGATTTGAACTCTGGTTGTTGTTTCCATTTCCTATATCACAAGTGCCACCATATTGTCAGTGTATATGTATGTCTGTACACAGATATGTGTGTATAGTAGTATCAAAAGGATAGCTAAACAAGTTCGGGGGGTTGACTGATTTTGATAGATTATAAAAAGAAAGAAGCTTTTGGCAATGGGCATGAAAGGGTTAGTTTTGTAACATCTGTAATAAACAAAAATTTTTCATACTAGTATGGTCAGAGGTCAGTAGACAAGGCTTTTATTTATTTTTTTTTTTTATACTTTAGTTTCGGGAAGTCCTCATGAAAGACGTGTTTTTCTTTTCTGGAAGTTGGGACTCCATATATTTAAGGGAGTAATCAGGAATTAAAGCAATCAGAGGCAGCCCAGGTCAGTAGCAGTTTGAGTGAAGCTCTACTTACTTTGGCTGTCATATGTGCCACACCCAACCATAATTAACTTGAAGAATGAATAAAGAAATGACTAGTGTATTCTCAACTTCATTTTTTTTTTTTTTCAATGTGGAACTGTTCCATGGCTTATGTAGCTAACTAATCTTTTCTTAACAAACACAATGGAGGATTAAGGTTTAATAGGCAAAATTGTGCAAATTGCAGACAATACTGCCAAAAAATAGAATCTTTATTGTTTTTGTTTGTTTTTTGTCCTTTCAGGATTTCAAAAATTTGAATTCTAAGAACATCTGTGTGATGACAGATAAATGTTTAATAGATACCCAGGGTGTTCACATGGCTCTTCAATCCTTGGAAGATGAGAAACTGAACTATAAATTGTTTACTGACATCAAAGTGGAACCTTCTGATGAAAGGTAGGAGGTACTGATGGCTATATTTCAATCCCTCCTCCTCCTCTTAATGGAATGCACAGTTACCTCCCTTGCAGAGCATTCCACTCCTTTGAATTTTTATTCTTACCTTATCATTCTTTCCTTCTTTTTTAATACATTGGTTTGGTTTGGTTTGGTTTCTTTGTTTAAAGGAATTGCAACCTTTGTGGGTTATCTAACACCAAAGCCATCCTTGAAGAAGAACAGCAGTTGTACTATTTAACTCAAAGCTGGTAAGGGGGTTAACACCTTTCCCAAGGGTATTAGTCCAAAAGTGAATGTAATAGCATGATTGGAGATTGAACTTGCTTACTTTGAGGATGTAGTCTAGCACTTTTGTGATGGGCATGCATGGAAGCGCCCGAGAACCGCATGTGTGTGCTTCAACTGGGCACACATTCGAAGATGACTCTATAGAATGATAACAAAAAGGCACTCACCGGATTGGCCAGACCATCTAACTTGCATCCAGTTGGCAGATATGCGCCTCACAAGCTGTATTTTTATATAAGTTATAGCCAATCACGGTGCATACAATGAACTCTACCAACATTCATTATGGTATGTGCCAAGCATTACTTATACAATGCTCCAATCTTCAGTGGACACTTTTTTGGTAACTCAGAAACTACCGAGGTTGCCACTAAATTGTGTTAGAGTTGGTTTTGGTATTCATTTCTGTTGGCGTTCGAATCGAGTTCATTTATTTTTAGGACTTGTCTTTCTTTCTTTCTTTCTGCTAAATCTTTCTTTCTTTGTTCATTTCTGTTGGTGTTCGAATCAGGTTCATTTAGTTTGAGGACTTGCAGGAAGGTGTCACCTTGCCCAACTGTTTCGGTTCCAGTTCCGTAGATAAGACCATAACTTTAACTATTATGACATAGTAACTCTCTAAAAATTGATTGGTTCTCAAGTTGTAAATACTTAAATTTTTCCATTATTTTGCTATTGATTCTCTGAAGAAGGGAGTAAAATGTTTTCGGTTATTTAAGGTATGAGTTACTAAAGTCTTTTCTTTTAATTAAATGACCAATAAGAGGATCATCTATGACCTGAGAATTCATTCTATTGGTATGACTTGATTGTGCTGTATATCTTTTTTATTAATAGCCAGTTTGGAGTTGATCTATGAAAAGCGGCACTAGAAGCTTATTCTTGTTTACACAGCTGTTTTGTTACTAAGGGTTGACTAAGTTCTTGTGTTAATGATAACAGGCCAACCAGTGCTGACTTTATTGCTATATCTATATCTACCCAGCCTCTCTGCATGAGCAGGATGTGACACAGGGTCAATTTTAAGCTGAGTTTAACAGATTTGAATTCAGAGTTTTCCCATCGAGACCAGTTACCATAACAAGGTTAACAGCCTTGTCTGCTCCTACTATTTACCTGTAGCTGGAGGAAGAATAGTTAGATTCACACCTTTCTAAAGGGTATTAGCACTATGGGAAATGCAAACAGCCTTGTCCTGGATTTGAACTTGGTTTGTCATGACCATTTCCTACAATGGTAACAATTACACCGCAAAAACCTAACTTTACTGCTATAATATAAGAACAGTCTGGATTTTCATATGCAGATGTCTGCTATAAATATAAATATAATATAAAGTGGTCCCTGGATTCTCCACCAACCTATCTGCTAAATTATCTTACATCTTGAAACTTTGAGCATAGTGCTGATGACATATGCGCAATGTTTTTCTCTTGTCAATCACCTTCAAAGCAGAAAACTATCAAATTTCACTTATAGATTTACTCACAATATTTTTAATTCAAAGAATTACTGTATTTTTTTTTCATCATATACAACATAAGAACACATAGGATACATGCTAAATTTAGCATGAAATATGTTGTAAAATTAGAATTGACCTAAATTTTTTTGAGTCTAATCTGAAACTAACAAAGGGAGAATGATATATTTCATTGTCACCATGTAAAACATATTGTGATTTTTGAGGGTCAGATTTTGAAATGACAAATGTATCTAACAGTAGTTAATTCAACCATATATAAAGTAAGTTGGCGACTGTAGTCGAGGGTGACCCAAAGGTTCCCTTTTCAATAGCTACCACACCAAGGTGTAGGGGACGGCACTACTCCTTTCCCTAGATTGCTCCACTTTACCCTTGATCCTTACCTTAAAAATGTTGAGTGTTAAGCAAGGAGGGATCAAGTACCATTTTTTGAGTCTTTGGTATGACTCAACCTGGGATTGAACCTCAGTCTCCCGGGCCATTGGCAAACACTCTAACCTCTAAGGAATACTACCACTGGCAAAAATTATGGAACTTACAAATCTAAAGGATGTTCACTGTGGTCTTTTATTTAGCAGTAAATAAACTAATACCAGATAACACGTGAAACATTTTTGTTAGTATTTTGTTGTCTCTCTTCAAGCTTTTATGATAGCTTTAATTTATCAGCCAAAAATCTCTAAGCTGCCATTCATGTTATAGTAAAATACATCAAATCTCTTAAGATTCACTCACTTAACTCTTCACAGACCTAACTGCTAAAACACACAAAGCACAGACCAACAGACATCAACATTGCTGAAGAAAATAACATCTACCGGATGTTTACCCAACAATGACCATTGTCAAACTGAGAAAATCATGACTTCTGTGCATAGGCGGCATGCATACTCTGTTCAAAATTCCCAGAAAATTTTCAGTTATAAAAAAAGGTCTATTTTTCAACCGAACAATTTTTTCTACAAATAGTGTTTTCTGGAGCCGGTGTTTGAAGTCGGGAATATATAAATAGGGCAAGCGGAGGTCACACAAGCAGTTGAATCCCCAGCTGTTGCTGAGAGCGACACCTGACAACACCATCAGACCAGATCAAAGCAACCGCTTGCTCCCGACCAGATAACTCACTGTCAGCCAGCTTATATATGCCATTTGCTTATTTTGTTTATTTCAATTAACAAAATAAAACTAAATCTTCTTGTCAGTCTTATTTTTTGAGCAACCACACACTTGTATATAACATTCAGGAACATTGGAACCACTTTGATAAAGAATATTGTATTGAATTAGTAAAATTTCATTCCCAAAAGAATTATGGTTGTCATAAAAGCTAGAGGAAGAGCAACTAAGTATTGATTCTAACTTTTTGGCTAATGTTTTCCATAATTTTTTCTCTACATATTATTCTCCTCTGCACAGCTTGGGAAAAAATTGTACCATTAACTTAAATAATTAATCTCATTTGTTTAAAAAATATTTTATGAAGGCCGAATGTTCTGTTATTAAATTAAAAAAATGTTTTTTGTTTCATTTGTTATTAGTTCATTTACTGCTTAATAAAAAAAAACAAGGTGAACATCCTCTAAGTATAAGAATGATCAACACTGAGGTCTCAAAAAGCAGCTGTTCAGGCAGTGGTTAAAGAATTTGAGGTGTGCCAAGTGCATAATTATTGAGGTGTGCCAGTGCATAATTATTGCCAAAGGTATTATTTAGGAAAATAACCCCAAATTTCCATGAACTTTTATAGCCTCCTTGTCTATAGGGTTTTTGTATAACATTGTAAGCTACTGAATATTCTCTAACTGAACTAAAACATGCACTAATCTTATATCTGTATTTGTGGCTAACTTGCTTTGTTTAATTTGCTTGGGGTTTTGAGAGGCTTAATCGCAAAGTATAACATTTCTAAACTGATACAGGTTTACATATCAAATCTTTATGGATCTCATAACTTTATGGTTTTTGCTTGAACTACACTGTACATTGTTTTTGGGTGTTTAGTTGGTTGGTTGTTTGGGTTTTATGGCATATCAGCCTTTGTAGGTTATTTAATGCCAAATCCATTTTTATGAAAATAGTTCTATTTCAAACAATTCAGTTTCGGATAAGTATGGAGTTTAAATGCAAGTCCAGTTTAATTGTGAAAAACATTTCTATTTCAAGCTATTCAGTTTAATCAAACAGTTCTAATTCAGCTAATTCAGTTTAGTATAAGTACAGATTTTCTTTACACACAGTTAAACGTCAAAACAGTTCTATAACAAACAAATCAGTTTAGTGTCAGTACAGTTCCATTTCAAATAATTCAGTTTTGCATAAGCATGCTGTTTAAATGTAAGTATGGTTTGTCAAAAACATTTCTATTTCAAGCTATTCAGTTTAGTGAAACAATTCAGTTTAGCATAAGTATGCTGTTAGTTCTATTTAACCCATAAATCGGGCCCTATCAGGTGCTACCATGCCGGGCCGGAGTGGACCTGGGAGCAATGGCAATGAAGGAGTGCTCTGCATTCCCCAAAGCCCCAGCATTACTGGAACCTCATCATCAGATCGTTTAGTGTGATGTCTAGGACACTCTATGGGGGGGGGGTCTTACCCCTCTTCAGAGGTGAAGTCAGTGTTTTCTACAGCCCCTGCTGACTGGGCAATTAGGCGTTTGGGTTTTATGGCACATCAACCTCTTATGGGTTATTTTATGCCAAATCCTGTTTATGTATTGTTGTATCATGGTAAGGAACCGACACACAGTGAAACAGAGTTAATCATTTATCAACTCAAGTGGTACAGTTCAACTAGTATTATAAGTCTCTCGCTGTAGATGTTACGTCTGAGGTTGGTCTTCTTTGACCGACGTCCTTTCAGAGCTCTTCAGTCTCAGCTTCTGCTTCTGTCTCATTTCTCTTTAACTTCTCGAGACATGTCATCTTTTATACTTCTGCGATACCGGGAGTAACGTAGTATGAGCCACTATACAACATGTATATATATCAAATATATAGGAATTATAAGCACATATTTTGTAGTTTAACATTTAGACAAACCAGAGCTCACTTGGGGGGTGTCCTCATGGTGTAATGGTTAAAGCGATGGACTCCAGAATCATTGTAAGCGAGTTCGTATTCCAGTCGCGCTATTACGTTCACTTTTGGGCAGATACCCTTGGGAAAGGTATGAACCCCCGTATCCTCCCAGCTATGGGTTAAATAGTACCACTACTGTTCTAGGATAAGAAATCAAAGAGTTCACTTATTGCCCACAGTAATACTAAGATCTATTTTAGCTAACTCCAGTACTTTTATCTAATTTTAGTGATTTGTTTTCACACAGTTAAGTGATTGCGAGTACGGATAATACATCAGTGTACATTTTTGATAGAAGGTCAATTCTTTTCAGAAAGTTCAATATCTGCTTAGGGTCTATTCTTCTGAATTCTTTGTTCATATTGTCAACATTATAAATGTTGGTTAGTTTTGTGCATTTGATCAAGATGTGTTTTATAGTGTACTGGTTTCCACATGTGTGTGGGTGTGTGTGGATTGTTTTCGGATGTTATAAACATTGACTTTGGCAGGTTTTCTTTCTTTGTTTTTTGTAATTCATGGTTTCATTTCTGCTGATCTCATTCAAACTTTCCTTTAACAAATGAAATCCATAAGATTTAATGATCAATCAACTTAATACTATCCTCACAGCTATTTCTTTTCAGTGTTCACTTGATTTGATTGCTATGTTTGTAGGGTATAAAATACACTTGATGTATCCCTTGCAGAGGAGTAAGTCACCTACCCCTAAAAAAGGGGTATCCCGGGTATGGCACTAACCTGCATCTAATGCCAGTTCTAGAGTGTAGAGTACTTCCATTTTGGCATTACTCCCAAGTCCACTCTGACTAGGAGTGATAGTACCTGTTAGAGTACTAACTATGGTTTAAATAGACCTGTTTAAAAATTATTAATATTGGATGTAGATTTAGGGTCTTACTCCCCCAGGACAGACAATCTTTAGAGAAGGAAATCTAACATTATTTAGCATTTGTATTATTGTTGTCATTTATTCTTGTAAAATCATTTACAGCTACATTTTTATTCTCATAAAATATTTTTCTGCTACATTTTTATTCTTATAAAATCATTTTTATGTAAGAAACATCTTAATGATTGTGTCCTCATAGCAGATAGATAATGGGCCATTCAGTTTTGATGGTAAGGAAAGAAATGGAAGAAAAAGAACACATTGCATGTGTTGTGGTGAGATGTAATTTGGTTATTTCAGTAGATGTGCGTCCATACTTTACAGGTATTGCTCTCTAAATTATTCCCACCACAAATACAACACAAAACTTTACAATCGCGTGAAAGAAATGGAATAGAACACAACGAACATTAAACAACAAACAATTTAATATGCATATAACAGAATATGAAAACAAATAAAATACATGATGTGTAAATGGCCTTTTGGAAAATAAAGTTTGGCAAGAAGAAAATAAATTTGTTTAAAGATGTGTGTATGTTAACGGAGTCCGTAAATAAGTCGTTCTTACTCACATTAAGTTCATGTCTTGTTTTATGATTGTGGCGACAGCGTGTCACGTTGATGAAAGAAAGTTTGTCAGGTTTTTCTTTTGAATGTGATTCGCGGCCATCTGAAGCTAGGTCATGAACTTTAGTTGAGGAAGGAAATGAATTTGCCGGACACAGTATCGGCTACTGCTTTACTGGCTTAGTGGCTTGTGTTTTTGTCTTGCTCTTAGTCTTCGTTTTGGTTTGTGTTATTTATATCCTACAGGTGGATCAAAGAATCGTCCTAAAATTTTGGCTCGTAGACATTTATTGACCAATCAGATTTGTATTTTACTATTTTATTTTCCAGCCTAAATATTTTCTGTTAGTTGACTTCCAATCCTATTTTTCTAGAATGTTCTATTCTAAGTTTTTAGCTGATTGGTTGAAAAATATAAAAATGTGACTTAAATGCTAATGCAGTTTTGATCCTAAATTTCTAAAATATTCTTAAGTATGTTTTTATTGCTTATTTTAAGACTAGAAAAAATGTGTATCCCATACATGTCAAAAAGAAAAAGAAAATATAATGAGAGAGAAAGCGGGAGGTAATACTTGATTTTAATTGAATGCTTGTTATCTGCTTCAGTGGAAGGAAATTGGGTAAAAAGAAAGAAATGTTGAGAGAGAAAGAAATAAAAGTGATACATAGAAAGAAATTTTTCCAAACTCAAAAAATGATATTTCATAAATGATTATAAAATCTTTTAAAATTCAACAAATTATCCAATTTTAATAAAATTTTCATTACTTATTCATTAATAGATGGAAATAAATTGAACATTAAATCTGAACAGATATAAAAGTAAGTAAAGTAATGTTGGTCACCTTAGTTGAGGGTAACCCGAAGGCTCTCTTTTCAATAGCTACTGCACCGAGGTGTAGGGGAGGGCGTTACTCCTTTTTCTGGATTGCTCCATTTTACCCTTGACCCTTACCTTATCATGCTGAGTGTTAAGCAAAGCAGTATCAAGTACCATTTTTTGAGTCTTTGGTATGACTCGACCTGGGATAGAACCCAGGGTTCCTGGACCATTGGCAAACACTACTCATTGCTCTTATTTATTAGTGTATTTGTAAGGAAACAAGTAATGAGTAATAAGAAATGAATTATGATAATCTATAAAATAATTCATGCAAAAATTATGATACAAACTTATGTAATTTAGAGGGTGTTGGGAATTTATGAACCTAATTCCACATAAAAATAAGACATACTTTTTTAAGTATTCATCTTAATATATTTCAGGCGGGATACTTTAACTCAATCAACATAAGGATGACTTTCTAAAACACGTGCAATGTTCTTTTTATTTACAAAGTAATAAAAACTAGGGGTAGATAACCTGGCTTTTATTCAAATGTGGGATTTTGGGCAGATAACTCTGACCTGACAATTCTATTAGTAGTAGTTCTAATAAGTACTGACTAGAGTGATAATTCCAACAGAGGGTTCATCTTTTTTTATTTAATGAAGTTCTCTTTGTAAATTTCTGTCAAAATAGGAAATGAAGTAATCTTTGTAAATTTCTATCAAAATAAGAAATGAAGTAATCTCTGTGAATCTCTTTGTAAATTTCTGTCAAAATAAGAAATGAAGTAATCTCTGTGAATTTCTTTGTAAATTTCTATCAAAATAGGAAATGAAGTAATCTTTGTAAATTTCTATTAAAATAGGAAATGAAGTAATCTTTGTAAATTTCTATTAAAATAGGAAATGAAGTAATCTCTGTGAATTTCTTTGTAAATTTCTATCAAAATAGGAAATGAAGTAATCTTTGTAAATTTCTATCAAAATAAGAAATGAAGTAATCTTTGTAAATTTCTATCAAAATAAAAAAAAGAAAACTTATAAAAAGTGGAATTTCCATATGTAATACTAGTTACTTATTAACAACTTCAATATTCCTCATCAATTTACCTTCCTTAAAATATATTCATTAGATCGATTTAATTAAGTTTGGATGCAATCTCTGAGATATCATTTTCCATTTTGACTAGTTAGCTACAATTTATGTATAATATTTTTTATGGAAATTCAGATTGTATGGGATTTGTTTTTTTCTTTCTTATCATTTGAAGTAAATCCAGTGGATTCAATTCTACTTTTCTTTCTCTCTTCCTTTTTTTAATGAGAAGCTGAAAAGTTGTCTGTCCAAACAAGAA
Organism: Sepioteuthis lessoniana; assembly: GCA_963585895.1. Lineage (NCBI taxonomy): Eukaryota > Metazoa > Mollusca > Cephalopoda > Myopsida > Loliginidae > Sepioteuthis > Sepioteuthis lessoniana. Next base: position 99,288,278 of record OY757913.1, on the reverse strand, counting down.
AAGAATGATGTTTTTCTTGAAGGGTGAAAAAATAATTGAGAAATGGATAAGTCAAGTGTACTAAAATATTGGATGAATATGGTTAATGTCATGTATGTTTAATGGCTTCAAGTCATTCCTTTTTAGTCAGACCAAGAACTTTTCAGCATTCCTTCTGAAAGATTGCTCTCTAATATTTATAATTCAAACAGTTACGAGTATATGGTTTCAAATAGCTATTCCTATTTTACAATAATTAGTTACATAGTTTCAAATATTCCTATGCTAAATTTTTCAAATGACAGTCATATGATTTTAAGAAAAAGTTCTTGGCCTAACAAGACAGAATTTTCTTTTGTGGGTTATTTATTGCTAAAGTCATCTTTGTTGAGGAACAAGTGTTAAGCAAGGTGGCATCAAGTACCATTTTTGAGTCTTTTGTATGACAGGGTTCGTTTCTTTCCCAAAGATATTGGTCCAAAAGTGAGCATCAAGTACTATTTTTTAGTCTTTTGTATAACCCAACCTGAGATTGAACCTCGGTCTCCCGGACCATTGGCAAATACTCAACTCATTGCTCTTACTAGATACTATTTAATAGTGATACTATTTAACCCATAGCTGGGTGGATAAGGAGGTTCGTATCTTTCCCAAAGCTGTTGGTCCAAAAGTGAGCATAACATCATGACTGGATTTGGGACTCATTTTTTCAAGGCTGCTGTCATGCAATTTAACCATTATGCCATGGGGCTTCCAGTTCTACTTTTTAAATGTATTTTATCTGAAAATATTTTTGTACTTGTCACAAAGATAGGATGTGAAACAAGGTAATTTTAATATGGGTAGTGACTCCTTCCAAGTGAGCAGTAGCAAAAATTGTTGTAGTCCCATCAGCATTCCCCTTACTGGAAAGATACTTAGGTAGGGAAGATACTTAGTCAAGTCCTTACTCTCCAATGACCAATATTAGTATTAGTATATCTGTGATATACTAACACTGAATAAAATGAAAGGAAAGACAAAATAAAATCAATTACACATACAAGAATAGTTAATATTTATATACACAATATACATGCAGGCACAACAAAGAAAGAAAACATAAACATATTCTATGATAGTGTTATACACATTGTTCTGTGAACAAGCAGTATGTGAAAGGGATACAAAATGGAAAAAGGTTTAGTTGATGAATAGAGGTAATATGGCTCTGTGGCTTTTCCATTCCCTGGCAGGGTCAGAGACAATGTCTCTCCTGTTCAAAGAACAGTGGCAAAAAGAGCTTGAGAAAGGGTTTCTGAGACTGTCAGGTGACATCCTACAGGGCCCTTAAAGGACATGGCAATTCTCTTTGGGAGAAAATTATTTATTGTATCTACAGCCCTCAGGCATCAGGCAATAAACCTAACCCTTACCCTTTTAGATGAAGGGGACAGTGCTGCCTGAGGAGAACAGTCCTTTCCCAGCCCATATATATATATATATATATATATATATAATTTTCAATATGATTTGTCTTACTTCATCTGTAAAGAAACATACCAGCACTGCCTCAACTTTGGGAGTTTCTTTGGTTGTAATGAACCTCACTAACCTGATTTGGAGCTTGAGTTTAGCTCTTGCTAATTTCTGACTGTTTCCATGAGAATCTGTCGTAGTGATGTCATGCTATTTCTCCTCATGACATATCTCAGGACAATTTTGGTTACTTGTTAGTGCTCATTTCCACTCCAATTAACACATGACAGCTTGCACTAGGTTACATGGTACCAGTACCAATAAAAGATGTCTGACTTGACTCTATATTAGTTGAATTTGTAAGTGGATTTAATTCAACGAATATTACAATGTATCAAAAACATTTTACAATTTCTTAATCAAGTTAAAGTTTTTGAAGAACTTCTTGAGAGCTTGGATCATTGAAAGATGTAGACCATTACATATGCTTCAAAACCTTTCAGAAGAGATAGAATCTTTGAGAAGGGATGCTGAAAAGTTCTTGGCCTGACTAGAAAGGAATGATTAATGCCTGTAAATATAAATGATATTAACCATATTCATCCTATATTTTAATACATTTGACTGATCATTTCTCAATTCTTTCCCCCCCCCCCCAAAAAAAAGCATTATTCTTTTCTTTTTTGGACAGATAACTTTTCAGCACCTCATTATAGAGAAGTTCAATATAATCATATTAAAATGATTGACCTGAATCATTTTCTCTGTTAAGATATTTATTAACAGCTATGATGTTTTTTTTTTATTTTGTTTTGTTTTTTTCGTTGTTTTTTTCCATTTGCTTTAAAAGAGTGAGTGTTTTAGACAAAGAAAAAAAAGAATTTTTGGCTCTCAGATAGACACTTAAAAAATCTTATAACTTGTTTGAAATTATTTGTGTGGAGCTTAAGAAATTAATTTTTCTGGTTCTTATTCACACTTTAAATATGTCTACTTATTTCTGCCAAAAAAATAACCAGTTTTAAGAAATTAATTTTTCTGGTTCTTATTCACACTTTAAATATGTCTACTTATTTCTGCCAAAAAAATAACCAGTTTTAAGAAATTAATTTTTCTGGTTATTATTCACACTTCAAATACGTCTACTTATTTCTACCAAAGAAATAGCCAGTTTTAAGAAATCAATTTTTCTGGTTCTTATTCACACTTTAAATATGTCTACTTATTTCTGCCAAAAAAATAACCAGTTTTAAGAAATTAATTTTTCTGGTTATTATTCACACTTTAAATACGTCTACTTATTTCTACCAAAGAAATAGCCAGTTTTAAGAAATCAATTTTTTAGTAACTATTTAAAATAGTTTGGTTTTATTTGTTTATTTATCTAACAGCATCTCAACTTTAAATTACAAAATCAAAAAGTGTTAAAGCTTTAGTTTTGATACATTTCTTGATGGACACAGCGACACAAGTTCAAATCCTGGATGAGACTGATTGCATTTCACATAGCACTAATACCCTTGGGAAAGGTATGAATCCAATTATTCTCCCTCCAGCTATGGGTAAAATAGTAGGGCAGACTAGGTTCTTCAGCCTTGGTTAGGCAACTAGTCTAGGAGAAGGAAAACTCTGAATTCAAACCTGTTAAACTCCGCTTAAAAATTGACCTCGTGTCATATCCTGCCCGAGCAGAGGGGTCGGTAAATATGGATACATTTCTAGATAAAAACCTTGTATGGTTTGGTTTGGTATCTTTTATTTAAAGGCATATCAAACTCCGTGGGTCATTTAATACCAAAGCCATCCTTGTAGAAGAACAGAAGTGGTAGTATATAACCCATAGTTGGAGTGATAAGGGGACTTATACCTTTTCTTAAGGGTATTCATACAAAAGTGAACATAATCACATTACTGGAGTTTGAATTTGTTTACTTCAAGGCCGCAGTCGAGGATTTTAGCCATTATGCTATGGGGACTCCACAAACTTCTTATGTATTGTCGCTTCTTTATTATTACTTTTTTGTTTAATTGAAGATTCTGTAAATATTTGTCTCAGAAAAGTGTATTCTAAAAAGGAACAATAACATGAAGAAGTGATTAAATATAACAAGCTATCCACATTTTAGGTTCAACATAGGTTTGGTTTGGTTTTATGGCATATCAACCATTGTAGGTTATTTAATGCCAAATCCTCTTTATATATATATTGAATATATATGATTTGGTTTGGTTGGATTTTATGGCATATCAACCATTGTAGGTTATTTAATGCCAAATCCTCTTTATACATATATATTAAATATATATGATTTTGTCTGGTTTGGTTTTATGGCATATCAACCATTGTAGGTTATTTTATGCCAAATACTCTTTATACATATGTATTAAATATATATGATTTGGTCTGGTTGGATTTTATGGCATATCAACCATTGTAGGTGATTTAATGCCAACTCATCTTTATACATATATATTAAATACATATGATTTGGTTTAGTTTGGTTTTATGGCATATCAACCATTGTAGGTTATTTAATGCCAAATCCTCTTTATACATATATTCTAAATATTTGTGTAATATTTTTCAATGAGCCTGTGCTCATTTTTGCAAACAGTTAAATAGTTAAGTATTTCTATCTTATACGAATAATTCTATTTACTATTAATCATTTGTTTGTATACAGTTAAATGGTTTTCTGTATTCAACTATTGTCTTGATAAAAGTGTTAGGTTCTATTTCATGGCATATCAGCTATTGTAGGTTATTTAATGCCAAATCCTCTTTATACATATATATTAAATATATATGATTTGGTTTGGTTATATGGCATATGGGGTGTACCAAACATTGGCATAATGTTTAGAGTGTTCTCGAATGGTCCGGGAGACCTGGGTTCAATCCCAGGTTGAGTCATACCAAAGACCCAAAAAATGGTACTTGATACTGCCTTGCTTAACTCTCAGCATTATAAGGTAGGGATCAAGGCTAAAGTGGGTCAATCCTGGGAAAGGAGTAATGAACTCCCCTACACCTTGGTGTAGTAGCTATCGAAAAGGAAGCCTTCTGGTCACCCTCAACTACGGTCGCCAACCTTACTTACTTATGGCATATCAACCATTGATGGTTATTTAATAATGTCAAATCCTGTTTTTACATATATATTAAATGTATGATTTGTAAACACATTTGGTAGATACACACAGTTAAATGATCAAACAGTTCTGTTTCTAAAAATTCAGTTTAGTATAAGTCAACAAAGTTAAATAGTTCCAAGTATTACTATGTATAACTAACAATTCAATTCAACATCAGTCATTTGTTTACACACAGTTAAATGATCAAACAGTTCTATTTCTAACAATTCAGTTTAGCATGTCAATAAAGTTAAATAGTTCCAAGTATTGCTATGTATCACTAACAATTCAATTCAACATCAGTCATTTGTTTCCACACAGTTAAATGATCAAACAGTTCTATTTCTTTTATTTCATTAATTTATTCTTTTTATTAATTTCAATTTAATTTAAGTGTCAGACAGTTCTATTTCTAACAATTCAGTTTAAATGTGAAACAGTTCTATTTGACCCTTAGATAGGACCCTATCAAGGGCTTCAACTCCAGCTGACCTGGAAGTGATGGCAATGAAGGAATACTCCGCATTCCCCAAAGCTCAAGCATTACTGAAGCCTCACTATCAGATTGTTTAGTATCATATCCAGGACACTCATTGGAGGAGGGGTCTTACCCTTCAGCAGAAATGCAGTCAGTATATTCTACTGTCCCGGCTGACTGAGTTAGTTCAATATAGAAGGGTCATTCACTAGTAAGTAAGTAAGTTGGTAACTGTACTCGAGGGCAACCCAAAGGCTCCTTTTTCAGTAGTTACTACACCAAAGTGTAGGGGAGGGCACTCCTCCTTTCTCTGGATTGCTCCGCTTTACCCTTGATACATACTTTATAATGCTGTGTGTTAAGCAAGGAGGTATCAAGTGCCATTTTTTAAGTCTTTAGTATAACTCGATCTGGGATTGAACCCTGGTCTCCCGAACCATTGGTGAACACTTTACCCACTAGCCCAATGAGCCGGTAATGGAATTTTTTTAAAAAAGCAAAATTTTTTTTTTTTTCATTATTTTTTCTATAAATATATACTCTGCATTGTTTGGAATTGGTTTATAGTAAAAATTATTTCAATCTCTCAAAAATATTTGTTTTGAGGCTACTCAAAATGGCAGCAAATCAAATAGAGTAGTCTATGCTTGAACAAAGAATCTTTTACAAATTGGCTAAACATGGCTTTGCCACAATGAGACTGAGTCAATCGAGTGGAAACACACTGACTCTCCGGTAAAAGAAAGTTCCAGGTGCAGCAGTCAGTAAAGAAGGTGAGGCTGATAGTCTTCTGGGACATGAAAGAACTCATCACCATTGATTTCTTTGAAAAGGTGTTACTGTAAACAACACTTCATATTGCCAAGTGCTTTGGCAAAATTCACCTTATTTATTGAATAACACTCTTATTTATATTAAATTCACTCATTATAATTAACTTTTTTGTTGAAATTTCTTTATTGATAATGTTGATGTGTTTTCTTTCTTCAGCTTCAAAAAAGCAATTGATTTTGCCAAAGAAGGAAATTTTGATGCTTTTCTTGCCATTGGTGGAGGCTCAGTTATGGATACATGCAAAGCCTCGAATTTATATTCTTCAAATCCTTCAGCTGATTTTTTAGACTATGTTAATGCTCCAATAGGAAAAGGCCTGCCTATCAGACATACAGTGAAGCCACTTATCGCAAGTAAGTCTCTATTGTATTTCCTTGAATGTTTTTCATTCAAATTCTGAAAATAGTTTTAAAAATTAGCCTACGACAGCATGATAAATGTTTTTCTCTCAAAATTTATAACATGTATTATCATAATTACCAAACCCTCCACTTGGGCACAAAGTCAATTTTTAAGCGGAGTTTAACAGGTTTGAATTCAGAGTTTTCCTTCTCCTAGACTAGTTGCCTTACCAAGGCTGAAGAAATCAGTCTGTCCTACTATTTACCCATAGCTGGAGGGAGAATAATTGGATTCATACCTTTCCCCAAGGGTATTAGTGCAATGTGAAATGCAATCAGTCTCGTCCAGGATTTGAACTCGTGTCGCCGTGTCTATTTCCTACGATGATAACCATTACACCACGGACACAGGCATGTATTATTAATTGTTAATTCTTTACATATTACTTGACATATTTACTAAAATCTGTTTTTATCAAGAAAATGTAAACTTAAGTTTTAGTTTCTCAAGCAACCAGAGGATCCGTCCCATGGCTAAGATTGGTTGGTTGCTTGGTTCCTTGGTTTTATTCATGTTGGATTATGTAATGCAAAAACTACTGTGGCAAGCAGTTATATGGTTTCAAGTACCTTATGTTGATAATCAGATGTAACCAATTATAGCTTCAAGTAAGTATTCTTAATACTAAGAATTTTCATGCAATTATATGGTTTTTAAGTATCTATTCCTGTTCAATAATAATAATAATCTTTCCACAATTTTTTTCATACAATTACATGGTTTCAAGTATTTATTCCTATCTAATAATAAAGAATGGACAAGATGCAACAAAACAGATGTAGATTATGTGGTGAGAGAGAGAGACGAAATGATCAATCACATAAGTAAAGTAAAAAGTAAAGTTGGCGACCTTAGTAGAGGGTGACCAAAAGGCTCCCTTTTCAATAGCTACTACACCAAGGTGTAGGAGAGGGCACTACTCCTTTCTCTGGATTGCTCCACTTTACCCTTGATCCTTAACTTATAATGCTGAGTGTTAAGCAAGGTGGCATCAAGTACCATTTTTTGAGTCTTTGGTATGACGTGACCTGGGATTGAACCCTGGTCTCCCGGACCATAGGTGAACACTCTACTCATTAGGCCACTGGCCCGGTACATAATAAGTGAATACAGTAAATTAAGGCCAAAAGAGTATCAGACTAGATATTACTGGATGGGGAAGGTGATTCACTGGGAATTGTGCAAGAAGTTTGAATTTGACCGCATGAATAAATGGTATATGCACAACACAGAATCCGTCCGAAAAATGAGACCCACAAAATTCTTTGGGATTTTGAGATACAAACAGATCATTTAATCAGACCTAGTTAAAGTCAACAGCAAAAAAAGAGAACCTGCTGAATAGTGGACTTTGCCATTCCAACAGATCACAGGGTAAAACTGAAAAAAAGCAAAAATAGAAATAAGGGCCTAGATCTTGCTAGAGAAATGAAAAAACTATGAAATATAAAAGTGATGGTGATACCAATTGTAATTGATGCACTCAGTACAGTCACCAAAGGATTAGTACAGAGACTGGAGGACTTGAAAATTAGAGGATGAATGGAAACCATCCAAAAAAAGCATTGTTGAGATCGGCCAGGATACTGAGAAGAGTACTGGAGACTTGCTGTCACTCAAACTCCACTAAGAAACCATTAGCTAAAGTTAGTGTGAAAAACTCTCAAAAGAGTAAAATGATCAAAATAATAACTTTTCCACAAATTTATATGATTTCAACTATCTACTCCTATTCAATAATAATAATTTGTTTGCACACTTATATGGTTTTAATATCTATTCCAAATAAATAATAATAATAATGATAATTTGTTTGCACACATTTATATTGTCTCAAGTCTTTTTACTGTATTGATTATAAATTAATAAAGTTGAAAAAAAAAGAACCAATAATAAAATTCAAAAAATAAAATAAAAATATTCCATGATTCCACTTCTGCCTAAATTTAACTTTCAGAGCTCAAATGAAGGAAGCATTCTATTTCAGTGGCTGTTAATTCACAAGACACGTGTATTTGCAGACCTTTTTGGAACAAACTAGTCCATAGCATATAACTTTTATAATATTATTTTATGAGTTAAATTAGAAAACATTCCAAGAGAAGCCCATATTACCAAATAGAAATAATTTGCACAGAGATCCATTTGACCTATAGACATGAATCTCAAAGATACTACCACTCCAGATCAGAGTGAACCTGGAAGTAATGATGACAAACAGATGACTGTATAATCCTCAGAGCTCTGGAATTAGATACTCATCACCAGATTCAGTTTAGTGTTATAAACAGAAATGGCCTTATTTTTTGTGGGCTGAATGCAGTTGGGGAGGATTTAACCCTCTGCTAGTAATGATATTTAAACCCCTGCTGACAGGATGGGTTGCTAAGATTGTTGTATACTTCTAACCTACTCCCTACAAATTTTTTCAAAAAAACACTGGGTCACTCATGAACTACAAGGAACTAATATGTCTTCAACAAACAAGGTGCTAGTGCTTACAACTCAAAAAAAGGGTTGTAGTATGAATGGAAAAAAGATTTGGAAGAGTCTTTTAGGCAAAAAACATCTTTCGGGAAAACCTGTTCACTTTTCCATCAAGAAGACAGTGAATAGTGTAGACACTTGGGGGTTCATTCGGCAATTCTTTCAGCACTTGTATAGGACAACAAATTCAATTTTACACCTCATGGTCTGAGTCAAGACAGCATAAATTCTCTGATATAGGCAACAGCATATTTCACTTCTAGAGGTCCATCACAGCAGCAAAATTCTCTGAAGGATTTACTCCCTATTTACTCACTATTTTCCCTTAACAGTAGTGAACAGCAAGGTTTAAAAACCAGCACATCTTGCAAAAATTCATAGGACTACTAAAATGACATCTTCACTGTGTCATGGTTTGAGTCGAAAAAGAGTTATACTCTCAGCAGGCAGTGTCAGTTCCAAAAAATTCCATCATTTCCTGCCGGCGGTGACAACCATAAAAGTCTCTTCCAAGAAGATGTTCCCATTACAATAAAATAATTCTAACATTATCCCTCCAGATATGGTTTAAATAGTACCACTACTGTTCAACAAGGAGGGCTTTAGGATCAAATAACCCACAATGATTTATATGCCATTAAAAAGAGTAAACAAACCAAACAACAACGACTGGGGATATTTCTTAATTAGCTCAGTCGGCTGGGACTGTAAAATACACCGACGGCATCTCTGCAGAGGGGTAAAACCCCCATCCCCACCAACAAGTGTCTTGGATATGACACTAAACAATCTGATCATGAGGCTCCAGTAATGCTGGAGCTTTGGGGAATGCACAGTACTCCTTCATTGCCATTGCTCCCAAGTCCACTCTGGCCCCGAGTGGTAGCACTTGATAGAGTCCTATGTGTGGGTCAAATAAAACTGTTTGACATTTGAACTGAGAGCAAACAAATGCTAAATCGAATTGCTTGAAATAGAACTGTTTGATCATCTAATTGTGTATAAACAAACAACTGATGTTTAATTGAATTGTTAGTGATACATATATAACAATATTTGGAACCATTAAATGTGTGCAAACAAATGAGTAATGTTGAATAGAATAATTGATTACTTCTAACTCATTTAAAAATGAAAATACTTACAAGATATATGTGCAAATTAATGACTAATGTTAAATTCTGACAGTTATATAGTAATGCTTGAAACCCTTTAACTGTATGAAAATAAAATGAGCTCAGGCTTGTTTAAAAATGTTATCTACAAAATATGTTTATAAATCATATATTTATATAGGTGTATAGAGGATTTGGCATTAAATAACCTACTATAGTTGATATTCCATAAAACCCAACCAAATCAAATTATATTTAATATATATGTATAAAGAGTATCTGGCATTAAATAACCTACAATGGTTGATATGCCATAAAACCCAACCAAATCAAATTGTATATATTTAATATATATCTATAAAGAGGATTTGTTATTAAATAACCAACGATGGTTGATATGCCATAAAACCCAACCAAACCAAATCATATATATTTAATATATATGAATAAAGAGGATTTGGCATTAAATAACCAATAATGGTTGATATGCCATAAAACCTGACCATTTCTTAATGTGTGCTGTACACAATAGAAATGACTTTTATAGTACATGTAAATGACTTCATGTAAAATATTTTCAGCTTTGTTGGAATAGAATCAAGTGCTCCTATTATCACTGGTAACATTTTTATTTTATTTTCTGGAAGAGATTGCATTCTTGCTGGTTTTATTTTGATAGCATAATACTTGCCAATCCTCTAGTTTTCTTTCACTGCGACATTCTGATCAGTGGAAATAGTTACAGCTATAATTTGGCATCCTCTTTGGTTGGAGCAATTGATTACAATGTCTGAGCAATAAAAAGATATATATCAGCAAAATATTAAAGTAATGAAAAGAGATTGGCAAAATTATTAGATGTCAAAAAGACTTGCTTTATCCTCAATTGTTTTATTTTTTCCTTTTTATTTGATTTGAACATTTTTTTTCTTTTTAAATCAATTTGTTTTTATAGTCCCCACAACTGCAGGAACAGGAAGTGAGACAACAGGAACTGCCATTTTTGGATTGGACAAACTCCAAGCTAAAACAGGTTAGTGTGGATTACTTTTTAGGTACTTGATAAATGTCTGAAAAGTCATATATTATCTTAGCGTATTTTCCATAAAAAATATTTAAGTTATTTAGGTAGGGATTATTAAATCAGTTTGTCTATGTATGTGAGATGGTGGCATCAGTCATATTGGTAATTTGAGAATGCAGGAGCACTTGTTGATTGGAATCTTTTCAAATCACTTGAGGAAACAAAAAGAGAGACAAAGAAAGAAAGGTATGAAGGTAGAAACACTCTTACCCCATCAGCTACAGGTTAAATAGTATCATTGCTGTTCTTCTATAAGGATGGTTTTGGCATTAAATAACCTATGAAGGTAGAAACACTCTTATCCTGTCAGCTACAGGTTAAATAGTATCATTGCTGTTCTTCTATATGGATGGTTTTGGCATTAAATAACCTATGAAGGTTGATATGACATTAAACAAAAGAAAGAAAGTCAAATATACCTTTGTTTCTCATCTACAATAACTTTCCACCACAATCACTTGGAGGACTTTCTGCTACAACCAAAATGACTTTTTTTTTGGTTAGAAATTCATAGAATGGTAAGTATACTAAATCACTGGACTTAAGTCTATAGACAGAAGTCCTGGGATTATACCAATCTAAAGGTACCCACCAATTTAACAAAGATGAATATATTAGTTCATATAATTCTAGGAGCATCACTATTTTTCTTTGAACCCTGAAATATGCTTGTAAGCTTACTTTATAATATTTGAAGTATCATCATATAATCTCATAGACATTGTCTCCTTACAAAATGAAGAAAGTATTTTTTTTTAATGTTTTCTATATTGAAGACTCAGTCAGAAAGTATTGATACTATAGGTTTGATTTACCAAGGCTTGTTCATTTGGTTTCCATCAACCAGATTTTACCAGTAATTCATTAAATACATTGGACATGATTGTGAGGGGGTGAAAATATACTAAGTAGTCACCACTAGCAGTGGTTACCTTCTTCATGCCGCTGGCAAATATTGTATTTTGTTATCCTAACTGTGAACATTAATGGTTGGTTGGTTGTTTGGGTTTTAAGGCATATCAACCTTTGTAGGTTATTTAATGCCAAATCCATTTTTATACAAATAATCAGTTCTATTTCAAACAATTCAGTTTAGCATTAGTACACAGTTTAATTGTCAAAAACATTTCTATTTCAAGCTATTCAGTTTATTCAAACAGTTTTAATTCAGCTAATTCAGTGGGGGTGATCTCATGGTGTAATGGTTTAAGCGATGGACTGAGGAATCGTAGTAGGCGAGTTTGTACTCCAGTCACGCTCTTATGTTCACTTTCAGGCAAATACCCTTGGGAACGGTATGAACCCCCTTATCCTCCCTGTCACGAGTTAAATAGTACCACTACTGTTCTTCTAGGAGAATAGATTTGGCATTAAATAACCTACAAAGGTTGATATGCCATTAAACAAAGAAACCAAACCAAACTCAGTTTAGTAGAAATACAGATTTTGTTTACACACAGTTAAATGTCAGAACAGTTCTATATTAAACAATTTAGTTTAGTGTAAGTAGAGTTTCAATGTCAAAAACAGTTCCATTTCAAATGATTCAGTTTAGCATAAGCACACAGTTTAAATGCAAGTACAGTTTAATTATCAAAAACATTTCTATTTCAATCTATTCAGTTTAGTCAAACAGTTTTAATTCAAACAATTTAGTTCTATTTAACCCATAGATAGGGCCCTTTCAGGTGCTACCATGCCAGGCCAGAGTGGACCTGGGATCAGTGGCAATGAAGGGGTGCTCCATGTTTCCCAAAGCCCCAGCATCACTGGAACCTCACCATCAGATTGTGTAGTGTCATATCCAGGACACTCATGGGGGATGGTTTTACCCCTGTGCAGAGGTGCAGTCGGTGTATTCAACAGCCCCAGCTGACTGGGCAAGAACATTAATGGGTATGTGTCATTCCTCATAAATACATTGGACATTATTGTGAAGGGGAGGAAATATACTAAGTAGTCACCTCTAGCAGTGGTTACCTTCTTCACACCCTGGTGAGTAATGTATTTTGTTTATGTTATAAAGATTTCCATTTCCAACCTCTGTTTTGGTTATTTCTCATTCAGTAACCTTTTGTTAGGTTACAACAAAAGGCATGAACATCCTTATCTCCTCTGCTGTACTTCTACAAGGATGGTTTTGACATCAAATAACCAATGATGGCTGAAATCCCATTAACAGAAAAAACTACACCTCAAATGTTGAATATTGATAATACTTTGAATTATTCTTTGTTTTATTCTCTTCTAGGAATTTCAAACCGATCCCTCCGCCCTCTGCTTGGTCTTGTTGATCCTCTGAATATGAAAACTCTACCTGGACGAGTTGCTGCATGGAGTGGACTTGATGTCTTATGGTAGCTAATCCATTGCATATTATTTTCCCTTTAATCTTCCCTCTTAAAACCAGCTGTAACCCACTAAAAACAAAATGACCTTGTGTCACATCCTACCCCAGGGTGGGTAGTTGTGTAAATAAATGTACCCAGTAAATTCCTTGGTTGAAAACTTTTGGGGGTTTTCTTGATCTGTATTAATGTAGAAGGACGTTTCTTCAATTTTTATGACCCTGTCAGCTGGGCCGAGAATATATCAACTGCACTCCCCACAAAAAGGGGTATTCTTGGTATGACACTACACTGCTAATGGTGGTAAGGCTCCAGTTCTGCAAATTTGAGGAGTGTGAAGTCATCCTTTAGTTGCAATTACTCTCACGTCCATATAGACCTGGAGTGGTTATAACTTAGTATCTCATCTATGGCTCAAATAGATCTGTTAGAAAATTATTAGTATTTGATAGGAGTACTTGAAACCATATAACTGTTGGTTTTGGTTTGGTTTCTGTGTTTAATGGCATATCAATCTTTGTGGGTTATTTAATGCCAAAGCCATCCTTGTAGAAGAACAGAAGTAATACTATTTAATCTATAGCTGTGAGGATAAGGGGTTTCATACTTTTCCTAAGGGCATTAGTCTGAAAGTGAATGTAATAGCACAACTGAAGTTTAAACTTTCTTCCTTTGAGGCCACAGTCCACCACTTTAGCCATATAGCTGTCTGCATAGAAATTATTATTATTATCAGCAAAAATATATACCCTACAGATGCAAGTATTTAAGTTTTAATGTGATGAAATATATTGAATTTGAAAGACTGACACAGAAAACTTACAAAGAGATTACACTTATTTTTGTTTGAGTGTTCGCCTATGGTACGGGAGACCTGGGCTCAATCCCAGGTCGAGTCATACCAAAAACTCAAAAATGGTACTTGATGCCGCCTTGCTTAACATTCAGCATTATAAAGTGTGGATAAAGGGTAAAGTGGAGCAATACTGGGGATGGATTAGCGCCCTCCCCTACACCTCAGTGTAATAGCTATTGAAAAGGGAGCCTTCGGGTCACTCTCGACTAAGGTCGCCAACTTTACTTACTTACTTATTAGAAAAGACGTAACTTTTGTTGTTGTTGTTATATCCCATGTATTTAGGAACAACAAAATATAACCAAAAACAGTTGAATAAGAGGATCATTTAATAAGTTTCCAGACTTTTTTCGTATGAGCAATTTTATTGATAGTACACACATGAAACTCTAGTCCCCTTCGAAGTAATCTCCTCTGGCTGCGATCCACTTGTTGTACCATTCCAACAACTTCTGGAAGGCCTCATGGAAGTCTTCTTGTGTGAGCGTGTCAATGACCTTTGTCACAGCCTATTTCATCTCCTCAATTGTCTCATAACGACAGCCTCTGAGTTTAGGGAATAACCAAAAGTCACAGGGAGCAAGGTCTGGACTATAGGGACGGTGAGGAACTGTCTTGATGCCCATCTTGGTCTAATAGTCTGTGACAAGGATGGAGTTGTGGACTGGTGCATTGAAGAGTGCTGGCCTCTTCTGACGGAATCTCTTCTTGAACTCCCTTTGGCCAATCAACTCTGGTGTATTGACTTCCTCACTCCTCCCACACCTCTCATCATCCCTTACAGACTCCCTGCCTTCCTTGAATCTCTTATGCCACTCAAAAAACTGATGCTCGATTCATGCAAGATGCTCCAAAAGCAGTCTGAAGCATTCCATACGTTTCTATGGCATTTTTTCCAAGTTTAAAACAGAATTTTATTACATATCGTTCTTCTAAAGTGTCCTCACGTCCAGATTGCATTTTTGAAATTCATCAGCTGTGACAATCAGGCTTGAGTAGGGTGTATTCCAATTTCTGCTGTAGCTGTTCATTTGAATGTGAAATCATAAAAATTGGTCAGTCATCCCATAAGATGTGTAGCAATAAGATACTGAATTTTCAAAATCTACGACAATTTTAAATGCCTGTACAAAAAAAGTCAGGAAACTTATTGAATGCACTGCGTATATTTTAAACACAACACTATTTTTATTTTCTCACTGACCGTTGTGCTGTAGAATTCTGGTGGATTAGTGCTGACTATCTGTACATTTGCTTATTGTCAAAGCACCCATCTTGTTGTTCCTTTCTATCTTGTTTCTATTAAGAGTCAATCATTTTTTAGGGGAGATAACTCTCCTTTAACAGTTGTTTATCTACAAACTTTTCACTCAAGTTTAAGAAATAAAATTTATAGAATTTGTATTACTGTGTTTTTATACAATCATTTACATACTTTTCCATGACACTATGCACGTGGGGAAACTGCTTGATTTAAACGTATTCTCACTGGTTGTGAGTGATCACTGAAAAGCTATATAGCTGGAGACATAACCAGGTTTTGAAGATCATTTCTGATGTTACAAAGATGAGCTATGAAGCTGCCACTAAATACTCATAGAAAACAATAAATAAATTTTGTAAAAGAAGGAAAAATTTCAGCAGTTATTTTTCCAAATAAGTACAATTCCTTGTTTAATGTTTGCATGGACTGGATTTGAAACCTTTGCCTTTCCGACTGAGATAATCTCAATCACCTATCATCCGAATGCTGTGATCTGTTCAGTTAAGTGAAAAAGAACTTATATCATTGAATTAATTCTTCTTTTTGAGGACAACATTGACCGGGCATTTTAGTGTTAGTTAAAAATGTATGAAGACCTGCAAGAACAATGCATACAAAATGGCTGGATCATTTGAAGTCGGATGCAGAGGTTTTATTTCTAATTTGATCTCTGCATATCTAACAAAACTCAGCATGTCACCAGTAAAAAAAGGAAATCTGCCAAGTGGTACCAAAGTTACACTATGATGTAAAATCAATAAAGTCTGGTGATATTGTAAGGTACTGCTAGGGTGCCCTAGGTTAGTGATGCTTTTGCACTGAAATTATACCTGAGGAAGGCTTTGTTGGTGGCACTAATGCTGTTGTCTTTGTGGTAGAAGTTGTAAGAATTTATGAATATAAAATATTAGATATTACATATATATAAAATATTAGATATTACATATATATAAAATATTACATATTACATATATATATAAAATATTACATATTACATATATATAAAATATTACATATTACATATATATAAAATATTAGATATCTTACTTTTTGTTGCCCAGTCGGCTGGGGCTGTAGAATACACCGACTGCTTCTCTGCAGAGAGGTAAGACCCCCTCCCCAATGAGTGTCCTGGATATGACACTAAACAATCTGATGGTGAGGTTCCAGTGGTAGCACCTGATAGGGCCCTATCTATAGGTTAAATAAAACTAACGGCATACTTATGCTAAACTGAATTGTTTGACTAAACTGAATAGCTTGAAATAGAAATATTTTTGACAATCAAACTGTACTTACATTTAAACTGCCTGCTTATGCTAAACTGAATTATTCAAAATAGAACTATTTTGTTTAATATAGAACTGTTTTAACATTTAACTGTGTGTAAACAAAATCTATACTTATACTAAACTGAATTAGCTGAATTAGAACTGCTTGACTAAACTGAATAGCTTGAAATAGAAATGTTTTTCACAATTAAACTGTACTTAAATTTAAACTTATCCTAAACTGAATTGTTTGAAATAGAACTATTTTTGTAAAAATGGATTTGGTGTTAAATAACCTACAAAGGTTGATTATTCCATAAAACCAACCAACCAACCAACCTTACTTTTTGTATGTATTTACCCAACTCTCTACTTTGGAGCCCAGTTGGCTGGCACTGTAGAATACACCAACTGCATCTCTGCAGTGGGGTAAGACTCCAACTCTACTCAATGAGTATCCTTGATATGACACTAATGCTCAGTGATATCACCTATCTATGGATCAAATAGAACTGTGTGACATTTAAACTCGGTGCAAACAAATGACTTATGCCAAATTGAATTATTTGAAATAAAACTGTTTGATCATTTAACTGTATGTAAGCAGATGACTGATCTTTAATTGAATTGTTAGTGATACATGGCAACCCTTGGAACTATTTGACTTGGTTGACTTATGTTTACAAATTATATACTTCTAATATATAGGAATAAATCAGATTTGGCATTAAATAACCTGCAATGGTCGATTTGCCATAAAACCAAACTAAACCTCCACTTCAGGCAGTTTTTACATGGAATACAACTTGTTTGAATTCAGAGATTTCCTTCTAGACTGGTTGCCTAACTGAGACTAAAGAATCCAATCTACTTTACTATTTATCCAAAGCTGAATGGGGGACAGATGGATCCATGCCTTTTCAAAAGCATTAGCATGATATAAAACATTAACAGACTTGTTCTGTGCGTCATTTTATATATTAGCCTTTTTGTCTTCCTCATTTTGTCCCTTAAAGTGCACCCAAAATTGTAGACATATTGTTAGTAATCATAGGTATCTTACTTCTGACTTTTTTGTTCCAGCCATGCTCTTGAATCCTATACGGCTATTCCATATAATGAGAGGATGCCAAGGCCTGCCAGTCCAGAACTGAGGCCAGCATATCAAGGTTCTAACCCAATCAGTGACATATGGACTGAAGCTTCTCTGCAGATATGCAACAAGTATTTGGTCAGGTGAGTTAATATTTGATCTCTTCTTCCTGATTTTAAAGACATTTACCTTCAACATGTTTCAAAGTGTATCCACAATGAAACCCTATATCTAAAAGAATAAATTTGTCATTGGCTAAAAGCTTTTGAGGGAGGAGACTATTATATTAGCCACATAAGCTTATAGCAATGAAAATGATGGAATGCAGCGTGGTGGATATGAAGTAAGGTGGATAAATCCAAAGGTGGGCCTAACCAGATGCTGGCCGGAAGAACCTCACAGGTCAATGGTCAGGATTAAATGGTTCAGTCAGAAAACTACTGCTACTTAAAAGTAAGGGTGGTGTCTATTGATGAGAAAAAAACACACTCTCTACTGTTGATACACTGTTCAGTTTCTGTCATGACTGAGTTTATCTATAACAACATTGAATTCAGACAAGGTAAACAAATATGCTTATCACCTTTTGGTACAAGTGAATATGATGAATAGAATCAAATGTACAGTTCTTCAACAACAATAAGGAATGCTCTGTAAGCAAGATGAGCTACAGCCTCTAACCTCGTTTTTTATGTTTTTTGTTGGACTAGTCCAACTTTCTTGTCTGGGAAATATCCTCCCTTACAACATTTTCTTTCATTGTTTGACGATGTGTTCCAGAAGCCATTTTGATATACAGGGTGTTTCAGAAAGATTGATATCCTTTTGTTATCTAATAAATTGATTCTTGTTCAAACGATCTTAAACTTTAAAAGCATGTGTAGAAACAACTCAAAATTCTCTATTTCAAGTTTAAATGTCTTTTCTTTTCCAATGGAATTTCTATATCTGGAAAAAAAAAATGTATTATAAAATTTTGGTATCTTTGGTTTAGAAATAAATTAACTTTTTATAAAAAAAATTGGTTGGGGGTATATTAATTATGGGCAATACTGTAATATGAAATTTGTTTTAATTCAATAATGTTTATATTATTTACTTATATTTATTATTATATTATATTTGTTATTATATATATTATTTACTTATTAAACTATGTGTGAGTTTTTCACACCAGTGTTAGCTAATGGTCTTTCATTAGAGTATAAGTGATAGCAAGTCTCCTCACGTCTCCAGGACTCTACTCAGTATTCTGGTCAATCTCAATAATGTTGTAGTTTGGATGGTCTTGATTCATGACTCCAATTTCCAGGTCTTCCAGCCCCACTTCCAAGCCTTTGGAGACCGTTCCAAGCATGTCAATTACAGTTGGTATCACTGTCACGCTCATGTTTAACAGCTTTCTTAGCTCTTGAGCAAAGTTCAGATACTTGTCTCTCTTTTTGTTTTCTTTGATTTTTACCGTGCAGTTTGCTGGGATGGTAAAATTTACTATATAGCAACAGCAAGTTTTCTTTTTTTTTTTTTTGTTAATCATCACAAGGTCCGGTCTTCTAGTTGGGATTAGGTGATCTGCTTGTATCTCAAAATCTCAGAGAATTTTATGTGTCTTATTCTTCAGGACATATACCATTTGGTAGTATGATAAAATTTCAATTTCTTGCACAATTCCTAGTGGATCACATTTCCCACTCAGTCATGTCTACTCTTATACTCCTTTTTCACTAGTTTGCTACATTCACTTATTATGTGATTAATGGTTTCGTCTCTATCACTTGATAATGTACACTTGCTTATTACCAATTTTCACTCTAATATAATTAGTCCATTATTATTCACTCATTAGAGTTTTTCACATCAGCATTAGCTGATGGTTTTTCACTGGATCTGAGTGACAGCAAGTCTTCTCAAGTCTCCAGGACTTGTCTCAGGATTCTGGCTGTTCTCAGCAATGCTGTCATTTGGTTAGTCTCGACCCGTCTGCCAACTTCCAAGTCTTCCAGGCCTTTTAATAATCCTTTAGTTATTGTGCCTAAAGCACCTATCACAATTGGCACAATTGTCACTTTCATGTTCCACAACTTTTTCAATTCTCTAGCAAGGTCGAGGTACTTATCTTTCTTTTCACATTCCTTCAGATTTATTCTGTGGTCCGCTGGGACAGCAACGTCGACAATTTTGCAAATGCTCTTTTTTTGTTGATTATTATAAGGTCTGGTCTTCTGGCCAGGATTATTATTATTATTATTATTATTATTATTATTATTTATTAATTAATTAAATTTTTTTTTCTATAACCTTGAAAAGATTCAAAGTGGTCAAATACTTTAATGAAAGCAGAGTCCCTCTGATATTTTGTTTGGTTTAGTTTTATGGCGTATCAACTATTATTGGTTATTTAATGCCAAATCCTGTTTTTACATATATATGATTTGTAATCTTATTTTGTTAACACATTTTTAAATGAGCCTGAGCTCATCCTTTTGTAAACAGTTAAATGGTTTCAAGTATTTCTATCTAATATGAATATTTTTATTTAATATTTATCATTTGTTGGCACACAGTTAAACGGTTCTAAGTATTATGATGTAACAGTAACAATGTAACATCAGTCATTTGTTTTTACTCAGTGAAGTGGTCACAAATATTCTTATTTATTACTGATTATTCTGTTCAACACTATTCATTTATTTACACACAGTTAAATGGTTCCATGTATTGCTATGTATCACTTACAATTCAATTAAACATCAGTCATCTGCTTACATACAGTTGAATAATCTAACAGTTTTATTTCAAATAATTCAATTTAGCATAAGTCATTTGTTTGCATTCAGTTTATATGTCAAACAGTTCTATTTGATCCATAGATAGGACCCTATCAGGTGCTACCACTACGGGTCAGGGTGGATTGAGGGTGGTGGTCTTACCCCTCCGTAGAGATGGAGTCGATGTATTCTACAGAACCCCTCCCCCCAGCTGACTGGGCTTTTGGTATTGTGGCTAATGTGCTGGACTGTGATTTAGTAATAAAACTGTTTGATCTACAGTTACGCTATTACATTCACTTTTTGACTAATGCCCTTGAAAAAGGTATGCACCCCCTTATCTTCCTCCTAGCTAGGGGTTAAACAGCACCACTTCTGTTCTTCTACAAAAATAGCTTCGGCATTAAATAACCCAAGTAGGTTGATATGCCATTAAACAAAGAAATCAAACCAAACCACTTAAATAAAGCCAATTTTGAACATGGAATAAACAAATACATATTGTTTTTACAACACTTCTTTCTTAGTTTGCTCAGCCGATAAAATTTATTTCTTCATTTTTCCCCTTCTCTTCATAGGGCTGTGTTTGATGCTGAAGATATGGAAGCTAGGTCATCCATGTTGTTAGCCAGCAGTTATGCAGGAATAGGGTTTGGAAATTCTGGAGTGCATTTATGGTAAGAAAAATGTTATTTAATACTATACTGCATTTGATAATCTGTATTCTTTTATGAAGTTTTCAATTCATGGTAAGAAAAATATCATTTAATACTCAACTACTATATATATATATATATATATATATATATATAAATTTTTTCCTTTTTTTTGTTGGTTCAAAGAGAGAAAACAGTAAATATTTTAAAATAAATAGGTCAGCAAAGAGATTTATTTTTTGAAATTATTTATTTTACTCCTACATGTGTTTCTAGCATCTTATTGTTATACTCAGGAAGAGTTTAATCTCATTCATTAAAACTCTCCCTGATGATGGCAATAAGAGGCTAGAAACATGTGTAGGAGTGAAATAGATCATTTAAAAGTAAATCTTTTTGTGCACATATTCTTTTTAATATATATATATATATATATATATATATATATAATCTATGAATAAAACAAACTCTTAAAAAAAATTCTCATTAAAAAAAAAATTTCTCATTGCAGCCATGGTATGTCATATCCAATTGCAGGATTGGTGAAGAATTATCAAGCAGAAGATTATCCCACAGATAATCCCATAATTGTAAATATTCATATCTTTTCATTCTATTGGTAATGTCATTATCTTAAATTATAATTTTCTTTTAATCTGTTCATTTTGAATTTTAATGAACATACTTTTACAGGGAAGTGCTGAATAGTTTAGTCAGATTTAAGTTGTATGTTTTATATGACGTAACTTGTGTGGCAGGCTTCATATATTAAAGCAGAGGTGCTGGTGGAGTAATGGTTATCAACATAGGAAACAGACCTGGTGAACCAAGTTCAAATCCTGGTTGAGTCTGTTTGCATTTCACATGTCCCTTATACTCTTGAGTAAGGTATGAATCCAATTATTCTTCCTCCAGCTATAGATAAATAGTAGGGAAGACTGGGCTCTTTAACCTTGGTATAGCAACTAGTCTAGGAGAAGGAAAACTCTGAATACAAACCTGTTGAACTCTGCTTAAAAACAATTGACTTTGGGTCATATCCTGCTTGTATCAAGGGGTTGATAAATATATACAATAAAACAGCATAGACGTTAGATATCACTTGATATAACATGAGATGATTGTAAAAACAATAGTCAAAACATTAGCTGACATATCAATGAAAAGTTTTATTCTCAAAATTTGCAAGTAATAAGATAAATGAAAATTGAGTGAAAGCTTGACATAACAACATAAGCAAATTAGATGTATTCTGCTGATATTGCAGCAGAGATGGCCAACCCATAACCTATGAACCATAAGTTGTGCATTACTTCCCAGTCCTTTTTGCCAATGAGTTTTACAATTGAGGAGTACATAGTGGGGGAGTCGTCTTGGCATAGTGGTTAATGTGCTGGACTGCTACATTGTAGTAAGTGAGTTTAAACTCCTATTGCACTGTTGCATTCACTTTTGGACTAATGCCCTTGGGAATGGTATGAACTCCCTTGACCCCCCCCCCGCTTTGGGTTTAATAGTACCACTACTGTCCTTCTACAAGAATGGCTTAGCATTAAATACCCTGCAAAGGATTATATGTATTGTAGAGTAGCTGGAACTGCCCTCCCACCAACAATATCGACTAGTCTAAAGACTATTTAAAGACTCTGTCTATAAATACGACTTTAGTCTTGTCAGTCGAGGCCACTTGACATGCATGCCATGGAATTCCAGCATTTATGTCTTGCAGCTGAGACTGACATACACATTAAGCCTCAGGGGACTGTCCTATCAGTTTCTAACCCTCTCTGGATGGGCTAGGTTGGTTTATTACCTAGAGCTTGAGGCACCCCTTTTTAGGGGAATGCCAACAGGGCCTGAGGCATTTTTGGGAATGCCAGGTGTGATTGGGCTATGGACCTGTGCCCAGACCCACCTTAAAAAAAGGCTTTGTGCCACACTCGTGCGCTTGGTGGGGCGCTTGTCAAGGTTATTTACATGAGTCGGTATACCAAACTGTGTATCATATTCCCTCTGGAATAAATTATCTCTTATTTTATATGTCAACATTACTTATTTCACAACATAACAGCATGCCATTAAAAAGGAAGTTTTACAACTGATACTTGTACACTAAGGGGTTGTGCTTTATTTATTATTTTTTGATTTTTACAGTTTTATACAAATCTATTATTGAAAATGAAATCTGATAAGCTTCTCTCAATCCCAAATGCTTCTGGTATTATTCATTTCTGGTAATGATCTGTAAACATTTTCAAGAACTAAGAAAATTTGCTCAGAATTACCGGCCATTTTGGATTTGAACAAACATTTTCAGCTATGAAATTAATTAAAGAACATAATTGTGACTGATTGACCAAAGTTTAAAGAAAACTCTACAACTGCATGTCACTAATTTAACTTCAAATATTAAGATTTTTTAGCAAAAATTAAACTCAGAATTCCTATCAAGGAGAGAAATGCTCATCTTGTTTGTTTTTTTAAATAATAAATCATCAAATTATATTGTAATTATTGTAGCCCTTTGGGTCTGATGTCTTATAAATAATAAATACCAGGGTTTTTTTTTTAATAATAATAAATCAAATTATATTTTAATTATTGTAGCCCTTTGGGTCTGATGTCTTATAAATAATAAAGACCAGGTTATTCTAATAATAAATCATCAAATTATATTTTAATTATTGTAGCCCTTTGGGTCTAATGTCTTTAATAATCATTCAATCTGTTTTATCAACCCATTGTCAGAAGTAATTTTTTTGGTTTCTTTGTTAAATGGCATATCAATCTTTGTGGGTTATTTAATACAAAAGCCATCCTTGTAGAACAACATTAGTAGTACTATTTAACAAATTGCTGGGCAGGGTAAGGGGTTTTGTACCTTTCTCTAGAGTATTAGTCGAAAAGTGCACATAATAGTGGGACTGGCATTCAAAATCACTTTTACCCAGTCAGCTGGGGCTGTAGAATACACCGACTGCTTCTCTGCAGAGGGGTAAGACCCACCCCAACTAGTGTTCTGGATATGACACTAAACAATCTGATGGTGAGGTTTCAGTAATGCTGGTACTTTGGAGAATGTGGAGTACCTTTTCATTGCCATCACTCCCAGGTCCACTCTGGCCCGGAGTGGTAGTACCTGATAGGGTCCTATTTTCGGGTCAAATAGAACTAAACTGCATATCTATGGTAAACTGAATTGCTTGAAATAGAACTGTTTTGACATTTAAGTGTTTGTAAATAAAAACTATACTTATACTAAACTGAATTGTTTGAAATTTAAATCAGTATTGAATGACCCGAAAAGGGTTGATATGCCGTAAAACAAAACAACCAACCAATCAAACTTGCTTACTACAATGTCACAGTCCAGCACATTAGTCACTGTACCACTAGGACTCCCCCATCAGAACTAGTGGGCTACCAAACTAACTTGTTGTGTAACACTAGTGTAACAAGCTCAAAGATGACTTTTGCTAGTAGGGACTAAAATGAATTCACAAGATGAACAACAACTTGTTTTTGGCCATTTTGTAGTTTTGTGAAGTAAAAGGAATGTTGTCAGAAACTCAACTTTAATGTTTTAAATACCAGGATGGAGGCAAGCAAAACAACACTCTAACAATACTAAAGGTGACTGATTTAAAATGGTCAAATTATATTAAGATTCCTGACAAAACAAATAAAGAAAACTTTTTGGGTGGGCATGTTTAATTGACATTGACCTCCTCAATTCCAAGATGAAAGAAATTTGACATGTCTCTTTGAAAATTCTGATCTCTCTGATTTTTGTTGATTTTGTGTGTTTAATTGACCCCCTGAGCTGAGCAAAAATTTTATAAAAATATCTACTAAAAGAAGGGGAAAGTTCTTTTAATTTATAGAAGAAGAAAAGGTTAATATTTTTTAATGAGCAAGGTTCAAATCCTAGACAAGTTTGTTTTTATTTAAAGTCATACATGCCTTTAGAAAAGGCTTGAATCTATGTTCTACCAGACCCAGCAATTGGTGAATAAGGCAGACTGTGCTCTTTAGCCTGGAAAGGAAAAAGTAAACTCTGTATTCAAACCAGTAGAACTCTGCTTAAAAATTGACCTTGTGTCACATCCTGCCCGTGGTGGGGTTCGATAAATACATACATAATGAGCTATGTTTTATTTCTTTCTCTTTCTTTGCTTGCAACCTCATAGCCTTTCTCTCTGTTTTTCTTGCAGCCTCATGGCCTTTCTGTTGCCATTACTGCTCCTGCTGTCTTCAAGTTTACTGCTTCAGCATGTCCTGATCGACATTTAAAATCAGCAGCTTTTCTCGGTATGCCTCAGCATTTCTATTTCTTGTTTTGTTTATGCTTCCATTGTGATCATGTTTTTATTTTTTTTTTGTTATACTAACGATTAGATTCTTCCTTTATTCAGTGTTGATCATGTATGAAAGATGTAGTTTTACAGATAGAGGATTCTTTACCTCTTTAACTAAAAGATGCGGAAAAAAAAAAAAAAAAAGAAATACCATTTAACAATTTTTATAACATGAATATTTTAACATTATATGTCAACACTCTTAACCAGTATTTCCCCAACAGAGGTTGGGACAAAAATTACTTTACTGGTGGTGACTAAAAATACTTCACCGGGGTGGGGCAGTAACTAAAATTATTTCACTGGGGTGGAGACTAGGTCGATAACTAGAATTACTTGGCTTCGTGGGTAAGGGAGCAACATTAGTTTACATGGGGCAGATGACTAAAATTACTTTGTGTGTGCGGGAGGTGGGGAACTAAAATTACTTTACAGGAAGGGCACGTTTTTTAGGGCTTGAAAAGACAGAAAGCAAATTTGTATATCATTGTCAGGGAATTATAGATAAGAGAAAAACAACAGGCTGTGCTGTCAAACTTGATGGTTTGGTTTGGTTTGGTTGTGTTTTATGGCATATCGACCCTTGTTAGTTATTTAATGCTAAACCCTATATATACATATATATATATACATATATATATATACATATATATATATATATATACATATATATATATATATATAAAGAGAGCAACCGAGAAAGACATCAACACATAATTAGCTAAGGCATGAACAGCCATCAATAGGCTATGGGTCATATGAAAGTTAGACCTGACCAATAAAATAGAACGCAGTTTCTTCCAAGCAGCAGTCGTCGATACTGGACGCTAATTAAACATATGGAGAAAAAGCTTGATGGCAACTACACAAGAATGCTGTGAGCAATTTTGAACAAGTCATGGAGGAAGCACACTACAAAGCAGCAGCTGTATGGCCACTGACCACCTATCACGAAAACTATTAAAGTTAGATGAACCAGATATGCAGGACACTGCTGGAGAAGTAAGGACGAACTCATAAGTGATGTACTCCTATGGACCCCTTCACATGTCTTATAAATAATAAAGACCAGATTTTTTAAAACGAGCTAGAACCTACATACAGCAGCTCTGTGCTGATACAGGATGTATACCTGAAGACCGGCTGGAAGCAATGGATGATGATAGAAATGGGTGGCTAGAAAGGGTCATGGATATCCGTCCTGATGGCAAACATGATGATGATATATATGATTTGCAAATGAATAGTTTGTAGATAACATTATTTTTGTATGAGCCAGAGTTCATTTGTTTGCACACTGTTAAATTGTTTCAAGTATTGTTATTCAACACTAATAATCATATTCAACGATGATAAAGATTGTAAAGTTCTATTTGACTGATAAATGAGAGGCAATTCCTGTGATGTCATTAGTAAGAAGAATGATAGGAGAAAAGTCTGATATAAAGTTTCTCTTTGGAAACAATATAAAATCAGAAATATTTTGTTTAAAAAAATTCCTTACACTGTGTAACTAAATAGCATAGGACATCTCTTTGTCTATTTTCGCAACAAGACCAAGTAAAGTTGGCTACATTAGTCGAGGGTGACTAGAAGGCTCCTTTTCAATAGCTATTACACCGAGGTGTAGGGGAGGGCACAACTCCATTCCCTGGATTGCTCCCCTTTACCCTTGATTCTTACCTTATAATGCTGAGTGTTAAGCAAGGAGGCATTAAGTACCATTTTTTGAGTCTTTGGTATGACTCAACCTGAGAATGAACCCTGGTCTCCTGGACCATTGGTGAACACTCTACTCATTAGGCCAATCAAAGAAATCTCCCTGCCAGATTGATGAAGATAAAGTCCTTGTGATTTATACATCTACCCACAAACAGAAACATACACACATACATCTATCTATATATATATATATATATTATTGTGACATAGTAGTCTTTTGTTTGTAAGTTCAGTTGATTGGGTCACATACTAGGCACTTTTTATTTTTGTTATCTTTCTCTATGTCAAGAGCTGATATTTTTGGTAAACAAGAAAAAGATGCTGGTGCCATCATCTCAGACAGAGTCTGCAGAATTCTGAGTGATTTAAAAGTCCCAAATGGCTTGAAAGCTTTGGGTTACACAGAGGATGATATACCAAATCTTGTGAAAGGAACTCTCCCACAGGTAAATATTTTTGGACGACTTGCAAATTTTAGAAAATTCTTATTCATTGTACAGTTTTATTTTTGTATTATTTATTTTTATAATATTCATTTATTTCTGATTTGTCATATATTTATATTTTTTTATTATTGTTTGCTCTGTCTTCTTATGGATCTTCCCTTTTAACTATCTTTTCACACATCAACCTTAGAAAAAAAAAAGAAACTTTGCAAATTTAATAATACATAATTGTCAAATTTTATTTTTTTAAAATTTGTTATGCAGCAATAAAAGTATCTTTTTTTAATAAACTATATATATTTTAAAGCTTACATCATCATCATGTTGCACCATCAGCACGGATATCCCTGACCCTTTCTTGCCACCCTTCCCTATCGTCCATTGCTTCCGGCAAGTCTTCAGGTCTACATCCTGTATCAGCACAGAGCTGCTGTATGTAGGTTCTAGCTTGTCGTCTTGCCTTTGCTTGTCCATGTGAAGGGGTCTATAGGAGTATATCACTTATGAGTTTGTCCTTACTTCTCCAGCAGTGTCCCGCATGTCTGGTCCATATTACTTTGATAGTTATCGTGATAGGTGGTCAGTGACTGTACAGCTGCTGCTTTGTAGGGTGCTTCCTCCATGACTCATTCAATATTGCTCACAGCATTCTTGTGTAATTGCCAGTAAGCTTTTTCTCCATGTTTAGTTAGCGTCCATGTAGTGCATCCATACAGCAGTATCGACACGACCGCTGCTTGGAAGAAACTACGTTTTATTTTATCGGTCTGGTCTGACTTCTACATGATCTATAGCCTATCAACAGCTGTCCATGTCTTTGCTAGTGGCATGTTGATGTCTGTCTCGGGTGATGATTCTAACTCTTCTAATGATCGGGTCTCTTCTATGAGATCCATTCAATAGATTAGGGGGATTTTTTTTGGAAAAAAAAGAAAATAATTTTTTTTTTTTTTCTGAATTTTTTTCCATAAATGTCAATTCAAATCTGCATACTGACCACTTTATAGAATACATATACAGTTGTTGTTGTTCCAGACATAATCACTAATTTGTTTATTTAGTTTTCAGTTCAGCTCAGAAACTTTTTTTTTAATTTATCCATTTCACCTTGTATGTGTTTAATATGGTGACCAAATATCAACATTTTAGAGAAAATATACATCTGCATTTATTCTGTCATCTGTGTGAATTCTACTGTGTACAAAGCTATGAATTTTGTAACTGAGTCAAATGAGTCAGGAAAAGTGAAGAAATATAATTAGTCATTATAACATTATAACTACAATTTAAATGGGTAACAAGAAAAACATTTTTCAATAAATTAGCAGGATTTTTTTTTAAAAAGCAAAATAAATTTCTTTTTCAGAATTTTTTTTTCCATTGTTTGGAATTGGTTTAGAGCAAAAATTATTTTAACTTTGCAAAAATGTTTGTTTTGAGGCTATTCAAATCTACAGCAAATCAAATACAGGCTTGAACAGAGGTCTGTTATTAAATTTTTGGTGGCTGAGAAGTACAAACCATGTGAAATTTCCAGAAGAATCTGTGATGTCTATGGAAAAGCATATTTTAGTCAAAAAAATTTGTACAAATGGGTTAAACATGGTTTTGGCACCATGAGCCTGAGTTGAAAAGGCAGTGGAGTGGAAACACACTGACTCTCCAATAAACTTAAGGTTCTGAGTGCAGAAGTCACAGTAAAGAAGGTCATGCTGACAGTCTTTCAGAGCATGGAAGGACCCATCAATATTGATTTCCTTGAAAAAGATACAACTGTAAACAGTGCTTTCTATGGTCAACCCTCATATTTTGCATTATTGACAACTTTATGGATGTCATTTTAATTCAAAAGACAAACTCTCTGAATGATTTTAGTGGCTTTGAGCCCCAATTTAAAATAATGCATCAAAAGAATCTCGCCTTCACTATTTACAATTGGTTTCTGAATGTTTCCAAGATCATTAGGGTGCATTTCTCGTTGTGGCGTCACTCGGGACATTTGGGGTTACATGTTGGCACACATTTCCTCTCTATCATGTGGCACATTGTATTAGGTTACATGGTAATCTGAGCTCTTAAAAAGTTTCTGAACCTTATGTAATGCTCTAAATATGGTATCTTTCAATAATCCTAGCTTTTGAAAATGTTACTGAAACTTGATGTAATGCTCTACATATGGTGTGTGGAAGAATCAATTAAAAGCAGGGGGTGGAAATAATCAAAGTTAGGTCAGTTATATATACCCCTACTGACAAAAGAAATTTTTTTATTTTTTATAGATTATTTTTTAAGATTTATTTTTGTTTATCTAATAAAAAGATTAGATATAGATATTTTATGTGTTTTTCTTCAAAATATATTTTTTTTCCTTTTAATTTCAGCATCGAGTCACAAAACTGTCCCCAGTTGTGCAGTCAAATGAAGAACTTGCAGAAAGTCTGACTGAAATATTTCATGCTTCCATGACCATTTATTGATGATATAATATGCATAATCCTGTTCTTGCAGAATCTCTGTAAAGTTTCTGCTTTGTCAAACACTAAAAACTGTGATGAAAAATGGTACAGTTTTAACGACTTAGTTTTGTGATCTATATTTTCTAATTTAGAAATTAAACTATTATTTTTAATACTTAATAATTTTTTTAGCATATCTTCATCTTTGTTATTTTCATTTTCCACAACATTTCAGCAGGACTATTCTCCAAGCTTCTTCAGATGTAATTCTTTCTATCCTGTACAGAATTTGTTGATGGTAAGTTATACGAGCTATATTCAAAATGAATTGTGACTGAAGCCATATTTGTGAAGACCATATTGAATTATGAATGAAATCTTCATTTTCTTCAAAATAAATCCCCTTGGAATTCAGCATACTTATTCCAATAGATTTTTTATGTCAAGAAGTACCTCTGAATCTCCTTTTTTGGATATGTTGAGCAGTGAATGGAATATAAGAATAAGAAATCAGTGGTGAATAGGAATATAGGAATAAGAATCAATAGTGAATAGGGATATAGGAATGAGAAATCAGTGGAAAATGGGAATATTGGAATGAGAATCAGTGGTGAATAGGAATATAGGAATGAGAATAAGTGGAAAATAGGAATATAAGAATGAGAAATCAGTGGAAAATGGGAATATAGAAATCAGAAATCAGTGGAAAATGGGAATATAAGAATGAAAATCAATGGTGAATAGGAATATAGGAATGAGAATAAGTGGTGAATAGAAATATAGGAATAAGAATCAGTGGAAAATGGGAATATAAGAATGCGAAATCAGTGGAAAATGGGAATATAAGAATGAGAAATCAGTGGAAAATTGGAATATAGGAATGAGAATCAGTGGTGAATAGGAATATAGGAATGAGAATAAGTGGAAAATGGGAATATAGGAATGAGAAATGAGTAGCATATAAGTATATAAGAATGAGAAATTAGTGAAGAAAAGGAATATAGGATTAAAAAATCAGTGGAGATTGGGAATATAGGAATGAGAAATCAATGGTTAATGTCAATTAGGAAATGAGAACTCAGTGGTGAATGGTGTTGAATAAGTATATCAGGATGAAAAATCATGGGAATATGGGAATGAGAAATCAATGGTCTATGGGAATATAAGAATGAGAAATCAATGGTGTATAGGAATATAGGAATGAGAAATCACTGGTATATGGGAATATAGGAATGAGAAATCAATGGAGTAAGGGAATTTAGGAATGGGAAATCAGTGAAGTAAGGGAATATAGGAATGAGAAATCAGTGGAGTAATGAAATATAGGAATGAGAAATCAATGGTGTATGGGAATATAGGAATAAGAAATCAGTGGAGTAATAGAATATAGGAATACTCATTTGCAAACAATTATAGCTTCAAGTAATTATTTTTAATACAAATAATTTACACTGTTATATAGTTTCAAGTATTCCTTTTTTCATTGGCAGGATGTGACACAAGGTCAATTTCTAAGAGGAATACAGCTGGTTTGAGTTCAGAGTTTTTTCTTCTTTCAGACTGGTTACCTTACCAAGGCCAAAGAACCCACTCCGCTCTACTATTTACGCATAATTGGAGAAAGAATAGATGAATTTATATCTTTCACTAGGGCATCTGCACAAAGTGAAATTCCAACAACCTTATCCTGGATTTGAACTCAGGTCACTGATTCCATTTCCTGTATTGATAACTATTATGCTAAGCATGTCACCTCAAGTGTTTCTAAAAGAAATAATTTTCAGACCCTAACAGGTACTACCACTTTGACTCAGTGTGAACCGGGAGGTAATAGTAACTAAAAGGAAACTTTCAAATGTTTCAGAATTGGAGCCTCACAACCTGATGTTGTTGGTGACCATTGTCAAGGATGACTCAAAGATTCCCTTTTTTAATAGCTACTACACTGAGGTGTAGGGGAGGGTACTACTCCATTCCCTGGATTGCTCCACTTTACCCTTGATACGTACCTTACAATGCTGTGTGTTAAGCAAGGCAGCATCAAGTACCATTTTTTGAGTCTACTATATATTCATAAAGAAGGAGACTACTATATATTTATATAAAAGGAGACTACTATATAGTTATAAAAAAGGCAATTATTAGAATTTTACAGTTATTTCCCTGAAATATCTTACAAAGAAAAATTAATTATACAATTATATATTCAGTTCATTTTGTTTGTGGGAAGAAAAAAAAATGAAGAAAAAATGAAATTGTTGGGTGTGAATGACAAAAATAATGGCAGAAAAAAATCCATTTTTTTTTTTTTTTTTTTATGTGATGGGACAATAATCTTATGAAAAACCCCACAAAACAACTGCTGTACAGCCACTTAGCTCCCATCTCAAAAACCTTCCAAGTAAAATGAACAAGACATATGGGACACAGCTGAAGAAGCAAGAACAAACTCATAAGTACCTTATAATGCTGAGTGTTAAGCAAGGCGGCATCAAGTACCATTTTTTGAGTCTTTGGTATGACTCGACCTGGGATTGAACCTCGGTCTACCAGCCATTGGCAAACACTCTAACCAACTCTGGTGGTGTAATGATTAGCAAGCTAGACTAGCAAACCTACATGAGTGAGTTCAAGTCTTATTGGGTGCCCCATTCATTGAGCCTTGTGCCACATCAAAGAAAAGAGCTTCATAAATTACTACCATCTGAAGTAGTTTAGTGTTATTTTCATGATTTAAGGTTTAATGTAAGTGAGTTTGAGTCTCACTTGGTGAGACTTGTACCAAATTAACACATTTTATTACTTTTTAAATATTTTCAAAAAGAAGGAGACTACTATATATTTATAAAGAAGGAGACTACTATATATTTATAAAAAAGGAGACTACTATATACTTATAAAAAAAGGTAACTATTAGAATTTTACAGTTATTTCCCTGAAATATCTTACAAAGAAAAATTAATTATACAAGCATATGTTCAGTTCATTTTGTTTGTGGGAAGAAAAAAATGAAGAAAAAATAAAATTGTAGGGTGTGAATGACAAAAATAATGGCAGAAAAAAAATCCTTTTTTTTTCTTTTTTTTTATGTGATGGGACAATAATCTTATGAAAAACCCCACAAAACAACTGCTGTACAGCCACTTAGCTCCCATCTCAAAAACCATCCAAGTAGAATGAACAAGACATACTGGACACTGCTGAAGAAGCAAGGACAAACTTATAAGTGATGTTCTTCTTTGGACTCCTACTTATGGTCATACCAGTGTTGGTCAACCAGCAGAGACTTATTTACATCAGCTCTGTGCGGACACAGGATGTAGTTTGGAAGACTTGCTGGGAGTGATGGATGATAGGGATTGATGGGGTAGGAAAGTCAAGGAAATTCATGCTGTCAGGATAACATGATGCTGATGAGGAATAACTAAATGCTAAATCATTGTTTTTATGTATTGTAAATCCAGGCAGCGGTCACATCGATACTGCTATACGGGTGCACTACATGGACGCTAAAAAAACGGCTGGAGAAGAAGCTAGATGGCAATTACACAAGAATGCTGCGAGCAATCTTGAACAAGTTCTGGCGACAACACCCCACAAGACACCAACTGTACAGCCACCTGCCTCCTATCATGAAAACTATCCAAGTTAGACGAACCAGACATGCAGGACACTGCTGGAGAAGCAGGGATGAACTCATAAGAGATGTACTCTTATGGACCCCCACACATAGCCGTGCAAAAGCAGGACGACCAGCACAAACATACATTCAGCAGCTATGTGAGGATACGGGATGTTGTCCTGAGGACCTGCCTTGGGCGATGAACGATAGGCAGGAGTGGCGAGAGAGGGTCAGGGATATCCGTGCTACCAGCGCGACATGATGATGATGATGAAATGTTACTGGGGTGGGTTATTGAAATAATAACTTGATAATATGAAATAATAATAACTATACATAACTTACTTGGAAAAAGGTTTATTTTATATGATGTATAAGGGTGTATCTATGGAGGTGTATCAATAGCTAGTCAAACTAGGAAGGCGGGTTTGCCTAGCCAACAGCATTGATAATCATATCCAAAAAGAATCGTCTATTTTATACAGAGAGGTATCATCTCTTCTCTAAAACAATATGGATGGTAAACATTTAGGTAGGTCGTAGAATAATACAGCTTCTATTAATTACAAAAATAAAAATCTCAAACTTGCCACCATAAAAGTCCACACTTGCATCCGTATGTGTTACAAATACAAGTATGGATTTTATTTATGTTGTGCCTTTAAGGACCAGTTTGATTCTAAAAAAAGGCAAACTTTGTGGAGGATTCAGATCAATATTTTTTCTAACGCTGAAAAACTTTAAAAAATTATTGTTCATCCTTTGATTTAGGAAACAAATAAGTTTTCATGTAAGTTTTATTTGACAGTTTGTTTTTCAAATGAAAATAAAATTTAAACATGATGAAAATAATTTTTCTATTTGAAGGAATTATTATTCCTTCAAATAGAAATTATGTGATAAACTTAGAATTCATATTTTAAGAATTTTCTTGTGAAAAATCCTCGGCAATATTAAAATAAAGTTTTGATCTTGGCTTATAGCCAACTTCAAAGTTTATATTACTAATTCAGATTTTTCAGTTTTTGAAAACAAGGAAATAATTAGAATAATAAGAGTTACTTCCCTTAGACTAAGCTTTCATTCTTCATAAACTGTGACAATTATTTGGTTCATTTGGAGGTAAGGTTTAGTGTTCGAAGACATAGTGAGAGTCCCGTCTTAATCCACCTTGGTTGGTGTTAAACAGCTAAGTTTATTTGATTATAAACTATTTTAAAGATAATAAAAATATATTTGTATTAATGTTTCCCACTACATACTGCACATTTTTCATTTTGGGGTTCTCTGGGGATTATTCTAATAACTCGAAGTGTTAACTTTCTCTGCATGTGTGTGTATTTACCCAACCCCTCCATCACGAGCAGTATGTGATACAAGGTCAAATTCTTGAGTGCAGTACAGTTGGTTTGATGCAGAGTTTTTCTTTTCCTGGACTGGTTGCCTAACCAAGTCTAAAGAATTTGATCTCCCCGACTATTTTCTCATAGCTGAAGAGGGAAGAAATGGATTCATGCCTTTCCTAAGAGGATTAGTGCAAAGTGTATTGCTAACTACTTTGTCCAGCAAGGCACCTCTGGTGGTGTAATGGTTAGCAAGCTCGACTAGCAAACCTACATGAGTGAGTTTGAGTCTCATCGGGTGCCCCTTTCATATGGCCTTGTGCCACACCTAAGCAAAAAGCTTAGTAAATTACTACTTTGTCCAACATTTGGATTCGGTTTATCAATTTCATTTTTTATGACAATAACCATTATGCTAAGTGTGCGTGTGTGTGTGTGTGTGTGTGTATGTGTGTACTATGACATCAACTGCTAGACCTATGATGAATTTAGAAGTAAAATATTGGGGGTCAAGGAGTGCACACTGTGTGGCAGAAAATACTGATAAAATTCTTCTGACTTATTTTCACAGAACATCATGCAGGAGGTGCTATTAAAAAAAAATAAGCTAAACTCTATGGCTAAAAACATAATACAAAGCTGGCTCATGTGCACAGATGTAGTTGAGATCAAGTCATGAAACCAAAGAGAAAAATTTTCTAACTAATCAAAACCCACTGTACTGCAAGCAACCTAAAGTCTAAGTGGTTACCCATCTGAGTACTGATCAGAATCATTGATACTTAACTTGTAAATTTAGCAATCAGACTCTAGATTGCTTTCAGTACCTTCTGTTAAGAGTCACTGGTATAACATATCTTAGGAAATGGATTCAATGACCCAAGTTCAAATCCTGGATGAAGCCATTTGCATTTATATTTTATGGATTCATGCTGTTCCCAAGGGCATTAGCAGGAATCCATCTCTTCTATTCTCAGCTATGCGTAAATTGTAAAACAGACTGGTCTAGGAGAAGGAAAACTCTAAATTTAAACCAGCTGTAAGTAAAGTAGGTGACTGTAGATGAGGGTGACCAGAAGGCTCCTTTTTCAATTGCTACTACACAGAGATGTAGGAGAGAGCACTACTTCTTTCCCTGGATTGCTCCACTTTACCTTTGATACGTACCTTATATTGCTGAGTGTTAAGCAAGGAGGCATCAAGTACCATTTTTAAAGTCTTTGGTATGACGCGACCTGGGATTGAACCCCAGTCTCTTGGACCACTGGCAAACTCTCTACTCACAAGGCCAATGGCTTTGTGTCACATCCTGCCTGTGGTGGAAGGGTTGGATAAATAGGTACAGTACCTACTGTGACTAAATAGTCACTTATCTAAGTACTAGTCAGAATCCTTGTAGCTTAACTTGTTATTTTCTAATATTTGCTTAATGTAAAACAGAGGTCTTAGGTTGTTTACAGAACCTGCTGTTATCAATTGTCACTCATCTAAGTAATGACCAGACATTAATTCTTAACTTTGGTGATTTGGCAAGAACTGGTGCTTGCAGCATGAATTAACTATAAATAGGCAATCTATGTTGGTTGTTCAGTAATAGGCCATTCCTCAAAGCTGAGAGTTACCATGATGGGTAATTATTCAGGTGGCACCCAGGCATCCAAACTGGGTATATGGAAACATCTCACTAAACTAAATTTTTTTCTGCAGGTTGAGCATCTGCAATGAATATTTTAATCAATGTATAAATTTTAGAACCTCTAAAAGTAATCCACATAAACTTTGACTCCCAGTGTTTAAACTT
Source organism: Sepioteuthis lessoniana (assembly GCA_963585895.1). Taxonomy (NCBI): domain Eukaryota; kingdom Metazoa; phylum Mollusca; class Cephalopoda; order Myopsida; family Loliginidae; genus Sepioteuthis; species Sepioteuthis lessoniana. The sequence goes on along the minus strand of OY757913.1, from coordinate 99,251,302 downwards.
CAAGCCATAATTGAATATATCAACTTTGACAAAATTATATAAGGTAAATTTATCTGACCACAGATAAAAAGAAGACTAATTAAAATATGAATATCTGCTGCTGTAATGATAAGCTCTGATATAAGTGAAATGTGGAACAAACAACCCTACGAGTCCAAGGTCAGTAAGCATCTTAATGGTCTTTAGACATTCAAGTGACTCCCCATATATCCGTAAATTAATATTCCCATCTTCGTTTCTCACACTCTAATAAATCTTCCTATACGTTTAACATATCTCCTTATTATCATAATCCTTTGTTGACTAGGATTGATTTGATTTGGTTTTATGACATATCAACCATTGTAGGTTTTTTAATGCCAAATCCTCTTTATATATATATATATATATATGATTTGGTTAGGTTTGGTTTTATGACATATCAATCATTGTAGGTTTTTTAATGCCAAATCCTATTTATATATATATATATATATATATATATGATTTGGTTAGGTTTGGTTTTATGACATATCAACCATTGTAGGTTTTTTAATGCCAAATCCTCTTTATATATATATATATGATTTGGTTAGGTTTGGTTTTATGACATATCAACCATTGTAGGTTTTTTAATGCCAAATCCTATTTATATATATATATATGATTTGGTTAGGTTTGGTTTT